>OZ026848.1:12369944-12788784 GCA_964023205.1 Lutraria lutraria | reverse complement strand
TGCAACCAGAAGTTTTAGCTGCTAAGGGCAGATACAAGTTGTCAACTTTAAAAAGTATGTCATCTACAAAATACAGGATTATTTTCGTTACATGTTTTTGGATAGTTTGAGGCAAAATAAAGGAGTTTTCCAAATGGAAATTGTTTCATGTACAGGCACATTGCTAACAATTCTCCCCTGTACACTTACTTGTAGCTAAAAAATCCTTGTCTAAAATAACTACCATAAAAAAACTTTCACTTCAACAGCATCACAATCCAGACAGAGGACTGCTGCATAGTACATCATCACCATCTGAATGGGCAACTTAATGACAGGTCTGTGGCCTATATTGCACAGGAATATTTTCAAAATATAGGAAAATATAGGAGATACAGGTTTCAAAATATAAGATTTTGACAAAAAATGTAGTAAAATACAGCCTGGAATTGCAAAATTTTAGAGGGTTTGCAATGCCCTTCAAGGAATGGTGTCCTTAGTGATAAGAAGCTTGTTTTATATTCATTGTTAACCTGAACACAGTATTAACTCTACTTGTAAATTCTGTTTAATAAATATTAAGTAGATCATTACTGTCATCTTTGTGTCACTATAAATAGACTTATATTCTCTACACACAGTAATATTTTGTGGACAAAGTTAAATTATACATCTCAATCAAATAATCAGATTTATAAATTATCAGGATTTAAATCTAATCTATAATTTATACATTTTAACTAAGTGTTATTTCATTTATATTTTATTCCTTTATTAGCCTTTCAAAATTTATACTCCATTTTTAGCTCACATGTCAAGTGACAAAGTGAGCTATTAGGATCCACTCTCCGTCCGGCGTCCGGCGTCGTGCGGTGTGCGTCGTCAAACTTTATGTTGTGACCACACTAGGGGCCACATTTTTGGCTCAATTTTAGCAAACTGGGTCAGAACCATTAATATCAACAAAATCTCGTACGAGTTCGATATTGGGCCATTTGGGGTAAAAAACTAGGTCACCAGGGCCAAATAAGGGAAAACCTTGTGAACACTTTAGAAATCACTGTTTTGACTGGATCTTCATGAAACTTTGTCAGAATGTTATTTAATGATATGTAGGTCAAGTTTGATAATGGGTCATTTCTGTAGTAAAATTAGGTCACTAGGGCAAATTGCTGGAAAACCTTGTGAACACTCTAGAAGTCACTGTTTTGATTGGATGATCATGAAACCTTGTCAGATGTTGTCTTCATAATATCTTGGACAATTCGAACATGGGTCATCTTGGGTCAATAACTAGGTCACCAGGTCAAATCTTAGAAAACTTTGTTAACACTGTAGATGTCACAGTTTTAATTGAATCTTCACCAAACCTTGTCAAAATGTTTGCCTCAATGATATGTGGGTCAAGGATGAACATGGTCAGCTGGGTTCAAAAACTGGGTCACAAGGTCAAATCTTAGGTAAAAATCTTGTAAGAGCTCTAAATGTCATGGTTTTTATTGGATCTTGGCCAAACCTTGTCAGATTGTTTGTCTTAATGATATTAAGGACAAGTTCAAATATGGATCACCTAGGGTCAAAAAACCAGGTCACAAGGTCAAATCTTAGGAAAACCTTATTAACACAGTAGATGTCAAATTTTGATCGTATCTTCACCAAACCTAGACTGTTGTCTTAATGATATGTAAGACAAATTCGAACATAGGTCGTCTGGGGTCAAAAACTAGGTCACCGGTTCAAAACAATGTTTTAATGAGTGAACAGTGATTGTCATGTGAGCGATATAGAGCCATCTTGGCCTCTTGTTAAATTATTTTTAGAAGCTTGCAAACAATCATTTTCAATTAAGACTCGAATGAAATATAATTTGAGAGTAAATTCCTACATCTAAAAATGATGACTGCAAATATTCCTTCCTATCGCATGTTTAAATCTATTTCTTTTATGTGAAACATAACTCTATGATGTCAATAGTGATGTCATGAATATAAGGCAGTTAGTCCCTTGTCAATGATTTGTTTACAAACATCATTTGTGCAAAATAGTCGTAACTGCAGCTACAACTGTTTTGCACAAAAAGCAAATTGCGATTTCTAGATATGACCTTTGGCCACATGATGTTATTCTTACATTTAGATGTGTATTTCACATTTGATAATTTAACAGGATATGAGGGCTTTATAATACAGCAATGCAAAAAATTGAAAAATGTCATTTTTGTAAAAAATGTCAGTTACGACCGTTTTGCGCTCTGCCTTCGCTATGTCTTTATCAATACTTGATATATCACTGTCTTAATGCTTGGTTTGTTACTGAAATACTTTTCGAACATTATTATCATTGCTATTTACTCAATCATTATTCTATTTTCTGACTATTACTTTATCATAATGATATTTTCTGATGATTGACTTGTCACTTTCATTGTTGGCTTTTTTATTTTCCAGTTAAATGTATCCTTGTAACTTATGCCTTTCTAGTTCATTATCATCACTAGTCATTTACTTTATCATATCCTTTCTCAGTATTGACCTAATTACTTTCATCGGTTGCAATTGCTATCTTCTAGCCAGCCTTGATATAAATTACTTACCTGGGCGGACTATGATAATTCAAAAGCTCTTATATCAATTCAGAGTTGTATTTTCTGTGAACTTTATTTTAAGACATTATCGGAACACTTGAATAATAATGCATTATCTGCAATACAAACTTATATACAATACCTATTTAGCACAATACATACCATACTACATAAATCATAGCACAAAAAACAGATGTAAAGCACTTTTCTACGAATGAAAAAAAAAATCTCAAGACTTACGCGATTTTCACTTTTGATTACCAATTGACATACGCGGTTTTCTCACATGGTCAAAACTCCGACTTGTAATAGGCTTTGATATAAATGGTCAGAATGTTAATATTGACATAATCTCGGACAAGTTTGATATTGGGCCATTTGGGGTCAAAAACTAGGTCACCAGGGCCAAATAAGGGAAAACCTTGCGAACACTTTAGAAATCACTATTTTGATTGGATCTTCATGAACTTTGTCAGAATTTTTATTTCAATAATATTTATGTTCCCGTCGAAAACGAGGTCACTAAGGCAAATTGCTAAAAAACCTTGTGAACACTCTAGAAGTCACTGTTTGATTGGATCATCATGAAACCTTGTCAGAATGTTTGTCTTCATAATATCTTTGAAGAGTTCGAACATGATTGATCTTGGTATAAAAAACATGGTAAACACTGTAGATTTCACAGTTATAATTGGATCTTCACCAAACTCTGTAAAATTGTTTGTTTTAATAATATAACAACAGGGGGAAAAAGTGGCCAGGGGGGAAAGAATGGCCTGTTACACCGGTACTTTTAGAAGAAGATAAGAGACCAAAGAAAGAGGAGAGAAAGCGATACTATAGCAATATATATTTTTAAGATTTAAAATCAGAGGTTATCTTATGTATTTTATTGTATTTTCAGGCTTTGTCCTGAGATTTGTATATTTCCAGACTTTGTCCTGAGATTTGTTGTATTTCCAGGCTTTGTCCTGAGATTTGTATATTTCCAAGCTTTGTCCTGAGATTTGTTGTATTTCCAGGCTTTGTCCTGAGATTTGTATATTTCAGACTTTGTCCTATGATTTGTTGTATTTCCAAGGCTTTGTCCTGAGATTTGTATATTTCCGGGCTTAGTCTGACATTTGTATATTTTCAGGCTTAGTCCCGAGATTTTTTGTATTTCCAGGCTTAGTCCTGTGATTTATTGTATTTCCAGGCTTTGTCCTGAGATTTGTATATTTCTGGGTTAGTCCTGAGATTTGTGTATTCCAAGCTTAGTGCTGAGATTTGTTGTATTCCAGGCTTAGTCCTGAGATTTTTTGTATTTCCAGGCTTAGTCCTGTGATTTATTGTATTTCCAGGCTTTGTCCTGAGATTTGTATATTTCTGGGGTTGGTCCTGAGATTTGTATATTCCAAGCTTAGTGCTGAGATTTGTTGTATTTCCAGGCTTTTGTCCTGAGATTTGTATATTTCTGGGGTTAGTCCTGAGATTTGTATATTCCAAGCTGAGTGCTGAGATTTGTTGTATTTCCAGGCTTAGTCCTGAGATTTTTTGTATTTCCAGGCTTAGTCCTGAGATTTGTTGTATTTCCAGGCTTTGTCCTGAGATTTGTATATTTCTGGGGTTAGTCCTGAGATTTGTATATTCCAAGCTGAGTGCTGAGATTTGTTGTATTTCCAGGCTTAGTCCTGAGATTTTTTGTATTTCCAGGCTTAGTCCTGAGATTTGTTGTATTTCCAGGCTTTGTCCTGAGATTTGTATATTTCTGGGGTTAGTCCTGAGATTTGTATATTCCAAGCTTAGTGCTGAGATTTGTTGTATTTCCAGTCTTAGTCCTGAGATTTTTGTATTTCCAGGCTAAGTCCTGTGATTTATTGTATTTCCAGGCTTTGTCATGAGATTTGTATATTTCTGGGGTTAGTCCTGAGATTTGTATATTTCAAGCTTACATGTAGTGCTGAGATTTGTTGTATTTCCAGGCTTTGTCCTGAGATTTGTATATTTCTGGGGTTTGTCCTGAGATTTGTATATTCCAAGCTTAGTGCTGAGATTTGTTGTATTTCCAGGCTTAGTCCTGAGATTTTTGTATTTCCAGGCTTAGTCCTGAGATTTTTTGTATTTCCAGGCTAAGTCCTGTGATTTATTGTATTTCCAGGCTTTGTCCTGAGATTTGTATATTTCTGGGGTTAGTCCTGAGATTTGTATATTTCAAGCTTACATGTAGTGCTGAGATTTGTTGTATTTCCAGGCTTTGTCCTGAGATTTGTATATTTCTGGGGTTAGTCCTGAGATTTGTATATTCCAAGCTTAGTGCTGAGATATTTGTTGTATTTCCAGGCTTTGTCCTGAGATTTGTTGTATTTCCAAGCTTTGTCCTGAGATTTGTTGTATTTCCAGGCTTTGTCCTGAGATTTGTATATTTCTGGGGTTAGTCCTTAGATTTGTATATTCCAAGCTTAGTCCTGTGATTTGTTGTATTTCCAAGCTTAGTCCTGAGATTTGTTGTATTTCCAAGCTTTGTCCTGAGTTCTGTATATTTCCGGACTTGGTCCCGGGATTTGTATGTTTCTTGGCTTGGTCAGGGGTTGGTTTTTTTGTATGTTTGTGGGCTTAGTCCTGAGATTTGTATGTTTCCATATTTGTCCGGAGATTTTCTGATGTTTCTGGGCTTAGTCCTGATGTGATACAGGCTTTGCCCTGTGTACTTTGTATTTGTTCTTTCCTGGCGCAGTCTTGGGGAATCGTAGGTTATCAAGCTTAAAGATGTTTCCTGGGGGAAGACGTCTGTTAACGGCTCCTGCTTATATAGATGAAAGATAACAACACTGGTGTTTGATGTGTCCATTAAAATTCCAAGCTAAGTCCTCAGATTTGTGTATTTCCTGGTTTTGTACTGAGTATAATTATCATGTTTCCTAGTTTATTCCTGTGTGTTTGATTTTACAGGATTAGTCATGAGTATTTGATTTCTCCAGGTTGTTGTTCTGAGTGTGTGATTGTTCCTGGCGTAAACTTGAGTATTTCATGTTTCCTGAGTTTAGTCCTGAGTTTGTTTATTTGATTTTTTCCAGGCTTAGTCCTCAGTTTTTAGCTCACATGTCACAAAGTGACAGGGTGAGCTTTTAGGATCAGTCTCCATCTGCCGCGGCATCGTGCGTCGTGAAACTTTATGTTGTGAACATACTAGGGGCCACAGTTTTAGCTCAATTTTAGCAAAACTGGTTCAGAATGTTAATATCGACAAAATCTCGCACAAGTTCGATATTGGGCCATTTTGGGTGAAAAACTAGGTCACCAGGGCCAAAGAAGGCAAAACCTTGTTAACACTTTAGAAATCACTGTTTTGATTTGATCAAAATGTTTGCTTCCATGATATGTGGGCCAAGGTTGAAATTGGGTCAGCCGAGGTCAAAAATTGGGTCACCAGGTTAAATCTTTGGTAAAAATCTTGTAAAAGCTCTAAATGTCATGGTTTTAATTGGATCTTGGCCAAACCTCGTCTGTTTGTTCTCTCAATGATATTAAGGATAAGGTTAGATATGGGTCATCTATGGTCAAAAACTAGGTCACAAGGTCAAATCTTAGGAAAACCTCATTAAATCTGTGGATGTAAAATTTTGATTGTATCTTCACCAAACCTTGTCAGAATGTTTGTATTATTTGTATGTAGGACAAGTTCTAACATGGGTTATCTGGGGTCAAAAACTAGGTCACCAGTTCAAACCAAAGTTTTAATGAGTGAGTAGATCTATGACCAGTAGTTGCTTTTAGATTGTGTGCTACAGTATGGTAATTTATTTATGAAGTTGTTGACTGTTACCAATATTCTATGAGTGTATTGATATAAGGGACCAGATGTTGTATGTTACCTGCTACAAGAACTGCCAAAGTCTGTACCCAACACTTAAACATTGTTTCAAATTTTAAGTGCTGATGTGTTGTTCTTTTTTTATTTATTTCATACAACTCTTAGGTTGATTATTTTACCCTATTCATTGAATAAAGATGATTATTTCAGATTATGAAGTTTAATGTTTTTGAAGATGTTTCGAGAATATTTTTTTTTAATTTGTAGTGTATAAATTTGAAGTATCTGCCTGGAAGTTACCACCTTAAAACATACATTATTTTCAAATGTATGTTTTGATTTTGATCTAAACAATCCTTTTTACTGTATTTTCTGTGTTCTGTATTGATATGACAATGTGTCCAGAAGTCTCATGTATTGTATATTTTGTGTTTATTTTATTTAATTAATTAATTTATTTTCCTCCTCCTATTACATTTGGTGCCCTGAGTGTGTGACCAGCCTTGGAATCCTAGAGCTAGGGTGAAGCAAATGGCTGGGTTAGTTTAAAGAGCCTGTGGTTGTCGCAATTAATTTACTTTGAATAAAATGGAAGGAGGAATGTAGCGGTGTGGTATATTGTACTATAAATTGGCTGGGGTATTCATCAGCCCGATTAGCTCAGTTGGTAGAGCATCTGACTTGCAAGCATGAGGTCGCGAGTTCGAGCCCCGCATCGGGTACATTATTTTCCTCCTCCTATTACAATAGTATAAATATTAAAATGACAATGTTGATATATGTACCAGTACTGATTTTATTTATTGGTTACTTCGAATACCATCAGAATCTGTTTCGTTTTGATTGTTTACTATGGATGACAAAATGTAAAGCAGAAAAACATGAGGTTGAATCATGCAGATTATCATATTAAATTCTTGCTTTGTATGAAATTCACACTTAGGTTTGATTCTAACAGATTATTGAGTTTGTTTACCCTTGCAACCAGGATAATCCCATATGTGCGAGCTTTAACTATTTTAACAGTTTTACTACTCTTTATGTATAGCCTATTATATAAAAACTATGTTTAAAAAATAACTGTATAAAAATATAACAGTACATACGAGGGGTGATCATTAAATTCGAGGACAACCTTGCTGTTACTGTTATAATTCATTATATACTTATGAGATTTGTATATCGTCGATCGGCTGCCAAAACCTTGTAAGTCGAGTTTTTGGGGAAAATGACTTTTTGACTCCATGAAGTTAGCAAAACTGTTTCCTGCCTTGTCTCAAAAAGTCGCATCTCTAGGCCAATCATTACCCTGTGTACAGTCATGTGATGAAATGACGTAACTCAAGTTGGTTTATGGAGCAACGTTTCAAAATATTGTATCTCGAAATAAAATCACAACGATTGATAAGCGACAGTTTTTCTATCAACAAGTCATTAAAATCTTCATTTAAAGAGATAAAATATGTTTTATTTAAACATGTTATATCTTTGCAACTTATTTTATATATCTATCTTATATATTTTATATCATGTGGCTGAAAATAAGTGATTTTTAATCAATTTATAATGACAAGTTTTCGAATAACATTGACAGAACTAAATAGCAGATAAAATGCATTCATTACATGTTTATTGTTTGAAAGCTTTAGAGCCAAAATTTTAAGATAACTATTGCAAAACGTGTATTTTATTCTGTCAAAAGTGATTTACGACAATTTGACACAAAGACATTTTTTCATACCTTGGTATCGAATTGGTTAATTTTGAGATACGACTTTTTGGAAGTACAACATAATACAGCGTCTTAATAACAATCATATTTATTAATTCATTATCTATATTATCCCATGCTGTTTAATTAATTGTATACCTCCAAAATCGCAAGCAAGTGTGCACAACTATAAGACTAAGCTTGTGTGCCACAACTTCACAGTTTATGATTTAGTCAACAAAGATGTGTCATGTTATTTTTGGCACAAAGGGAGAGTGCAAGTTTGTTTGCAACATGCATAACACATTACATAGAGACAGTGGTCACAAATGATAACCAAATAACACAGTTCATACTATACAGCGATGGATGCGGTTACCTGAATTACATCCCAGTTCTCGAAAATGCTTTGTGGCATCTAGCCTCTCGGCTTGATATCACAATAACACAAAAGTATCTTGAAAAAAGGCCATACCCAAATGCAGAAAAATTGATATTTAACCGCAAATCCAGCATTTACTGTGGCCTGAATTTGGCGTGAAACCCTGTCATTAATCAATGAAGTCAACGACATATTATAGCGCCTTAATTGCCTGATGTAAACAACATTTGAACTTGGTGCTGAGATCCAGGAACACCCGCCGTATTCACCAAATTTGGGGCATTGTGACCTTCTCTGTTCTGAATTTAAAATATTATTTGAAAGGTCGCATTTCATCAGCTTTGAAGAGCTCCTGTCATTTGCAATGTCATAAGCAGATTTGACATGCCATTTTACAAGAACACATTCAAACAGTAGGTCCATAGACACGAACGTTGTGTGCAATTCAATGTTGCGTACCTGGACAAAATGAGAATTGAAGTCATTGATAATTTGTTCCGGCGGCGGTGGGATGCCAATGGACCTACAAAAACATTTGTTATTTGAATAGTTATGGTTATAAAAATTTACCACGATATGCAGTACACTTTCAGCTACTTCATTATTGTGTTAATTCTTACTTAAAATGTAGCATTTCTTTATACACGAGGTTGTCCACAAACTTAATGATCACCCCTCATATTTAGGCTATTTTAAGTGAAAGTTTGTATGTGTGTCTTATTTAACAACTATATTTTGAAGAACCGTTTTTTTAAAGGTGGGGGGGGGGGTACTATCTTGTATACAAATTTAACCTAATTATCAGCTAATTTTATACTTTATTTCAATATTGTTATTCTGTTTTGAATTTTTACTTAAATGATATATTATTTAGCTATTTTGCAACATAGATAGCTATTTTGTATATAAATAATTTTTGATCAATTGGAATAGCTATTTTAAATTCATGGCTAACTTCTGATTTTAGATATATGAATTTTCCTTTGTTGTAATGAATTAAGTTCTAGCTAATTGATAAGGGATAATTGAGGAAGGGATGACATTAATTACCACCCAGTCTGATATTCTTATTATTAGCATGGATAGTATGGAATTGAGAATTTTACCCACTTGGATTTAAACATAGTAAATTTGTACTGTCTGGTATGTGGTTTGCATTCTCTTTTACAACATATATAAGAGGATGCAAACTCTTGAGTGAGTTTGATGTAGGGTATATACTTCATCATTAGATCAGACTCACGTTTTGCAGCCAGTCACATTTGTATGTATTTGATGAAGTCTTAAGAACATATCTGAGAGTATGATGGTTTGTTGATAAAAAATAACCCCAAGGACATAAAATGTTTATTATTTATATATAAGTTAATTCTAAGATATGAGATATACAGGACTGGTAGTCATAAAAGAACATAATCACCCTCTGCGTAGTATTTAAAACAATGTTAAAATTAATATATCACTAAAAGAAAAATTATACTGGTACCTTAAGGTGAAAAACAATTAACGGCTTACTTAATAGGGCCATAAAAATAATTATTTTTTTTAAAAAAGTATATTATATGATATAGAAATATGTGGATAATAATATATTACAATTTGTACAATTAAAATGTATTTCTACACAAAGGGATAATTTCATTTAAAATATTTAACATACAATAATCCTCAAATTTTCCCCCTGTCCCGACTGGTGATGTTGTTTTAGGACCAGGGATAGGCAACAATAAATTAATCCGCCCCAGCTATCTAGTATTACAGGTATACATTTATGTTTAATTGTCAGCATTTATTTAAACTGATTCTAACAGTACTTGTTGTGCCTTAAAGGTATTTGTGTTTTGTATTGAGACATGATTTACTTTTACAACATAGAATTTCATTGGCTATATTTTACACACTGTCATCCATGATGTTGTAACCATGCCATTCATTGGCAGACACAGAGGGAATTGTCCAATCAGGTTCAAATATTTTTTAGGAGGTAAACATGATTAGGTTATTTGCTGTGTAAAGAAATATTGCACTCTGAAACATTTAAAATAATTTTGAGATTTAGCTGTTTTATAATTTTTTAAAAAGAGAATTTATTGGACTATGAATTTGTTGTGAGTAGTTTCTTTATGTATAAGTTCTTGTTGGCTGTTAAATAATAATATTTTGCTGTGTATTCTTGGATTGCTGTTTTACCAATGGAGGGCTATACACAGTACATACTTACAAGCGAGGTTGTGTGGTGTTTGTGTATTGATAGTGAAATCAAAATTGACTAAATCTTTTTATGTTTCAATTATTGTCTTAACCATTGTGTGATAACAAAATAAACAGGTACACTTAATGAACACAATTGTTGGAACACATTTACCTTGATGACAATTGGTAAATTTGTTACATGTGAATGTTTAAGCAGTAAACAAATTTCCGGCTACCGTAATGTGCATTGTATTGGTACGATATGATACTATTAATTCATGAATGACAAAAATTTGTAACAAAATCTCTTACTAGGCATCAAACATGGGCCTGGTTTCAATTATTGAAGCATAAACATTATCAATTTTGATTGTCTATCAAATTGGAATGGGGTGTGTCAAATTTGTTGATTTCATGAGACGATAATGATCTGACACTTTAGTTGTTAATTGCTCAGCAATTGCTCAGGATTTTGATACTTGTTTTTATTGTTTATCTATGGAATTTTACATAATTAAAAAGGGGAGTTCTGGGTACGGAATTTCTTTAAAGTCAATTATCTAGTAACAAACGGAAGATGTTATAAAAAAACTGAGGCATTATACTAGGTTCCCTGCATTATACATACGCGGTGGCGGGCGGGCATTGGACTCTTATTCAAATAGAACTCATCCGATCTTCATGCAACTTGGTCAGTAGTTGCATGTAGATGATATCTAGATTAAGTTCGAATATGGGTTGTGTCTTATTAGGTCATATGGGCACTTAGTGTGTTTTCAACATTCAACACGATATACTGACTCTTATTCAAATAGTGTACATCAGATCTTCACCAAACTTGGTCAGAAGTTGCATTCACATGATATCTAGGTCATCTTACAATATGGATTATTTAGGGTCAAAAACTGGTTCAAAGGGTCACTAAGTGCGTTTTAAACATTCAGCATGTTGTCCGGACTCTAATTAAAAAAGTATTCATCCAATACATGTTATCTAGGTCAACTTCCAATATGGATTATTTGTTTTTTGGGGATTTTTTTAGAACAAATAAGACCAACTGTACCATTATTTATATTAATCCATATACCTTAAATGAGTTGTTGTTTTTTGGCTGATTTTGTTAAAAAAATACATCATTTATCCCTCAATTTATCATCTCCAATGGCACACATTCCGGGTGTATATTGCTCCAACATGTGGCGCACTTGTTATTTATCAGTTGGTACTGGGAGGTGAAATATATTCATATTTGGTATCAATTTGTTCTTAATTTTATGTAGATTAAGATGCATATGGTAATATATTATTTAATTAAGTGATTTCTTCATAAAAATGATCTTTTACTTCTTTAAGTTTAAACATATTTTTATTCAAGAAATGAATATACAGAAGTGCAAATACAAATACATTAATATATACAATGGATTTACTTCTTTTGCTTGAGAAGATAATTAAGTGTGGATAGCTTACAAAGACAATTAAAGTA
This sequence comes from Lutraria lutraria, assembly GCA_964023205.1. Taxonomy (NCBI): domain Eukaryota; kingdom Metazoa; phylum Mollusca; class Bivalvia; order Venerida; family Mactridae; genus Lutraria; species Lutraria lutraria. The sequence continues at coordinate 12,776,656 of OZ026848.1, read as the reverse complement.
TAAACCTGGAAGGTGAAAGTTCATAGTTCACCATGTGTTTTAGCAGGTATTTTTCTATTGAAAGAGTCACACTTGCTGTTGAAGATTTTGTCATTTGAATCACAATAGTAACATAGACTTTTATTGATGAATATTGTAAGCTTGTCATTGATTGGTCAACATAAGGTCCTGACCAATCAGATTCACTCAGGTTTTCGCAGGAAGTGAACCTAGTTTTTGGTGTAGTCAGGGTAACAAATATTGAAAGTTGTACTTTGTCTATTTATTTTAATGTGTTTTAAGGATATTGAATTTGTTGTAAGTAGTTTTTGATGTTTCTGTTCGAACTTTCTTCAGCTCATATTTTGCAATAAAGATTTACCAAATGATGGCAGTTAAAGAATTGTATAATCGTCCTCCACCTCTGAATTATGTGGGGTACATAGCTTAATTTGTAGTACTTACAAAAATGTAGCTTGCACATAGAATGAGGTTAATATTGATTAAGGCCTAATTAAATGAAGTCCAGGGAAGCTGGTTTGGGATAACTGCCTTCCAATATATAACTGAAATAATGTTGAAAATGGTATTTAATCTGATGAAATAAATAGATAAAACCTGTTTCTGTCAAATCAGGTAGTTGTATTAGGTTAATACAACTACCTGGTCAAATTTATTTGTAGAGTTCTACACAATTTAGGTCTTTATAATTCTCCTGATTTGATTTAAGCTTAAATGTAAACATTACTTTGTTTGTTCTTGTGCAATATGTGTATGTTTGTTGTTTTCGCATTTTAACTTTATTTTGAGTTTGATGTGGAATACCTCAGTATTTATTTTTATACATCTGAAATGATGTATTATGTTAAGGTGCTGGGGTGCGTCTGTCTGTCCGTCCATCCAACAGCAATTTAATGTCCGCTCTGTTACTCTTTAGCCCCTTGAAGGTTTTAGAAGAAACATTACTCAAATGATTACCAGATCAAGACGACATGCACAGCACATGATTTGGATGGCTAACTTCAAGGTCAAGGTCACACTTAGGGATCGACAGTCATATGAATTGTTTCTGCTCTGTAACTCTTAAAGCCTGCAAAGGATTTTGAAGAAACTTTACTCAAATGTTCACAACATTGAGATGAAGTGCACCTTCCATATTTTGGAAGGCTTACTTTGGACACGGTCACACTTAGGGGGTCAAAGGTTATATGCACGAAAATACCCCAAAATAATTTTTCTACAGTATCAATTATACCTTTGGGCGTATATTGCTCCACTTTACGATGCTTCAGTCTAGTTTATTTTTATCATTCCATAATACAGGTATACAAAATTTAATATTCATGTAAGCAATTTATATTTTTCAGTAAACAATGTTGAAGACTAAGCATCCTGTGGCAGCCACTGGACAAGAGGTAAGTGCTCAAGTTCTAAATCAGCCCTATAGCATTACCAATTTCAGATGACAAAATTCCATCAAAATCTGTTGCATCAAGTGTGCCACCCTGGGTATATTAGTTCATTGAATGAAGAGTCTCGCTTGAAATAATAATTAAAAAGATAAAGGAAAATTGAACTTTACAATACACTTTTTGTACACTTCCTTCTACCAAAGACCTATACATACATTATCTAGTTCTTTGCTTCTACAGTTGTTTCTCAGTATGTCAACTTCACTTATAGGAAAATTTTGTTTATGACAAACTGATCCTTGCGTTGCCGACTTTGTGTTTTGATACTTTCAATTTTGTTTGTGTCGCACTTTAATATTAATTTTTCCACATGACTATAATATAATATAGTTTAAGATATTTATGTCAAAGATAATGCTGATTACTTTCACACTTATTGTAGGCTCGATAAAATTAACATGTGAATAATCAAAGCGCTGAAAGCACTGAGGTTTTCACTATTGATTGAAATATTTATGTTCTTGTGATTGTAAGAAATTGTGTAGAATAAAGCCATTGAGGCCAGTAGTTTGTAAGATTATCAATACTTCACATATATTACATAATACATATAAACAAGTTTTGCTATATTAGGTCTGTGCCATTGTTTTATTACATGACCATCAGCCATTACAGAAGTGAAAGATCCAATTACTGATAATCGGTATTTGCTAATGGAGTAATGTTTATGAATATACCTGTAAATAAATTTCATGGTTTGATTCTTGTAGACTGTAGTTAAAGCAGTTTAAAAGGAAGTTCTCAGGTTTTTCACTTCCAATGTCAACTGTTTCTGAAATATGTTAACACTGTATTCGTCTGCTACGCAGCAGCAAATACAATCAAAGCACTGGGAGTACTGTCAGAAGTGAAAGTTTAAATATTATTGTTAATATTGGGTAGATTTGCGTTAGTTAATACCGAAAATCTCAAACAACTCTAGGCCTCAATGTTACAAACTCAAATGTATTTATTGTTTGGACTAATAATTTCCTCAAAAGAGTCAGTTTTGGCTCAGTGTAATAAAGACATTTTGGTTCAATGTTGTGCTCTAAATTCTTCCACTTCCTGTTCACTGTAAAACACATCTGACTCTTAATACTTTGTAATTATATGTAATAATAAAGTTAGTGTCTCCTTCATTAGGGTTAACTCTTAAGCAATGCTAGGAGTCCTGTGTTGAAAGAATTATTAAAATGCCCAGAATTCAGTCAAACGGGCTGCTTATAGTTCTGTATTAATGACAATTCATCAAGTTCATCCTTGCTTCACAGCAATAATGGTGGTAACACGTTGAAAGATGAAATCACCAAAGCAAACCTATTGAATAACTTTTGTGGGGATCAAACCCCTCTTGATGAATAATTAGGTGCTCAAACTCTGCAAAATGATGTGAATGATATCAGCCCTGTCTTGAACCACATTACAATTACAACCTCTAAGACAGAGGATATTATAAAATTTGAACTGTCCACTCTTCTGTGTGACTTTTTAGTCAGTCTCTGTCCTCTTCTGTTTTCCTAGCTCACAGAAAGACACTTTTGTCACTCCTTGAAACCATACTCATGTTGACAATTGTCAACCTATATCTATACTCTGCATCATAGGGAAAGTCCTTGGAAGGGTAGTCTACAGGCATATGTTAATCATATAATAGTGAAAATGATCTTCTCACCCTCCTTTAAATCAGGCTTTGTACCTGGTGGCTATACAGCTTATCAACTCGCTTATCTATACAACTTCTTCACTAAGGCTGTCAATTCCAGAGTTGTATTCTGCAACATAAGCAAGGCTTTCTTTTGACCATATCTCGCATCATGCTTTCCTCTTCACACTCAAACATTTTGGGATTTCTTGCAGTCTTTTTAATTGGTTCTCATCTCATCTAAGTGACAGATGGCAAACTGGTGTTCGGCCTGATGCTCAATCAAAATGGAATGATATTAAAGCTGCGACTCCACAGGAGTCAATTTTGGGCCCCTCATTTCCTTGATATTTATCCATGACATTGTTTCCAACATCAGTGCAAATGTGCATCTATTTACAGATGACACAAGCCTTTACATGGTTGTCAGGTTTACATTTACTGTAAAACTACAAACAATACCTCCTGAATTATTTTTTTTCCATTTATAGGTTCATTTTTTTGGAGGTGAATTTGGATTTTTCTAAATTTTTGTTTCTCAATCACAAACGCCTCATTAAGATAGCATTTTAGTACCCCTATTTTAACTTAATTTGTAGATTTTATAAAGCTAAGGAAAAATCAAGTGCCCAAATAATTCTACAAAACTTTCTTCTTATACAAGTAGTTATTTCTATTAGGTAAAATGTCTTGAATTGACATGAATTGTATTTATATTTTTGTCATATTTTTGTAAATGTAGGATAATTTAATAAAGTTCTTGATATGCCCCTATTTCAAAGAAATGGGGGTATATATTGCTGGTTTGCTCATGTCCGTCTTTTTTGCTCGTTGGTAATCAAACCTTGTCTGGCCAATTCGACTGTTTTGGCCTCTTAGGTCTTCACTTGGTTTGAAGGTTGGTCAAATACAGATAGATGACCCCTGTTGATAAGGTCTATCAATAGGTCAAAGGTCAACTATCCATTGCTCTTTAGGGGGCATTGGTGTTTTACAAACACCTCATAAAGTGAGCGTTTTAGTATCCTTATTTTAACTTTAGATAATATCAAATAACTTAAAAGATTTGGTAGTTGATTTTTCTAAGCTTTATACTCTACTGGTATTTTTACAAAACTTTATTCTTATCATAGCAAGTTATTTCTATTAGGTAAAATGTCTTGAATTGACATGAATTGTATTTTTATTTTTGTCATATTTTTGTTATTGTAGGTTACTTTAATAAAGTTCTTGTTGTGCCCCTATTTCAAAGAAATGGGGGTATATATTGCTGGTTTGCTCATGTCCGTCTTTTTTGCTCGTTGGTAATCAAACCTTGTCTGGCCAATTCGACTGTTTTGGCCTCTTAGGTCTTCACTTGGTTTGAAGGTTGGTCAAATACAGATAGATGACCCCTGTTGATAAGGTCTATCAATAGGTCAAAGGTCAACTATCCATTGCTCTTTAGGGGGCAGTGGTGTTTAACAAACACCTCATAAAGTGAGCGTTTTAGTACCCTTATTTTATCTAAGATATATCAAATGAGTTAAAAAACGTAGGTAGTTGATTTTCCTTAAGTTTATAAAAAAATAAAGCTAAGGAAAGATTGACTGCCTAACTAATTTTTAGGCCTTGAATCAAACTGTTAATGAAATAAGAAAGGCCAAAATAAATCACAATAATATGTTAGCACAAAAACTCCTTTCCTCTGATGATGGAGAGGAAATCTTAATGAACTTGTCTCAAATCTTTCATCTCCTCCAAATCAAGTTCATCCTTGCTTTACAGCACTTTTGGTGATAACACTGTGGAAGATGAAATCACCAAAGCAAACCTTCTGAATAACATTTGTCGGGATCAAACCCCTCTTGATGAATAATTAGGTGCTCAAACTCTGAAAAATGATGTGAATGACATCAGTTCTGTCTTGAACCACATTACAATTACAACCACTAAGATAGAGGATATTATAAAATTTGAACTGTCCACTCTTCTGTGTGACTTTTTTAGTCAGTCTCTGTCCTCTTCTGTTTTTCCTAGCTCATGGAAATACACTTTTGTCACTCGTTGAAGCCATTCTCATGTTGGCAATTGTCAACCTATATCTCTACTCTGTACCATAGGGAAAGTCCTTGGAAGGGTAGTCTACAGGCATATGTTAATCATATAATAGTGACCATGATCTTCTCATCCTGCTTTAAATCAGACTTTGTACCTGGTGGCTATACAGCTTATCAACTGGCTTATCTATACAACTTCTTCACTTTGACTGTCAATTGCAGAGCTGTATTCTGCAACATAAACAAGCCTTTTGAAAGTGTCTCGCATCATGCTTTTCTCTTCAGACTCAAACATTTTAGCATTTCTGGCAGTCTTTTTAGTTGGTTCTCATCTTATTTAAGTGGCAGACAGCTAACTGTTGTTCTGTCTAATGTTCAATCAAAATGTAATGATATTAATGCTGAGATTTTGATGTAGTCAATTTTGGGCCCCTCCTTTTCTTGATATATATAAATGACATATTGTTTCAGACATCAGGGCAAACATCTGTATACTTGCAGATGGCACAAGCCTTTACATAGTTGTCAGTGTTCCATTAACTGCTTCACCAACACTGAATCTGACCTACAAACAGTACCTCTTGAATATAATTTGTTTCATTTTAATAGGTTCATTTTTAAGGAGGTGAATTTGGATTTTTATAGCTTTTTACTTCTTGATAACAAACACCTCATTAAGATGAAGTTTTAGTACCCTTATTTTATCTTAGATTGTAGATTTTATAAAGCTAAGGGAAAATCAACTGCCTAAATATTTCTACAAAACTTGATTATTATTCCAGTGGTTATTTCTATTAGATAAAATGTCTTGAATTGACATGAATTGTATTTATATTTTTGTCATATTTTTGTAAATGTAGGATAATTTAATAAAGTTCTTGATATGTCCCTATTTCAAAGAAATGGGGGTATATATTGCTGGTTTGCTCATGTCCGTCTTTTTTGCTCGTTGGTAATCAAACCTTGTCTGGCCAATTCGACTGTTTTGGCCTCTTAGGTCTTCACTTGGTTTGAAGGTTGGTCAAATACAGATAGATGACCCCTGTTGATAAGGTCTATCAATAGGTCAAAGGTCAACTATCCATTGCTCTTTAGGGGGCATTGGTGTTTTACAAACACCTCATAAAGTGAGCGTTTTAGTATCCTTATTTTAACTTTAGATAATATCAAATAACTTAAAAGATTTGGTAGTTGATTTTTCTAAGCTTTATACTCTACTGGTATTTTTACAAAACTTTATTCTTATCATAGCAAGTTATTTCTATTAGGTAAAATGTCTTGAATTGACATGAATTGTATTTTTATTTTTGTCATATTTTTGTTATTGTAGGTTACTTTAATAAAGTTCTTGTTGTGCCCCTATTTCAAAGAAATGGGGGTATATATTGCTGGTTTGCTCATGTCCGTCTTTTTTGCTCGTTGGTAATCAAACCTTGTCTGGCCAATTCGACTGTTTTGGCCTCTTAGGTCTTCACTTGGTTTGAAGGTTGGTCAAATACAGATAGATGACCCCTGTTGATAAGGTCTATCAATAGGTCAAAGGTCAACTATCCATTGCTCTTTAGGGGGCAGTGGTGTTTAACAAACACCTCATAAAGTGAGCGTTTTAGTACCCTTATTTTATCTAAGATATATCAAATGAGTTAAAAAACGTAGGTAGTTGATTTTCCTTAAGTTTATAAAAAAATAAAGCTAAGGAAAGATTGACTGCCTAACTAATTTTTAGGCCTTGAATCAAACTGTTAATGAAATAAGAAAGGCCAAAATAAATCACAATAATATGTTAGCACAAAAACTCCTTTCCTCTGATGATGGAGAGGAAATCTTAATGAACTTGTCTCAAATCTTTCATCTCCTCCAAATCAAGTTCATCCTTGCTTTACAGCACTTTTGGTGATAACACTGTGGAAGATGAAATCACCAAAGCAAACCTTCTGAATAACATTTGTCGGGATCAAACCCCTCTTGATGAATAATTAGGTGCTCAAACTCTGAAAAATGATGTGAATGACATCAGTTCTGTCTGGAACCACATTACAATTACAACCACTAAGATAGAGGATATTATAAAATTTGAACTGTCCACTCTTCTGTGTGACTTTTTTAGTCAGTCTCTGTCCTCTTCTGTTTTTCCTAGCTCATGGAAATACACTTTTGTCACTCGTTGAAGCCATTCTCATGTTGGCAATTGTCAACCTATATCTCTACTCTGTACCATAGGGAAAGTCCTTGGAAGGGTAGTCTACAGGCATATGTTAATCATATAATAGTGACCATGATCTTCTCATCCTGCTTTAAATCAGACTTTGTACCTGGTGGCTATACAGCTTATCAACTGGCTTATCTATACAACTTCTTCACTTTGACTGTCAATTGCAGAGCTGTATTCTGCAACATAAACAAGCCTTTTGAAAGTGTCTCGCATCATGCTTTTCTCTTCAGACTCAAACATTTTAGCATTTCTGGCAGTCTTTTTAGTTGGTTCTCATCTTATTTAAGTGGCAGACAGCTAACTGTTGTTCTGTCTAATGTTCAATCAAAATGTAATGATATTAATGCTGAGATTTTGATGTAGTCAATTTTGGGCCCCTCCTTTTCTTGATATATATAAATGACATATTGTTTCAGACATCAGGGCAAACATCTGTATACTTGCAGATGGCACAAGCCTTTACATAGTTGTCAGTGTTCCATTAACTGCTTCACAAACACTGAATCTGACCTAAAAACAGTACCTCTTGAATATAATTTGTTTCATTTTAATAGATTCATTTTTTTAGGAGGTGAATTTGGATTTTTATAGCTTTTTGCTTCTTGATAACAAACACCTCATTAAGATGTGGTTTTAGTACCCTTATTTTATCTTAGATTGTAGATTTTATAAAGCTAAGGGAAAATCAACTGCCTAAATATTTCTACAAAACTTTATTATTATTCCAGTGGTTATTTCTATTAGATAAAATGTCTTGAATTGACATGAATTGTATTTATATTTTTGTCATATTTTTGTAAATGTAGGATAATTTAATAAAGTTCTTGATATGCCCCTATTTCAAAGAAATGGGGGTATATATTGCTGGTTTGCTCATGTCCGTCTTTTTTGCTCGTTGGTATAATCAAACCTTGTCTGGCCAATTCGACTGTTTTGGCCTCTTAGGTCTTCACTTGGTTTGAAGGTTGGTCAAATACAGATAGATGACCCCTGTTGATAAGGTCTATCAATAGGTCAAAGGTCAACTATCCATTGCTCTTTAGGGGGCATTGGTGTTTTACAAACACCTCATAAAGTGAGCGTTTTAGTATCCTTATTTTAACTTTAGATAATATCAAATAACTTAAAAGATTTGGTAGTTGATTTTTCTGAGCTTTATACTCTATTGGTATTTTTACAAAACTTTATTCTTATCATAACAAGTTATTTCTATTAGGTAAAATGTCTTGAATTGACATGAATTGTATTTATATTTTTGTCATATTTTTGTAATTGTAGGTTACTCTAATAAAGTTCTTGTTATGCCCCTATTTCAAAGAAATGGGGGTATATATTGCTGGTTTGCTCATGTCCGTCTTTTTTGCTCGTTGGTAATCAAACCTTGTCTGGCCAATTCGACTGTTTTGGCCTCTTAGGTCTTCACTTGGTTTGAAGGTTGGTCAAATACAGATAGATGACCCCTGTTGATAAGGTCTATCAATAGGTCAAAGGTCAACTATCCATTGCTCTTTAGGGGGCATTGGTGTTTTACAAACACCTCATAAAGTGAGCGTTTTAGTACCCTTATTTTATCTAAGATATATCAAATGAGTTAAAACACGTAGGTAGTTGATTTTCCTTAAGTTTATAAAAAAATAAAGCTAAGGAAAGATTGACTGCCTAACTTATTTTTAGGCCTTGAATCAAACTGTTAATGAAATAAGAAAGGCCAAAATAAATCACAATAATATGTTAGCACAAAAACTCCTTTCCTCTCCATCATCATGGAAATCTTGGTGAACTTGTCTCAAATCTTTCATCTCCTCCAAATCAAGTTCATCCTTGCTTTACAGCACTTTTGGTGATAACACTGTGGAAGATGAAATCACCAAAGCAAACCTTCTGAATAACATTTGTCGGGATCAAACCCCTCTTGATGAATGATTAGGTGCTCAAACTCTGAAAAATGATGTGAATGACATCAGTTCTGTCTTGAACCACATTACAATTACAACCACTAAGATAGAGGATATTATAAAATTTGAACTGTCCACTCTTCTGTGTGACTTTTTTAGTCAGTCTCTGTCCTCTTCTGTTTTTCCTAGCTCATGTAAATACACTTGTGTCACTCCTTGGAGCCATTCTCATGTTGGCAATTGTCAACCCTATATGTCTACTCTGTACCATAGGGAAAGTTCTTGGAAGGGTAGTCCACAGGCATACTTAAACACAATAGTGACAATGATCTTCTCAGCCTGCTTTAAATCAGACTTTGTACCTGGTGACTCAACAGTTAACCAACTGGCTTTTCTATACAACTTCTTCACTTTGACTATCAATTGCAGAGCTGTATTCTGCGACATAAGCGAGGCTTTTGACAGTGTCTTGCATCATGCTTTTCTCTTCAGACTCAAACATTTTAGGATTTCTGGCAGTCTTTTTAGTTGGTTCTCATCTTATCTAAGTGGCAGACAGCTAACTGTTGTTCTGTCTAATGTTCAATCAAAGTGTAATGAAATTAATGCTGAGATTTCGCTGTGGTCAATTTTGGGCCCCTTCTTTTGTTGATATATATAAATGACATATTGTTTCGGACATCAGGGCATACGTCCGTATACTTGCAGATGGCACAAGCCTTTACATAGTTGTCAGTGTTTCATTAACTGCTTCACAAACACTTAATCTGACCTACAAACAGTACCTCTTGAATATAACTTGTTTCATTTTAATAGATTCATTTTTTTAGGAGGTGAATTTGGATAGCTTTTTGCTTCTTGATAACAAACACCTCATTAAGATGTGGTTTTAGTACCCTTATTTTATCTTAGATTGTAGATTTTATAAAGCTAAGGGAAAATCAACTGCCTAAATATTTCTACAAAACTTTATTATTATTCCAGTGGTTATTTCTATTAGATAAAATGTCTTGAATTGACATGAATTGTATTTATATTTTTGTCATATTTTTGTAAATGTAGGATAATTTAATAAAGTTCTTGATATGCCCCTATTTCAAAGAAATGGGGGTATATATTGCTGGTTTGCTCATGTCCGTCTTTTTTGCTCGTTGGTTATCAAACCTTGTCTGGCCAATTCGACTGTTTTGGCCTCTTAGGTCTTCACATGGTTTGAAGGTTGGTCAAATACAGATAGATGACCCCTGTTGATAAGGTCTATCAATAGGTCAAAGGTCAACTATCCATTGCTCTTTAGGGGGCATTGGTGTTTTACAAACACCTCATAAAGTGAGCGTTTTAGTATCTTTATTTTAACTTTAGATAATATCAAATAACTTAAAAGATTTGGTAGTTGATTTTTCTGAGCTTTATACTCTACTGGTATTTTTACAAAACTTTATTCTTATCATAGCAAGTTATTTCTATTAGGTAAAATGTCTTGAATTGACATGAATTTTATTTTTATTTTTGTCATATTTTTGTTATTGTAGGTTACTTTTATAAAGCCCTTGTTATGCCCCTATTTCAAAGAAATGGGGGTATATATTGCTGGTTTGCTCATGTCCGTCTTTTTTGCTTGTTTGTAATCAAACCTTGTCTGGCCAATTCGACTGTTTTGGCCTCTTAGGTCTTCACTTGGTTTGAAGGTTGGTCAAATACAGATAGATGACCCCTGTTGATAAGGTCTATCAATAGGTCAAAGGTCAACTATCCATTGCTCTTTAGGGGGCAGTGGTGTTTAACAAACACCTCATAAAGTGAGCGTTTTAGTACCCTTATTTTATCTAAGATATATCAAATGAGTTAAAAAACGTAGGTAGTTGATTTTCCTTAAGTTTATAAAAAAATAAAGCTAAGGAAAGATTGACTGCCTAACTAATTTTTAGGCCTTGAATCAAACTGTTAATGAAATAAGAAAGGCCAAAATAAATCACAATAATATGTTAGCACAAAAACTCCTTTCCTCTGATGATGGAGAGGAAATCTTAATGAACTTGTCTCAAATCTTTCATCTCCTCCAAATCAAGTTCATCCTTGCTTTACAGCACTTTTGGTGATAACACTGTGGAAGATGAAATCACCAAAGCAAACCTTCTGAATAACATTTGTCGGGATCAAACCCCTCTTGATGAATAATTAGGTGCTCAAACTCTGAAAAATGATGTGAATGACATCAGTTCTGTCTTGAACCACATTACAATTACAACCACTAAGATAGAGGATATTATAAAATTTGAACTGTCCACTCTTCTGTGTGACTTTTTTAGTCAGTCTCTGTCCTCTTCTGTTTTTCCTAGCTCATGGAAATACACTTTTGTCACTCGTTGAAGCCATTCTCATGTTGGCAATTGTCAACCTATATCTCTACTCTGTACCATAGGGAAAGTCCTTGGAAGGGTAGTCTACAGGCATATGTTAATCATATAATAGTGACCATGATCTTCTCATCCTGCTTTAAATCAGACTTTGTACCTGGTGGCTATACAGCTTATCAACTGGCTTATCTATACAACTTCTTCACTTTGACTGTCAATTGCAGAGCTGTATTCTGCAACATAAACAAGCCTTTTGAAAGTGTCTCGCATCATGCTTTTCTCTTCAGACTCAAACATTTTAGCATTTCTGGCAGTCTTTTTAGTTGGTTCTCATCTTATTTAAGTGGCAGACAGCTAACTGTTGTTCTGTCTAATGTTCAATCAAAATGTAATGATATTAATGCTGAGATTTTGATGTAGTCAATTTTGGGCCCCTCCTTTTCTTGATATATATAAATGACATATTGTTTCAGACATCAGGGCAAACATCTGTATACTTGCAGATGGCACAAGCCTTTACATAGTTGTCAGTGTTCCATTAACTGCTTCACCAACACTGAATCTGACCTACAAACAGTACCTCTTGAATATAATTTGTTTCATTTTAATAGGTTCATTTTTAAGGAGGTGAATTTGGATTTTTATAGCTTTTTACTTCTTGATAACAAACACCTCATTAAGATGAAGTTTTAGTACCCTTATTTTATCTTAGATTGTAGATTTTATAAAGCTAAGGGAAAATCAACTGCCTAAATATTTCTACAAAACTTGATTATTATTCCAGTGGTTATTTCTATTAGATAAAATGTCTTGAATTGACATGAATTGTATTTATATTTTTGTCATATTTTTGTAAATGTAGGATAATTTAATAAAGTTCTTGATATGTCCCTATTTCAAAGAAATGGGGGTATATATTGCTGGTTTGCTCATGTCCGTCTTTTTTGCTCGTTGGTAATCAAACCTTGTCTGGCCAATTCGACTGTTTTGGCCTCTTAGGTCTTCACTTGGTTTGAAGGTTGGTCAAATACAGATAGATGACCCCTGTTGATAAGGTCTATCAATAGGTCAAAGGTCAACTATCCATTGCTCTTTAGGGGGCATTGGTGTTTTACAAACACCTCATAAAGTGAGCGTTTTAGTATCCTTATTTTAACTTTAGATAATATCAAATAACTTAAAAGATTTGGTAGTTGATTTTTCTAAGCTTTATACTCTACTGGTATTTTTACAAAACTTTATTCTTATCATAGCAAGTTATTTCTATTAGGTAAAATGTCTTGAATTGACATGAATTGTATTTTTATTTTTGTCATATTTTTGTTATTGTAGGTTACTTTAATAAAGTTCTTGTTGTGCCCCTATTTCAAAGAAATGGGGGTATATATTGCTGGTTTGCTCATGTCCGTCTTTTTTGCTCGTTGGTAATCAAACCTTGTCTGGCCAATTCGACTGTTTTGGCCTCTTAGGTCTTCACTTGGTTTGAAGGTTGGTCAAATACAGATAGATGACCCCTGTTGATAAGGTCTATCAATAGGTCAAAGGTCAACTATCCATTGCTCTTTAGGGGGCAGTGGTGTTTAACAAACACCTCATAAAGTGAGCGTTTTAGTACCCTTATTTTATCTAAGATATATCAAATGAGTTAAAAAACGTAGGTAGTTGATTTTCCTTAAGTTTATAAAAAAATAAAGCTAAGGAAAGATTGACTGCCTAACTAATTTTTAGGCCTTGAATCAAACTGTTAATGAAATAAGAAAGGCCAAAATAAATCACAATAATATGTTAGCACAAAAACTCCTTTCCTCTGATGATGGAGAGGAAATCTTAATGAACTTGTCTCAAATCTTTCATCTCCTCCAAATCAAGTTCATCCTTGCTTTACAGCACTTTTGGTGATAACACTGTGGAAGATGAAATCACCAAAGCAAACCTTCTGAATAACATTTGTCGGGATCAAACCCCTCTTGATGAATAATTAGGTGCTCAAACTCTGAAAAATGATGTGAATGACATCAGTTCTGTCTGGAACCACATTACAATTACAACCACTAAGATAGAGGATATTATAAAATTTGAACTGTCCACTCTTCTGTGTGACTTTTTTAGTCAGTCTCTGTCCTCTTCTGTTTTTCCTAGCTCATGGAAATACACTTTTGTCACTCGTTGAAGCCATTCTCATGTTGGCAATTGTCAACCTATATCTCTACTCTGTACCATAGGGAAAGTCCTTGGAAGGGTAGTCTACAGGCATATGTTAATCATATAATAGTGACCATGATCTTCTCATCCTGCTTTAAATCAGACTTTGTACCTGGTGGCTATACAGCTTATCAACTGGCTTATCTATACAACTTCTTCACTTTGACTGTCAATTGCAGAGCTGTATTCTGCAACATAAACAAGCCTTTTGAAAGTGTCTCGCATCATGCTTTTCTCTTCAGACTCAAACATTTTAGCATTTCTGGCAGTCTTTTTAGTTGGTTCTCATCTTATTTAAGTGGCAGACAGCTAACTGTTGTTCTGTCTAATGTTCAATCAAAATGTAATGATATTAATGCTGAGATTTTGATGTAGTCAATTTTGGGCCCCTCCTTTTCTTGATATATATAAATGACATATTGTTTCAGACATCAGGGCAAACATCTGTATACTTGCAGATGGCACAAGCCTTTACATAGTTGTCAGTGTTCCATTAACTGCTTCACAAACACTGAATCTGACCTAAAAACAGTACCTCTTGAATATAATTTGTTTCATTTTAATAGATTCATTTTTTTAGGAGGTGAATTTGGATTTTTATAGCTTTTTGCTTCTTGATAACAAACACCTCATTAAGATGTGGTTTTAGTACCCTTATTTTATCTTAGATTGTAGATTTTATAAAGCTAAGGGAAAATCAACTGCCTAAATATTTCTACAAAACTTTATTATTATTCCAGTGGTTATTTCTATTAGATAAAATGTCTTGAATTGACATGAATTGTATTTATATTTTTGTCATATTTTTGTAAATGTAGGATAATTTAATAAAGTTCTTGATATGCCCCTATTTCAAAGAAATGGGGGTATATATTGCTGGTTTGCTCATGTCCGTCTTTTTTGCTCGTTGGTATAATCAAACCTTGTCTGGCCAATTCGACTGTTTTGGCCTCTTAGGTCTTCACTTGGTTTGAAGGTTGGTCAAATACAGATAGATGACCCCTGTTGATAAGGTCTATCAATAGGTCAAAGGTCAACTATCCATTGCTCTTTAGGGGGCATTGGTGTTTTACAAACACCTCATAAAGTGAGCGTTTTAGTATCCTTATTTTAACTTTAGATAATATCAAATAACTTAAAAGATTTGGTAGTTGATTTTTCTGAGCTTTATACTCTATTGGTATTTTTACAAAACTTTATTCTTATCATAACAAGTTATTTCTATTAGGTAAAATGTCTTGAATTGACATGAATTGTATTTATATTTTTGTCATATTTTTGTAATTGTAGGTTACTCTAATAAAGTTCTTGTTATGCCCCTATTTCAAAGAAATGGGGGTATATATTGCTGGTTTGCTCATGTCCGTCTTTTTTGCTCGTTGGTAATCAAACCTTGTCTGGCCAATTCGACTGTTTTGGCCTCTTAGGTCTTCACTTGGTTTGAAGGTTGGTCAAATACAGATAGATGACCCCTGTTGATAAGGTCTATCAATAGGTCAAAGGTCAACTATCCATTGCTCTTTAGGGGGCATTGGTGTTTTACAAACACCTCATAAAGTGAGCGTTTTAGTACCCTTATTTTATCTAAGATATATCAAATGAGTTAAAACACGTAGGTAGTTGATTTTCCTTAAGTTTATAAAAAAATAAAGCTAAGGAAAGATTGACTGCCTAACTTATTTTTAGGCCTTGAATCAAACTGTTAATGAAATAAGAAAGGCCAAAATAAATCACAATAATATGTTAGCACAAAAACTCCTTTCCTCTCCATCATCATGGAAATCTTGGTGAACTTGTCTCAAATCTTTCATCTCCTCCAAATCAAGTTCATCCTTGCTTTACAGCACTTTTGGTGATAACACTGTGGAAGATGAAATCACCAAAGCAAACCTTCTGAATAACATTTGTCGGGATCAAACCCCTCTTGATGAATGATTAGGTGCTCAAACTCTGAAAAATGATGTGAATGACATCAGTTCTGTCTTGAACCACATTACAATTACAACCACTAAGATAGAGGATATTATAAAATTTGAACTGTCCACTCTTCTGTGTGACTTTTTTAGTCAGTCTCTGTCCTCTTCTGTTTTTCCTAGCTCATGTAAATACACTTGTGTCACTCCTTGGAGCCATTCTCATGTTGGCAATTGTCAACCCTATATGTCTACTCTGTACCATAGGGAAAGTTCTTGGAAGGGTAGTCCACAGGCATACTTAAACACAATAGTGACAATGATCTTCTCAGCCTGCTTTAAATCAGACTTTGTACCTGGTGACTCAACAGTTAACCAACTGGCTTTTCTATACAACTTCTTCACTTTGACTATCAATTGCAGAGCTGTATTCTGCGACATAAGCGAGGCTTTTGACAGTGTCTTGCATCATGCTTTTCTCTTCAGACTCAAACATTTTAGGATTTCTGGCAGTCTTTTTAGTTGGTTCTCATCTTATCTAAGTGGCAGACAGCTAACTGTTGTTCTGTCTAATGTTCAATCAAAGTGTAATGAAATTAATGCTGAGATTTCGCTGTGGTCAATTTTGGGCCCCTTCTTTTGTTGATATATATAAATGACATATTGTTTCGGACATCAGGGCATACGTCCGTATACTTGCAGATGGCACAAGCCTTTACATAGTTGTCAGTGTTTCATTAACTGCTTCACAAACACTTAATCTGACCTACAAACAGTACCTCTTGAATATAACTTGTTTCATTTTAATAGATTCATTTTTTTAGGAGGTGAATTTGGATAGCTTTTTGCTTCTTGATAACAAACACCTCATTAAGATGTGGTTTTAGTACCCTTATTTTATCTTAGATTGTAGATTTTATAAAGCTAAGGGAAAATCAACTGCCTAAATATTTCTACAAAACTTTATTATTATTCCAGTGGTTATTTCTATTAGATAAAATGTCTTGAATTGACATGAATTGTATTTATATTTTTGTCATATTTTTGTAAATGTAGGATAATTTAATAAAGTTCTTGATATGCCCCTATTTCAAAGAAATGGGGGTATATATTGCTGGTTTGCTCATGTCCGTCTTTTTTGCTCGTTGGTTATCAAACCTTGTCTGGCCAATTCGACTGTTTTGGCCTCTTAGGTCTTCACATGGTTTGAAGGTTGGTCAAATACAGATAGATGACCCCTGTTGATAAGGTCTATCAATAGGTCAAAGGTCAACTATCCATTGCTCTTTAGGGGGCATTGGTGTTTTACAAACACCTCATAAAGTGAGCGTTTTAGTATCTTTATTTTAACTTTAGATAATATCAAATAACTTAAAAGATTTGGTAGTTGATTTTTCTGAGCTTTATACTCTACTGGTATTTTTACAAAACTTTATTCTTATCATAGCAAGTTATTTCTATTAGGTAAAATGTCTTGAATTGACATGAATTTTATTTTTATTTTTGTCATATTTTTGTTATTGTAGGTTACTTTTATAAAGCCCTTGTTATGCCCCTATTTCAAAGAAATGGGGGTATATATTGCTGGTTTGCTCATGTCCGTCTTTTTTGCTTGTTTGTAATCAAACCTTGTCTGGCCAATTCGACTGTTTTGGCCTCTTAGGTCTTCACTTGGTTTGAAGGTTGGTCAAATACAGATAGATGACCCCTGTTGATAAGGTCTATCAATAGGTCAAAGGTCAACTATCCATTGCTCTTTAGGGGGCAGTGGTGTTTAACAAACACCTCATAAAGTGAGCGTTTTAGTACCCTTATTTTATCTAAGATATATCAAATGACTTAAAAAACGTAGGTAGTTGATTTTCCTTAAGTTTATAAAAAAATAAAGCTAAGGAAAGATTGACTGCCTATCTCATTTTTAGGCATTGAATCAAACTGTTAATGAAATAAGAAAGGCGAAAGTAAATCACAATAATATGTTAGCACAAAAACTCCTTTTCTCTCCATGATCATGGAAATCTTGGTGAACTTGTCTCAAATCTTTCATCTCCTCCAAATCAAGTTCATCCTTGCTTTACAGCACTTTTGGTGATAACACTGTGGAAGATGAAATCATCAAAGCAAACCTTCTGAATAACATTTGTGGAGATCAAACCCCTCTTGATGAATAATTAGGTGCTCTAACTCTGAAAAATGATGAGAATGACATCAGTTCTGTCTGGAACCACATTACAATTACAACTTTAAGATATAGGATATTATAAAATTTGAATTGTCCACTATTCTGTGTAATTTTGTTACAAGTCTCTGTCATCTTCTGTTTTTCTCTAGCTCTTGGAAAGGCACTTTTATCACTCCTGGAAGCCATTCTCGTGTTGGCAATTGTCAACCTATATCTCTACTCTGTACCATAGGGAAAGTCTTTGATAGGGTAGTCCACAGGCATATGTTAAACAAATAGGGACAATGTTCTTCTCACTCAGCTTCTAATCAGGCTTAGTACTGGGTGACTCAACAGTTTACCAACTGATTTATCTACACAATGTCTTCACTGAATTATTAGCACATTTTTAGCTGCTGAAATAAACTTGTGAGCACTCTAGAAGTCACTGTTGTGATTTGATCATTATGAAACCTTGTCAGAATGTTTGTCTTTATAATATCTTGAAGGAGTTCGAACATGGGTCATCTTGGGTCGAAAACTAGGTTGCTAGGTCAAATCTTATGAAAAAACATGTTAACACTGAGATTTCACAGTTATAATTGGATCTTCACCAAACTTTGTCAAATCATTTGTTTAAATATAACAGTCAAGTACAAATATGGGTCATCTGGGGTCAATAACTGGATCACCAGGTCAAATCTTAGGAAAACTTTGTTAACACTGTAGATGTCACACTTTTAACTAGGTCGCTAGGTCAAATCTTACCTTGTAAAAGCTCTAAATGTCATGGTTTAATTGGATCTTGGCCAAACCTTGTCAGATTGTTCATCTTAATGATAATAATGACAGGTTTAAAAATGGACCAAGGTCATGAGGTCGAATCTTAGGAAAACCTCATTAACACTGAAGATGTCAAATTTTGATTGTATCTTCACCAAACCTCGTCAGAATGTTTGTCTTATTTATATGTAGGACAAATTTAACATCGGTCATCTGGGGTCAAAAACTAGGTCACCGGTTCAAAACAATGTTTTAATGAGTGAACAGTGATTGTCATGTGAGCAATATAGGGCCATCTTGGCCCTCTTGTTTCAACAATCTATTGTTTAAGTGTTCTGACACTGTTGGATCTTGGGGTTGCTAACTATAAGTCCAGGAAAAAAACTAGCAAATGTCAACTTGTCAACACGTTTGTATTTATTATTAAGCATATAAAATTTGTCATAAACTTGTATTTAGTGTTCACATGTTTATTTGGAATTTAAAAGGTTAATCTTACTTCAATCTTGGAGAATAAATCTGGTCATTATTGTATGTAAGGGCTGGAACCTTAAAGGAAAGAATAGTCATAAAGGAAACTGTGTAAACCTATTGTACCATCAATTGACAATCGATTGTGGGTGTCTAATTATCGATTGTAATGTTTTCTTTTAGCCCATATAGTTGCTAGTCCAAAAGGAAAAAAATTAAATACAATAGTATACTTCTTTCCATTCTCTGTTGGCCGATATGTCTATTGTGTTTACTTATATCAATATGGTGATAAGCACTCTTTAAATTTAATACAAATATGGAACATTTGGGCCATCCTTGAAAAAATATTTGTATCCTGTAGCCTGACCCAGAAAATTCAGTTTTTAGATTTTACCCAAAATACATGTTAGAATGCTATTTTTATCCCCCCGAAAAAATAGAAAAAGTCCTGTGAGGCCCCCAAAAGGTTGGATAGGGGCTTTTTGGCAAATAGACAGGGTTACAGCAAACAAAATATTTTTTAATGATGGCTTTGTTTCGCAGTATTAATCCCCTCAAATTTTTCTTTTGAATAAATGTAAGTGTGGATTGATATGCCTACAATCCAAGACCATTTTTTCCCTACTTTGTAATAAGCTACTGTTCAAGGTTTGAACACTGTTGTTTCTGATACTTTGGACACAACACCTTTCGACAACAATTTATTTATCTCCATTTCTTAACAAATTCTTCCTTGTTTCTTGCTGACATATTATTTCTAAACCCTGCTTGTTCTGGTTAAGATATCATAGGTAAATTATAACCATTTTCTATAACGTCTAAGGTATAGTTATCAACGTTGATTTGTTTCCATGCTTCAACGTTGCATTTCAAATGTCCCAAAGGCTACTCATTGGACATAGAGCTTACCTTTGCCTTGTTGCAGCTTTCATTATTGCTGACTTTCTGGCTCTCTTCAGAGCTTATACTATTTTCTTATTATGTACTTGCCCATACTCGGCTATATTCAAGCTTAAATAAGTATAATCAGTACTTGTCTATTGTTTGATTTCTTCAGTTGTGGACATTCCTGTTTCTAATGTCCAGGGTTTCCACACATGAAACATAGACCACTGGACCTTAAAATTTTATCCATATAACACCAATAGGCAAAATAAAACATAGTCTGAGCCTCATTTATGGACAGTTGCATATATATACATACTTATATCATGTACCAGTCTATGAATGAGGCTCTGATATTGTTTTTGGGGCCTATTGGCATTATATGGTCCTGTGCATAGACCCTGTCTACTTCTTGATACATTATTGTTGTGTGGTCATAGCTCGACACAGTGATGTCTGATCTAGTTTAATGGTCAAATGTACTGCCAACTCCTTGTTTTAGATTTCTTTGCTTTCTCAGCTTTTGCATTCTTGTTAGCTCTAGCTTCTGCTTCAATTATTTGCCTCTCGTCTTCACTGTTAGATGCTATAGGATTATCTCTGTATTCAGTAGTAACAACCCTCCATCCACCCCCTACATGGTCAAGTGGTTGTGGGTTCAAGCCCTATTACCGACCATGTCTCTTCATGTTATAAAGTAGGCAGTTGCACACGGAGGATGGGAGTCTAGTACTGTTTCTTCTCAGGAATGATGATGGCTCTTGGCTGTTGAAAAGGGGCGGATAACTCAATATAAAAGAACAACAAACAAACATCCAAGCTTCAAGCTATCAGTCAATTGTATAAAAGTTACAGGGTGAGCTTTTAGGATCAGTCTCCGTCCAGCGTCGTGCGCCATCATATATTATGTCGTGAACACACTAGGGGCCACATTTTTAGCCCAATTTTAGCAAAACTGGGTCAGAACGTCAATATTTTTATGAAGTTCTATGTTTCCTTCAACATTGTTTATTTAATAATCAATAACAACATATATTTATTTTCAATTCACTAAGTTTAAGATTTTATCACACAAAGTCAATGTTCACA
Organism: Lutraria lutraria; assembly: GCA_964023205.1. Lineage (NCBI taxonomy): Eukaryota > Metazoa > Mollusca > Bivalvia > Venerida > Mactridae > Lutraria > Lutraria lutraria. The sequence continues at coordinate 12,755,571 of OZ026848.1, read as the reverse complement.
AAGTAATATGAAATGTTACATAGACAGCATCCAAAAAGTGTCTGTAAATAACAAAACATATTTCCTTGTCATAAAGACAGTTCCTAAAACACAAAATATTCTTCTAACTTTCTATATCTTTTTCTATATTTTTCAAACTAAACTGCATATATATTTATATGGCCTTTCTGTAGAAGGCATGGCCTGCTTCTTAAAAACCACATATTTATCAGCTGACTTTCGATTGACTTTATATTGCAAACCTTAATATTTAAACTTCCTAAAAAACTATATTTTCACAGGTATTGTGCTTAACAAAAGAATGGCCTAAACATACATGATTGGTTAATTACATATTACATGACCAAGTCAAGTCAAATTATTTTATTGGCATAAACATATAAGTCCATGCCAATTAAACATTGTGACCTCGGGTGACTATGATTCAACCCTCTAAGCTTTCAATACGAACAAAAAATGGTGCAGAAGGAATTATATAAAATGTAGCACTTACTTGTTCATTTATCCATTTTTCTGTACGAATGTCTATTTTTGAATTCAAATAATAATCCTAAGTAGTTGAATAGTATTGAATAAAGGTCAATGTCATATCTGTCCGCTATTTTGAAATAGTCCATTATTCGTCTCTGCGTGCGTGCAACAAATTGGAACTATTCTAATCAGTTCAGATAATCGTCTGTTCAATGAAATTTTTTTAAAATTTTTAAGTAGTAACCATGTAAAAGAAATGGACAGTTAAATGGTATTTTTAACAGTTTATCACAAATCACTCATCTGCTTATGATGGTGACAGAAAAAAATCATCAATTTTTAGCTCACATGTCACAAAGTGACAAAGAGCTATTAGGATCACTCTCTGTCCGGCGTCGTGCGGTGTGCGTCGTCAAACTTTATGTTGTGACCACACTAGGGGCCACATTTTTAGCTCAATTTTAGCAAAACTGGGTCAGAATGTTAATATCAACAAAATCTCGGATGAGTTCGATATTCTGCCATTTTGGGTAAAAAACTAGGTCACCAGGGCCAAATAAGGGAAAACCTTGTGAACACTTTAGAAGTCACTGTTTTAACTGGATCTTCATGAATCTATGTCAGAATGTTTATTTCAATAATATGTAGGTCAAGTTTGATAATTGGTCATTTCCGGTAAAAAACTAGGTCACTAGGGCAAATTGCTGGAAATCCTTGTGAACACTCTAGAAGTCACTGTTTTATTTGGATGATCATGAAACCTTGTCAGAATGTTTATCTTCATAATATCTTGGACGAGTTCGAACATGGGTCATATTGGGTCAAAAACAAGGTCGCTAGGTCAAATCTTATGAAAAACCATGTTAACACTGTAGATTTCACAGTTATTATTGGATCTTCACCAAACTTTGCAAATCGTTTGTTTTAATAATATAATGGTCAAGTATAAATATGGGTCATCTTGGATCAATAACTAGGTCACCAGGTCAAATCTTAGGAAAACTTTGTAAACACTGTAGATGTCACAGTTTTAATTGGATCTTCACCAAACCTTGTCCGAATGTTTGCCTCAATGTTATGTGGGTCAAGGTTGAACATCGGTCAGCCAGGGTCAAAAACTGGGTCACCAGGTCAAATCTTAGGTAAAAATCTTGTAAAAGCGCTAAATGTCATGGTTTTAATTGGATCTTGGCCAAACCTTGTCAGATTGTTTGTCTTAATGATATTAAGGACAAGTTCAAATATGGGTCACCTAGGGTCAATAACCAGGTCACAAGGTCAAATCTTAGGAAAACCTTATTAACACTGTAGATGTCAAATTTTGATCGTATCTTCACCAAACCTAGTCAGAATGTTTGTTTTAATGATATGTAAGACAAGTTCGAACATAGGTCCTTGTCTATGCTGTAGTATTCATGGTTTTAATTGGATGTTCACCAAATTTTGTCAGAATGTTTGTCTTATTTATATGTAGGACATGTTCTAACATGGGTCATCTGGGATCAAAAACTAGGTCACTGGTTCAAAACAATGTTTTAATGAGTGAACAGTGATTGTCATGGGCCATCTTGGCCCTCTTGTTTATATAAACCTCACAAGAGTGCAGTATGTAATTAGTACCCAATGTTTGACAGTAATAATGTATTCGTATATACTGCTGACATGCAGTTGTCAAATTATTTGCAGAAATATGTCAGTATTTAGGCAATTCGACCATTCAAAGGTAATTTCTACAACACAAAAAGTTCACAGTTTTCACATGCAAAGGTCATCTCGTGAGATTCTATGAAATAAACAAAATTTGGGTCGAATTAAGAACAGGGTTGAATCTAGGGCGCTCGACGATATACAAGTCATAAAGTTGAGATAAAAAAATATAAATTATACATTTGTTGCATTGTATACAATATACATAATCTCAGGTCTTTGACAATATTTCTAATTCTTCCTTCTCTCAAGTTTTTGAGCTAAACGCAATAGTCCAGTTAATGCTATTGTATGTGAATCAATTGAAATTCAGTTAAGATATTTTCTTTTACAAAATCAACCTTAAAGTAGCATTGTAAATACTGATCAATAATACCTTGTATCACATAGAAAATATGTGACAAAGTAGTATCAAAATTATTTCATAAAAAAAGCAAATCCTAGGTTAGATAACAAAATTTTCACACATAATGCTTATGTATTATCATTAACATTTGTAGCATGCATTAATTTAAACCTCAATGAGTCTGGGTTTTTCATAATTTTGTACAAATATGGAATTATTTGTAGTTTTCTTGTAATTCCAATGGGATATCTGTCAAATTCATCATTATGGCAACGCTTGTTACAGTTTTCTTATGGACACCCAAGAATTTGTTTCAAGAACTTAATTCTATTAATTTTTTTCAATATCTGGTGTTCTATGGAAACCCCTAACTTCAGAACCAAAGCATAATATTGGCATTACTATAGCACCAAATAGTTATATTCTTTCTGAAAGAGAGATTGTATCAAATAATGATAAAAGTGAATACATTGCTCTATTTTCTTGATAAGAAAGAGAATGCTGTGCCTGGTAAAACTTTCTGTTAGACAACAGCGTTACACCTAAATAGGTAAATGATTGAACAACGTTAAGCTTAAAGTTATGGTCATTATAAAATGAATCAACATTCTCCACTCTAGCTGGTTCCCTTTTTAAAAACCATAGGAACTGTCTTGTTTACATTCAATGTTATATAATTTATATACCCCATTCATTACAATAGCAATGAAGTTTGTAAATCTTTTTTTCGAATATGCAAGCAGTGCAGTGTCATCAGCAAATAATGATTAAAAAAATGGTAATTGTTCAAGAGTGTTAGTGCCCGCAGTTATGTTTTGTAAGCATTTACAAATAAAACAAACAATTAAGGAGATAATGGTTCACCCTGTTTATCATAGTCGGATACCCATGGTCGTTGCCTCCGCTCCGCTACGTACATCTCCTGTGGGATTTTTCTTTACCGATTCGCCGTTTTCATAGAATAGAACAGAATATACATTAACCAATAGAAACGACGCTTACATTTTCGATACTCTCCGGCGTGGAGACGCAAATGAAAATCATAGGCACTCGATGCCGTGATTTTTATATGTTTACTGACGCTCTTTTGCAATTTCACCCATCAAACAATGCAAATCTGTCGAAAGAAAAATCTTTTTTTCCCTTATTGTGTGTATAAAATAAACCAAGGTAGTAAACTCGCCATTTTTTCGTTTGACGGAAGTGACGAAAATAAGCGTGGGTCCCGGCTTTCCTTCTAAAAGCTGCCAAAACGTTTAAAGTTGGGGCACACTACAACGAAAGCAAGGTTCCCGGAAAGCAGATTAGAAAGGAAAGTCGGGACCCACGCTTATTTTCGTCACTACCGTCAATCAACCACCTTGGAGTATTTCATACACACAATAAGGGAAAAATTGAAGATTTTTCTTTCGACAGATTTGCATTGTTTGATGGGTGAAATTGCAAAAGATCGTCTGTAAACGTATAAAAATCAGGGAATCGAGTGCCTATGATGAAAATGGCTGCTCCCACGAGAAAATGTTCGTTCTGTTTGTTTACAATTAAAAGTAAAGTTTTACGTGAAACGAACATAGTTTTAGTACGAGCGATCTGATTGGCTGTTAGGCGCATTACAAGATTGTACTGCATCCAATCAGAATACAGTTTTAGTTATTTATTGAAACGGCGAATCGGTATAGAAAAATCCCACAGGAGATGTACGTTGCGGAGCGGAGGCAACGACCGTGGGTATCCGACGATGCCTGTTTATAGGCTATGGGCTACTGGGCAAAACACTCCCCCCCCCCCCCCGGAGGCATTTTTGTAGACACCATTTTTTTGAAAGCTCAATGCCTGCTGATCATTTTCCCAGTGTCTACAATCTGGGCGTTGGGGCGTTTGTGAACTACAGCATGCTAATTACCGTTACCGAAAAAAACGTTTGACAATACATTTTTTTTGTTAGAAGTCTTATTCTAGATATTTTCAATAATTCATCAATTTGAACCATTCCTTTGACTATAATAAGTTAGCAGCGGCGTTACTTGTCGATCAAATGCATGTTTTTCACTTTATTGCACTATATATGCTCTGTAATTTACGTTACCCTGCGTTACCCTAAAATGACAAGGAAATGACAGTTGTATATGTTAAATGAACACAAAAGCAGTCGTAAACAATGTTTTTATTCATACTAGGCAAATACTTCCACATATTCATGTTTTTCTTTCATTGAATACTCGTTTATGGCATCATTTTACGTTAAATACGTTACATATAAAAGTATAGGTGTTACATGGATATCATTCATATTACTGTGATCACATGCTATGATCAAATATAGGTATACAGTGATAGGTAATCATGATACATTCCTGGCCTGAAGCTCTTTCAAAGGTATTCAAAGAATTCCATTCCGAGCAGACCTCTTGTTGCCATGGGAATGGGAAAAAAAATCTTCTCCAAAACTGCTAAGGCTCGCTAACATATTCAACGTAGAATACTGCCTGATGGATATCTAACAAGATTGTTCTAAGTATGGCCCCGCCCTGATGTCATGGGTTTTTCTAATGGTAAAAACTTCAAAATGTTCTTCTCTGAAACATAAATATTTGGCATGAAACATTGTGTAGTGGCCCACTTGTTTCTACACCAATTCAGTCTTTGCAAAATTATAGCAAAAGTGCCAGGCATCCTTTCACACTTATAAATGTTGAAGATGGAAAATGACTATCATAGCTGACTCACAGTCACTAAGCCACCAACTCAAGAAGATGGGAAATTAATATTATTTTATCATTTATAACCTTGAAATATAAAAAATAACTGCAAAAGAGCACTTGCTACCTAACAAAATAATCATCATACAAAATGGCCTCTTAAGTTCCTAGTCCTAATCCAATTTGTGTATGAGTAAACATCAGTCAGAAAAAAACATGTCTACCAAATTCAGTAAAAATAAAATGTCAGTTTACATGTTCTATCAAATAGAAATATGAAGGTCATGCTAAAATATAGCGGAACCTCTCCAAAGCAACACCCTTTTGGAGTTGCAATTGTGTTGTTTTTGAGAGGTTGTTGCTTTAGAGAGGATACATACATTAAAGTTAAAATATGGAGTGGGAAAAAATCATGCTGTTGTTGAAGGGAGGTTGTTGCTCAAGAGAGGGCTGTTCTAGAGAGGTTGTGCTGTAGTATTGAAATAATGAAAACAATGTACCTTTAAGAGAGGTGTGAACATGAAAGGTCATGCACCTAAAACTTCAAGTAATCTTTAGGCCTTTAAATTTGCAAATATCGAGTGATAAATTTGTCATGTATATTCAAGTATAGTTTTATAATTCTGTTCAACCACTACATGTATATCATTATGATTACACCAAAATAAGTTGTTTAATTCAAAATACATTCTCTCCTGAGCAAGTTTATGCTGACAATTTCACACTTATATATTTCAGTATATTTGTTGAAACAAGTTTTGTAACCAGGGAACACATGCATATTTGTATTTTTGGAAATTAAGCTTAAAGATACAGGAGGAAAAAGAAAGTAGGAGTAAAACAGCCATTTTTATGAAATTAACTTGTTTCTTGTTTGTATATTTTTTCTCTGTTTGCTTTTAGATAAATGACCATACATGTTATAGAGTGACAAGCAAATTTATTCTAAAAATTTACCATTACATGAACAATTTGCATGTTTATATACGGAAAGTCGCTTTGTGATAAATCTTTAATATAGGCATTTAGTACAGGGTGTCCCAAAAGAACATCTTTGATTTACGTATAATTATATATTATGTTTAATCTGCAATTCAAAGGGACATTAGACATGTATGAAAGTGTTTCCTTTCTTTTGTGACACCCTGTATGTAAAAATGATTTGAAAACATATGTACTTAGAATTTGAAATGGTGGGGCAGTGTCTAATAAAAAAACTTGCTTTAAATGAATGAACAGTGCATGCTACCTGGTGCACATGGGTAAGGTAGTACATGCGAAAAAGATGTGATCCTTATACCTCCTCTTTTTACAGTAGAATCTTTCTAATATGATCTTGTTCAGACTGACAAAAGCTTAACAAAGAGCGCACAAATAAACAAAATGGGAAAAAAATTTAGGTAGTGCCGTATATGAAAGAAAACAAAAATACAATTATTGTCATATTTAAAATAGCATTTTTGACACCAAAATGTAAAGTATTTGTTCTACTTACATGTAATGTACCTGTCATCCTCGAATTTTAATGTTTGTGATGTGTGGTTTCAATTTTTTACTTAAATTTATTTACCTTTAATTTTTTCAACTAACTTAATAAAATTATTCTGATTTTTTCAACTGTTAATACTATTTTATGTTTTGCACTCTTAACTGAAATTAGCTATTTCTCATGCTATTCGCAGTTACAACTATTTTATGTGTAATATATTTCCTATGTACCAATCTTTTAAATGGTTGAAAGATGAAAAAAAATAAAACAATGGTCAACTAATATCTATCTATAATAATACACATCAACAAAGCACTAGGCTTAAATGATGTATTCAAATATTTGGATACTGGCCATGTCCATGGCCCAAATTTTGGAGTGCATAGTTTTAAGCTACCATGTGCAGTAAATGATCTTAATGATCGTTAATTTTGTGTATTGGGAGAAGACCATTGTTTAAGATAAAACTTGAATTGACATGCATATACATATATTTATAGCCACATTTTTGTTGTCTGACTATTCTCATGAAGTTGGAATAGTCATGTTTTTGACAGTACTATTCTCTGACAATTTTGTCTGTTGTAACTTGTGTTTCAATTTTTTAACAACTTTTTGACATTAAAGATTAAGCTTGTGCTAGTAATGTTGAGTAAAATTAACCTTATTTTTTTTACATTGCTTTGAACCACTTTGGTGTTTTAATTTTTTATTTTGTTTCTGAGAATGTAAATTTTTTGGTATTAATTGAGTAACAGGTGAGCTTTGAAGCATAGACCTGAAATTTGGACATTTTGTGATAAAAAAACTGTCACTAAATCAGATTTTTTATAAGCTACTTGATTAACTGGATTTAGTTAAATTTATTGATTGCCTTGTTTTCTGCAACATTCAGTGTTACATACAATATTGATAGTTTTTAGCTCACATGTCACAAAGTGACAAAGTGAGCTATTAGGATCACTCTCCGTCCGGCGTCGTGCGTCGTCAAACTTTTTGTTGTGACCACACTAGGGGCCACATTTTTGGCTCAATTTTAGCAAAACTGGGTCAGAATGTTAATATCAACAAAATCTCGGACGAGTTCGATATTGGGCCATTTGGGGTCAAAAACTAGGTCACCAGGGCCAAATAAGGGAAAACCTTGTGAACACTTTAGAAATCACTGTTTTGAATTTATCTTCATGAAACTTTGTCAGAATGTTTATTTTAATAATATGTAGGTCAAGTTTGAAAATGGGTAATTTCTGTAGTAAAATTAGGTCACTAGGGCAAATTGCTGGAAAACCTTGTGAACACTCTAGAAGTCACTGTTTTGATTGGATGATCATGAAACCTTGTCAGAATGTTTGTCTTCATAATATCTTGGACGAGTTCGAACATGGGTCATCTTGGGTCAAAAACTAGGTCGCTAGGTCAAATCTTATGAAAAACCATGTTAACACTGTAGATTTCACAGTTATTATTGGATCTTCACCAAACTTTGTCAAATCGTTTGTTTTAATGATATAACGGTCAAGTATAAATATGGGTCATCTGGGGTCAATAACTAGGTCACCAAGTCAAATCTTAGGAAAACTTTGTTAACACTGTAGATGTCACAGTTTTAATTGGATCTTCACCAAACCTTGTCAAAATGTTTGCCTCAATGATATGTGGGTCAAGGATGAACATGGGTCAGCCGGGTTCAAAAACTGGGTCACAAGGTCAAATCTTAGGTAAAAATCTTGTAAAAGCTCTAAATATCATGGTTTTGATTGGATCTTGGCCAAACCTTGTCAGATTGTTTGTCTTAATGGTATTAAGGACAAGTTCAAATATGGGTCTCCTAGGGTAAAAAACCAGGTCACAAGGTCAAATCTTAGGAAAACCTTATTAACACTGTAGATGTCAAATTTTGATCGTATCTTCACCAAACCTAGTCAGACTGTTTGTCATAATGATATGTAAGACAAATTCGAACATAGGTCGTCTGGGGTCAAAAAGTAGGTCACCAGTTCAAAACAATGTTTTAATGAGTGAACAGTGATTGTCATGTGAGCGATATAGGGCCATCTTGGCCCTCTTGTTTTAGTTACTACAAGTTTTGTGTAGAACTCTGGCTTTTGATTTGAAATTCAAATAGACCAATTTGCAATGCCTGAGATTAATAAGGATCACACTTCTTCATAGTACTTGTCCATGATGCTTGTTATTGTAATTCAAACAGACAAATCCTATTATCACAAAGTCATTGTTTTTGTGTGTATTGTAAAACAATTTGTAAGTGATTACCCTCCATTTAGAATCTGAGTAAAGTGTGTTTAAGTATCATAAGGTTTTGTGTGACAAAGGAAAATATTGGCAGGAATAATGGATATATGCACTTAATATGACAAATACATTGTATCCCAATTCAGTAATATAAAACTTGAATATACATGTCAAATTTAATACTTAATATTTGCAAAATGACAGAATCTGATGTACAAAAAATGAGTAAAATTTTAAGGGGCCATTGGTGTACACACCTTTAATAGGAACATAGTTTCAGTTACCGTATGTCAATACTATTATAGCACAACCCTTATACTTCTGTCTCTGTGATGTTTAGCATCAATGCAAGTTTAATATGAGAAGCTTTTATTTACATCACAACACTTCACAGCACACAAATTTAACAAAATTAAATACACAACCAAAGTTAGTAAAGCAACATAATTTTGATCGGCAGTTTCTTACCTAGTTTTTAGCTCGACTTTAGAAGAAAAATGTGAGCTATCACTGCCTGAAAAGTTACGTTTAATTCGTCATTAAACCCAACGAAAACGCATTTTTTTTCCAAGTTTAACTTCATTTCTTGACATAAAATTCAAACTTACTTTCAAAATTTAAGTCAAGTTAACATAAAAATTAAGTCATATTATTCCTTTAAATATATGTCGAGTTTTATCCAACCATAATATTGAATTAAACTCAAAATATTGTTCACCTTCAACCAAAGGGCCATATGTCACATAAAAAATATCATAAGTTTTTTTTTATATAAATAAGGAATGGAACTCTTGAAATATGCTTTACAATTTGGTTTAATTAGCACGGTCATGTAACCCAATATTACCATACTAGATTACATTAAATAACAAGCGTTACCTCAAAATTATGATTTTGTGTATTATCTGAATATAAATTACATCTGTCTTCCACAAAATATTAATCACCTAGCTGTCATTTATTTATTAATTATGCGAATATTTATATTAATTGCTGAAATTTATTTCAATTGGCAGCCATTTTGTTGTTTTGTAACGAGGTATTTCATTACTCATTTGTGGTTCCCGTTTACACAATCAGCTGACATTCACACTCACTACACAGTTAGTAATAGTAATTGACCAGTGATTGAATGTTTGTTGCAGGTTGATACATTTTTGTGTCAGTTATTGTATGCACCTTTAATTATATGCAGGTGTTCGTCTTTTTTTGCAATTTAGCATGTATTCTTCTAGATTTCTTCGGTTACATGGTCGTTCTAGACCCATTCTTTTTTATGCGAGTAGAGGTAATGTTAAGCCTGCTGTGTCTAAAATACTAAAAAATATCTTTTGGTCAGTTGATAGGGTATTTTATTGCCGTCAGTTGGATATATAAAAAGGATTTTGCGTCATTTCTACATTTGAACAGAACCAATATTCTGAGAATTTCAACAAATTTTCATTTTGTGGGAGTTCCACCCCTTGCCTATAAATATGAAAGAATATATATTTTCAAGTATAAAAATATTTAACTCGTGTGTAAGAATGAACCATTTGGAAATAGAAAATGCAGAAAAATTATTTCTGTGTGCTTGAAATAGACCACCCCCATGTAAAATACAGTGTCACATTACCTAGAAAACAACATTTTGGTCGTTACTGACATATCTTATGCACAATTTATATGGAAAAGTATGTCTGTTATTGATGGTAATGATCATTATTAGTCACAAGAAGTACCATGTTAAGGAATAAAAGCATCCTGACAAGATGCATAAATTGACATGATGATGTCACAACCTGCATGAAGTTGACGTGACAGAGATTTACAAAGGCAGCTACTGACTCGAGATATACAGTTTGGGCATGTTGTAACCTTCCAAATTAATTATTTGGTTATTTGTTTGAATAATATATTAACTTTCAATAGCAGATATAATCGATACACTTGCACAAGTAACTGAAAGTAATGGCTTCTGTCCATTGGGGATTTTTTGTCTGTATATATACGTGACACGGCGATGCAGCTTATATAATTGATTACACCCATTTAAGGTAGTTTGCGGTGTTGCTCGGCAAAAAAGAATGGCATGACATTTGGAGGAATTATACCTGAAGTAGCAGCGCTTACGAAAATATAGTTCTTTTTACTGTTTGATGTTGGTAACCTAGCTACTAAACAATGTTAAAACGCTGCCTATCGGCACCAGCTATGTGAACAACTTGTTGTACTTTTCCCTTCATATCTTTGCTATAAATTGTCATAAATTGAAAATTCGAAATTTGCGGATGAGCGAATGCAGTGGTCAACCCAATGCTTTGAATATCCATGACCGCCCGGCATGTTGGAAATTAATCGACGTCAAAACGTCATTATGGGGATGTCTTTTCGATGTAAAATATTCAGATAAATGCAAATGTAGCTAAAACGCGTGGAAGAAGTTTTTCAAAAATTAAGATTATGTAAAACATTCATTTATCTACACATTTAACGAAAAAAATATATACCTCTTCAGGCTACTTTTTCAGTATCGTAACGTTTCCTAAAGTCATACCATGCCAAAATGACGTCAATCATTTTGCAGTCACAACGTTTTGTTGGAGCAATATTCATCAAATTTTGTTGTTTTATCTAAGGATTGATCGTCTGATTTATACTATAACTTGACGAGGAAGACATTGATGTATGAAAACTATTTTTGTGAAGAGAAAAAATCCGAAACACTGTATTTTCAAAGATATGTACATGAGGTGAGGTTGAATGTACATATAAATGTACAATTTACGTACAGTTACTATGTTAGGACACCAATGTAATGCACATAATGACATAAAAGATGTTACTAACATATTTTTCATTCATATATAGACAAAATGCGAGTGTGCATAACTGGAAAATTATGGTCAGAAAAAATATCTTGCGACTCTTGAAGTTGCCTGTAACCCAGTGATCCGGGAGGGGGGGGGGGGGTAACTTGTGACAGTTGGATGAATATGAATATAAATTTCAGACTATAAAATTATCCTTTTACTTCTTACATTTTTAGCTATAATCGCTCACAAGAAGAAAATACTATTATCAAAGTCAATAAAACATTTTGACTCTGGGGCCATCATTTGAACAAACTTTGTAGAGGTCTGCTAGACAATGTTTCAAACCAAATATCATAGCTCAAGGACTTGCTTCGGACAAAAAGATCTTAAAAGATTTCATATATTAATGAGAGTATTTAAAATCAAGTTACACCCAGGTAGGGGTCAATTTTTACCCCATGACCATAATTTGAATAAACCTGGTAGAGGTTTAGTAGAAAATGCTACATGTACAAACCAAGTATCTATGCTGTAGGTACTGTTTTGATAAGTTCAGAATTTTTTTAAAGATTTTCCTAATGGTTGCTACAACAACCAGAGGGTTGCTAGGTTACCAACTTCAAACTGTAAAAAGAACCATATTTTCGTATTTAGCGCTGCTACTGCAGGTATAATTCCTCCATATTTCATGCCATTCTAACAAACTTTCTTTTTGCCGAGCAACACAGCAAACTACCTTAAATAATTTTAATATAGTGGTTTGGAAGTCCTTAAATAGTTAAAGCCACCAGGATGACCATCTTTGAATTTCGCTACAAAATTTTCTGGTTTTAAAGTAAATATGTGTTTTACAGGACGAAGCTTTACATGACGATTTATTAGTTGTTTAAGACTTGGTCGCGATTATTACTGTAATGCATTCGCCAAGTTTAGTGAAGTTATTGATAAAATCTATTCGGAGGGCCACAGAAGGTTGATACAGCCTAATGAATATGAATTTCTCTTGAAATACATGGTGAAGGCTAAGTGTACAAAATGCTTAATATTTCATTGAAATCATGTCACCTAATTACGTAGAACGTAATAATGAATGCACCAGGGCTGACTTGAAAACACTTTTGAATTCAGCTTAGAATCAATGCACGTGAACCAAGCAAACTCTTATTTTAAAATGTCACGTAAAAATTCTGCATTGTCACGTAATATTCAAATTTAGTAGTCCCTTTCTAACATTGTAATTTTTCATTGTTGCTATTGAATACATTAAATACACGAATATTATTGAATGTCCATTGCATCTAGTACGTAATTTTAAGCTTTTGTTAGTTAACTGATACCGAACATGCTTTCATTTAATCTTTTGAGCTGCGCTGATACCAAACATGCTTTCATTTATAATAATCTTTTGAGCTGCGCAATTCATGCAAAATAAAATAAATATGTTTTTCTGCAAATCAGTCAACCATCATATATGAAAATCAATCTCTATTAATATCCTCATTTATTTCAGTAGAAAACATATCGATCATTTCGTAGGTTAATTTACATGATCAGATGCTTGCTGAATTAAGAAATGTTTGCTTCCATTGTTCGAGATTCTTTCTCTTAGTGATATTCAGTAATAAAGTGCAAGAAAGAGAAATATCAAGTTTACAAGTCTGTCATATAGATATATATATAATTATATTTCCACTCACATTTGCATGTATGCTGCAAATGAAAGCACCCATTCTTCCGTTGAACATTCTACACAGATGCATGTTGCATTTCTGCACACGATATGTTCCTCATCTAGCCTAGTGATGCTGTGTATCTTCATTATCTTCAATCCCACAAGTAAAGTCTAGGGCTCTTACAAATTATCAAATGAAGATAAACAGAACTTCACATTTGGAATAATCAGAATACATGTATGTAGTTTACGTGACAATTACAATGTATTTGGATATTCTGAACTACGCTTAAAATAATTCTTGTTGATATGATTACATTGTAATACCTTTCTTTATCTCATATCAAAAACAGTTGGACTTGTCATTTATGTGACAAAGATACCTCTACCCATTACATTAACCCTGTGTTTTTTGCTCATTCATTTTACGACCACTAGCATTTTTTTGCGAGTGGAACTGAAAGTGTTGTAATAACTTTATTTTTTTATGCAATACAATTACATGTACATAAAATACAACATATTTTGTCATAGCATGAATATTTCTGCAAAACAACTGTTGTGAAAAAATTTCTAGTTGATTTCAAATTTTGCCATTTGAAATTTTGTGTACTAGCAAAAAATTGCTAGTGGCAGAAAAAGTTAAATTCAAGCCCTGTATTTTACAGCAAAAGCATTTGTAAAACAAGAGTAACTGTTCTATGAAAATTATAGAGAGATGTTTAAACATCTAATGTAAGGATATACTATATTTAAAAAAGAAAATATCAGCATATTTGCTTTTAACATTATACATGGTTGTTATTTTGTTGAATACAGACAGACTTAGTCATATTTGATAGTACAGTTGAGGCTGTCTTATACGACCTTCTTTGGGATGCAGCTAATATGGTCATATAAGACAGCCACTCATATAACACAGCCTTAACTATCTGACCTATACAGAATTTTAAAGGAAAAGGGTATGATGTCAAATGTCAAAGATATAGGTGTATGTGCAATTCAAATGTGTTTATTTTAATATTACAGGCATATATCAAGAGATAAAATAATATTAAAATATAATGTACTGTTGTTTAATCAATAAAATATATCACAGAAGATAAAACTTCATTGCATGAAACATCTGTGCACATGAAACAATTCATGTGTTTCTACCAAAAAAGGTCTGTGATCACTGATTGTTTTGGCTTGACAAACATAATTTTGAATAGCTCATTTTCAACATTGACAAGATTAGACAAAATATCATTGTTCCCTGAACTTGTAGCAAAGAATTTAAGTTTTTCAACACAGTCCAATGCTTCATTAAAAGAAACAGCATTAGTGACGGTACAAGTCTGGTCATCACAATCATCATCATTATCACTGTCAACTGTACACTGCTCTGGTTGTATGTCTGCTAACCATTCATCAGCTGGCCTATCCCAGTCTTGCAGCTGATCAGTATCACATTTCACTACATCATTGTATAGTTTATCTAACTTAGGAAATTCACACTCAAATATCTCTATCGACGTCCATATATATAAGCAGCACAAGTGGGATATCATCATAATGTGAATCTACAGTCTCCTGACTAGGTGTTGTCAATGGTGCGTCTGTAAAATATAGACACAGGGTCAAGGTCACTACGAAAATCAATAAAATGTGTTAATAGTTAATCTAATCAACATTTAATACTTAATTTACATATTGAATCTTTATTTAGATAAAAATGTTGACATACAGATTAATGGACAGATGCTGTCTATTCATGGACTTTTGTCTCAAGATAACACAGCATGTCGTTAAATAGAACCCAATCATAGTGTGAAAACGCATGGGAGCAAAAAGTACAGTCATATAACACAATAAGTCATTATATACAGCTGGTCGTTAAGACAGCCTCGACTGTATTATGAATATTTTATATGTGAAATATAAAAATGTACTGTAAAATACATATACAAAGCATTCAGTGGTTTCAAATTGGTTCAGATTCAAGAAGGTCATTAAAAACCTTGTGCCGCATACAAAGTCATGTCCATAAAACCTTTACTTTTGAAACAAAAACATAAAAACAAAATAAAACGAATTTCTTTTTTCCAACTTTTTTGCCGTCCTTTTTTGCCGTCCATTTTTGCCGGTTCATTGAGAATTCGTGTTATATGTATTTTTTATGTGACATAACCCTTTGCCTTAAACTTGACTATTTCGAGTGAAAATAAGTACAATACAATATTAAACCCAACATAAATGTCGATTTTTAGCTCACCAGAGCACAAAGTGCTGATGGTGAGCTATTGTGATCGCGTGATGTCCGTCGTCCGTGTGTGCGTGCGTGTGTGCGTCAACTTAAACAACGTTTCCTTCTTAACCAGTTGGCCAATTTCAACGAAACATGAAGCTCTACCAAAGTTGTTAAAAAAATTTCATTAAAACTCTGGTTGCCATGGCAATGAATAGGAAAATCTTTAAAAATCTTCTTGTCCAAAACAACAGGGCCCAGAGCTAAGATATTTCGTGCATAACATTGTCTAGTGGACCTCTACCAAGTTTGTTCAAATTATTGCCCAAGGGTCAAAATTGGCCCCGCCGTAGGGGTGACTTGATTTTACATAGACTTAATATATAGGAAATTTTTAAAATCTTCTTGGCCGAAACCACAATGCCTAGAGCCTGGATATTTTGTATGTAGCATTATCTAGTGAACCTCTAACAAGTTTGTTCAAATCATTACCCTTGGGTCAAAATTGGCTCAAATATATTAACATTCTTAAGATAAAGATGAAGAGTAACCTCTGACCGGAACAGTGGAGTTCCAACAGAACAACGCGGCATATTTTGGTTAGCCAACTTTACACAAAACTTTTCGAGAGGATATTTAAAGTTCAGATGTTATGAAATGAACTGATATGATTTAATGTACACGTCGTATAAAACATTTTGATGTTTTTTTTAAAAAATAAACTAATTTTTATTAATTACTGTCAGAACTGTGGAAGTTGCTGTACTGTCGATGTCGATGCTATTGACTTAGATCCGCATAGGATTGAAAATCATGTCCTCGTGACCACCATACGTATAAAGTCGAATGTCCAATTTTGAAATTCACAATCCAACATTTTGCTGCTAGATATAATAAAATTTAAAATGTCAAAGACATCTTTCTGTATGGCCTACACATGTATACATATGCGCTTGACTAGTATGGAACTATCAGGAAGGCCTAGTAAAAGCGCATGTGCAGTTTCTATGGCCGCACATGCGTTTATTTGAAATGTTTAAGAGCTCTGCTATAACGTCGCTCCCGCAAATGATATACACATTTGAATATTAAACGTTTATTTATTATACTAATATGTCGATTTAAACGTAAAAAAATCAGTGACACGTTATGAAAATGTTACTAATTTTTGTTATTTGAAATTCATATTGTATAATCATAGATTAAATTCAGTGTCTTTGTAGCAACATGAAATTTAAGTAAATCTAATACAATATTAAACGTATACTTAAATGTAACTTTTTGTATAAATAAAAATACATGTAATTCAAAAATAAATTTACTTAAACTTAACTATTCATTAATAAAATGAATAACTCGCGCAATTATCGTATATTTTCTAAATTTAATTTTATCGTTTTTGTTTAAAAACATAATTCAAGATTAAATTAAATTTTTTCATGTAAGTAAATCTAATACAGAATTAAATGTACTTAAACGTAACTATTCATGCTGTGTATTCTACTGGCCCCAGCATCAGCGTCTGAGTTGGTTAAAGTTTTTGATAAAGTACAATAACGTGAACATTATAAACGATATTCAACTCATACTTGAAATTCTGTCTTATTGGGACAAGGTGCATATGTAGGACAAGTGGCATAACTCTGTCGATAGTATTTTTAGAGTTATGCCCCTTTTAACTTATAAACTTTGGTTAAAGTTTTTTACTATGTCCATTATCTTGCACATTAATTTTTAAAGATATTCATGTGAAATTAGGAATACTTGTTTATAAGACAAAGGGCATAACTGTGTAAGCAGTATTTTTAGAGTAATGCCCCTTTTTAACTTAGATTTTTGGTTAAAATAGGTAAAAGACTTACAAAGATATTCAACTTAAACTTTGAATACTTCCTTATTGGGAAATGGTGCATTTGTAGGACAAGCAGAATATCTCTGTTAACAGTATTGTCAGAGTTATGCCCCTTTTTAACTTAGATTTTTCTCCTCTATCAAGCATTTTATTTCACTGAAGACTTATAAAAGTTGAGCACGCTGTCTTCGGACAGCTCTTGTTAGCTTGACTATTCGAAGAACAGTGGGGCTATCTTACTTGCCTGATGAGTTTTGCATGTAAATTCTTGTACAACTTTATATCTCCATCAACCACTAAATATATTTACTTGTTACTTCACACAGTCATGTCTTTGAGATCATAACTGGAGGTCACTTTTTTGGGCTTATCAAAATATTTGAATACGTTTGAGGTGTAAAACCCAACCAGTATCTTTTAGCATCGTAGTTTATCCTCATTTTGGTATATTAGATCACCTTTCAAACATTACAATGCAGAATGCATTCAATAATTTTAGTTTCACTTTATTACAAAAAAACAACATTTTCTTAGTTTAAATACAGTACATTTCATGTTAAACTACACCATACCAATATTTAAAATGCTGATAATTATTATGTACTTGGAGTCCTAAAAGTTTGAATATTTAGTGTTCCATTATAAGACCTCTATACATGCTTAACTATATATGAATTTATCATAAATCAGTTTACTACCATTCGTATCTTGGCATCGCAATACATAAACACTTCATTTCCATAAAAAAAGTCTGTAATACATGTACTATGTTGTCTGCTATTCATGCTTGTTAGCATATCTGTAGCTCCTGCGACAAATCCATAACTCCATTTAAAAAATTTGTTTGTCCCATTAACACTGGCAAAATTTCTCATTTGATCCAAAAATTCATTTATCGATATTGTATTTGGTTGAAGGAATACAAGCTTGACATTACACAATGTCTGATGAGGATGAGATGGCACATTATCAGTATCATCTTCCTATCCACACACAAAATCCATTCCTAAAATAACCTACTGGTTATCCAGCTTTCACCTTACTTAAACATCTCAGTTTCACTGATTTCCCTATCACTAATGGTTTGAGTTTTCTCCTATCATACTGGTGCAAAGAGCTTCTGTCATACAAGTTTTAGCATGCTTCCCCCCAGCACACTCTTCTCTTGACTTGATGAATTCCAAATTAAATATGTCACGCGGTTCATATTTTTCACATACATGCGTAAGCTTATCTTTCCAACCTGACACCTCATCTTTTTACACACAATGTTGTGTCTTTTCAAGAATTTCACCTAACAACCATTGGAAGCCTTAAGTTCATGAAGACCTAATTCACTTTCTGTTGAATTTGTGGCAGAGTCGCAGGCAGGGCAACGGCCTTGCCCTGTGGCGCATGCTGTGGAGCATATCAAGGAATTTTCTTGACAAATTGTACTTACAAGTATTTGTTTATTATAGCTGTTTACGAGTACTTACTGTAGTGTCTATAATTACTATTTTGGCTAATCCTGGCAATTTGATCAGCGAATGGTGATTTTGGTCATTTTTGATTGGTCAATTGTTGGACTGGCTATTCGTCGCGTTACCTATGACAGGTAACGCGACAAATAGCCAGTTTGACTGAATCTGTTTGTCTGCTCTGTTGTTGAAATGTAGGCATCGTTCTATGATGTTAACGTGGCATAATATCTGAAACAACATTAGATGTAAGTTTAATGTGGTTGTATCATATCAGACTATGGTGGATAGAAAGATAGAAAAATATATTTACACTCGAGAGAATAATGATACAGATTAACAAAAAGGCACTTATCATGTCATAAATTAACCAACTCAATTGACTAAAAAAAAAACTCGTATTTCTTTAGGTTGAATAACAAACTGATTTGATTGGTAGAATCATATTGTTCTACAATTAGTTAATCCTGCCCACGAGAAGATCAAATCTGATTTAGAAATGTCACACGTGTCAGCTGTAAAATCAATGCAGCACCATAAAACACAGGGTGACTTAAAATTTTGATGATAACAATAATTAGGGACCCATACTGTCAGCCGACTTAATCCCATTGATGACCGAATCAATTAACACATGTTTTTTTGTTAATTTGAATGTTTTTTCACGCGAGACATTGACACTGTATATGTCCTTTATTGCACCCGAGACAACTAATTATAGTCTTTATTACAATATATTTAGACTTTTTTAATGAGAGTTTGTGTGTGTCTAATTTTTAAACGTATAGATATTGCCATTCAGTATTTTTTTTGTCTATATTAAAACATGGATATAGCTATATTATAACAGTTACTGTTATTGCCATTTCTATCATATTTATATAATTATTAGCATTTTTATATGCTATATATGTAATAATCTTTTTTATAATATATCGACTAGTGTACTATTGGCTATAAATAAAAGAAGCTTTTATGACATTTATTTTATTTTGACAAAATATAGCGTTCAGTGTAAAGAAAACATTACGATATACATATCATCACAGTATGCTGCTGGTCGTTAATAACTTGTTAACAAGTTCTATCGAAGCAAGTCGGCAATACTGTATACTTCAGAACTATTCTTCTGTTTATGTCAAAATACTTCCCATTATTTATTTGTGTTGAAATCTCAGGCTCGGCATTAGAACACTGACTATTTGAGCACACAAATTTCAGTTTAGGAACTATCCATTTTCTTAGAGAACGATTTTCGGTCAATTTTAAATGCCCATCTTTACAATATGCACGTATGGCATTTTCATCCAATGATTGTTGCAGTCGTCTCATATTTATCACGTAATTTTTCGCCAAAAAATCTCCATTTTCACTAAAAGTTATTTCACTTAGATCAAGTTTTTTTACTGGATACAGATTCATTCAGTACGGTATCTTCATCATTCTAATACCAACTTCCGCGAGAAAGAGACTTCAAACTACATTTTTCAGTTTTTGAGAAAACTCTAACACCTTGTTTATCTTTATTTCTCAAATTTCCCATTTTTAATCCACTCAGAACAGATCATACGTCGATTTTTAATTACATACATTTGTCAATAGTACACAAGCGATACCGAATTATATATAGATTTATTCTCATAAGTCCCCTGGAGGACAGAGACTACTGAGTTCTTTTCTATAATATTAAATTGGATGCAATCACTGACTACAGAAGGATCTTGAAAACTTGCAAATTTCCATTGCTGATATTAGCCGGGAGAGAAAGAAAAGGTCAACTTTTTCGTATTTTCGCATTTCGTCTTTGTCGTTGCGAAAAAGGGAAAATCCGATATGGCGTAAATCAGCCACCATTATGTTCAATCACTACTTTAGTGAATGAAACTGTTTTCAATATTAGTAAATCTTGTTACCTCAACAGTTTATGAATGACACTTTCATGCTTATGAATACCTTACTATTATATATATTAGCTTTCCGAGCTGATCCATTAACAATGGATCCTTAGTTCAGTTTTGAATGAATAAAAGACCGATGCTAAAGTACTTTTTGTTAGATCCCCAGCAAGTGTGAGTGACAACATTCAGGAGGTATAGAGTGTTCTAGCACTTCTTTTTGAATGACTTAATATGACTAATAAATGTAAGTTTGAAGTCAAATACAACTCATAGAAAACTAAAATCTGGTAGAACATGAATTGGTGTGTTGTCCAGATTAAGACATAGTTCTGGATGGATACCACGTCACTTGTAGAAATGTATTGTAACTGTGAAACCATTTTGATCCAATATACAGTAAAACCTCTCCAGAGCGGCCCTCTGTAGAGCAACAACCTCTCTATAACATAAAAAAATCCCCTAAGTTGATATTTACTGTAAATTTAACCTCTGTAGAGCAACAACCTCTAAACAATGGTCAATATTTGCAGCTCAAACAAGGTGTTGCTCTACAGAGGTTGTACTTTACATGTAGGTAGAAGTTTATCATTGTTGGAGCCGTCTTTGCATGGACAAGGTTCATGTTTATAGAATCAAAACATCTTAACTATTCAAGGAAAACTATATCTACATACAGGTAACAGTCTACTCCTGGATCTAAAACTTTAACTACACTATTAATTTTGATACTAAATGGATACAGCCCTGCAGTATATCCATTTATTGTGTTTATGGATCTGAAAGAGTGTTTCCCACTTGGTCACGGAAGAAAAAGTTCATTTAAAAAAGTCGCAATAAAAAGTGGAAGATGGCCTCTGACACCAATACACTGAAGATCATTTAATATACCATAGAAGTGGAAGTGACCACTTTCTTATCTTTATTTCTTCAACATGTCTGTCTGTCTAAGACGTTGATTACAAAATTGCTTCAAAAGCCATCGCAAACAGAATATAGAAAGTTATTAATTCTATTATAAGCAGCTCACAAACAGGTTTTGTTAAAGGCAGATACATTGGTGAAAATGTATGTCTGATATTCGAAATAATAGAATATGCGCAACAAAAACAAATACCGGTATTACTTCTATTTGCCGATTTCGAAAAGGCATTTGATACCCTTGATCACAATTTTATGATAAAATGTTTACATCACTTTAATTTCGGCGAATCTCTCATTAAGTGGGTAAAATTATTTTATAATGATATAACCAGTATAGATATATACAATGGTTATTTTTCTGAAGCTTTTAATATACATCGAGGAGTTAGACAAGGCTGTCCTCTCTCTTCTTCCCTCTGCATTATATGCATCGAAATTCTATCAAATTATATATATTCAGATAGAAAAGTCCATTAAAGGTATTACTATTAACAACATTGAAATAAACATTGCGGATGATGCCACTTTTATGAATAACGGCTCTAAACAATCTTTTGAAAAATTAGTAGATGTTTTTTCAAATTTTGAATGTGTCTCAGGATTAAAACTTAATACTAATAAAACAAATGTGTTAAGAATAGGTTCTTTGAAAAACACTAACATAAAGAACATGCAAGACAAACAATTTAATTGGACATCAAGATCTGACTCAATCAGCTCAAACTCTTGGCATGATATTTACAAATGATAAAGAACAAATTCTTAAACTAAATTAAATACCTAAAATTGGAAGTTTCAATAACTGTTTAAAACAATGACAACATAGGAAATTAACATTACTTAAGGAAAAGTTACTGTCTTGAAAACACTTGCACTTCCTAAACTTATCTACCCATTAACTGTTCTACAAAACCCATCTAAACAAATTATACAAAATATAACCACACACTCAGATGTTTAAATTTTTGTGGAACAACAAACCTGATAAGATTAAAAGAGATACGCTTGTATTAGATTATACATTAGGAGGAATAAGAATGGTTAACTTGAACTATTTCCTTAATGCTCTTAAGGGATGCTGGTTAAAAAGATTAATAGATAAGAACAATAATGGACATTGGAAAATCTTTTATCAATCAATACTAAATAAAAATGGAGGAGAGCTAATATTTCAATGTAACATATCTGAAAGTAATGCAAAAGCACTAAGCAATGGAAATATATTTTTAGAAGATATATTTCGATATTGGATAAGTATAAATAAAAATGAAAATAATGTAGAAATAAGTAAACAATTAATATGGAACAATACGGAAATCAAACTATGTAATAAAACATTTTATTACAAAGATTGGCATGAAAAGGGAATAACAAAATTAGCACATATTTTTTATTATAGAACAAAAGCCTTCTATAATTTTGAAAACATAAAATTTTATATAACATAGATGACATGCAGTATTTAAGATACTTTAATTTAATATCCAGTGTTTCTATAAATCTAAAGAAGGCACTAACTCATTAGGGTATAATACACGCAACAAGAAAGATTATTTGACAAATTATTAAAATCTAAAGAGCCCAACAAATTGCTCTGAGACACAGCTGAAAACTAAAGCAGAAATAAAGTCCGAAACAAAATGGTCATCAATATTCCCAAATGAGTCATTACAGTGGACAAAAATATACTCTCAAACAACAAAAGCTATTATAGATGTAAAAGTGAAAAGTTTTCAATACAAGTACTTAATGAGAATTAATTAAATAAATCATTACATCAATGCAAGATCTCAGAATCATGTTTATGCTATTTTTGTAACATCCAAGTGGATTTTTTTAGAGCATTTGTTTTGGGAATGTAATCATGTGCAACATTTGTGGAATAAACTTGGAATTTTTCTATTTGATAGAAACATGAAATGTTCTTTGAACTTAAAAACAGTATGTTTTGGAATAATAAGCAAGGGAAATATTAAAAGAAGAAATGTCATTAATTTCATTTTACTTCTCATAATTTATCATCTTCTTCCGAGCAAAAACTTTTTAAAACCTTTTACATTTCAACTGTTACAAATATCATTCATGTATGAAAGATAAACCCTCTATTTTTTTCTTCATTTCTTTTCTCCTAAAAAATGTATTTATTCTTCATATGAAAACATCATATATTTGCATCAATATAAAAAGGTTATATGTGCATGATGATCTTTACAAACTTGTATGTTAAAAATATGTAACAATATGTAACATAACAATCCATATGGTTGTACGAGCATGAAGAATAAAAATAAATTTAAAAAAAAGACCAGTCCAAACCACGGAAGCTATCAATCATGAAAAGTTAGAGAATAGTGAGGATGTGTCTGACATTCTTACTTCGCTGCCCATAGAGACAGCTGAAGGCTCAATCCTTCGACCTCCACCAACTCTAAAAGTCATGACAAACAACACATGTATGGTATAATGATAACTGTAAGAGGGCTACCTAAACCCTCAAGAAGGCCATTAAGAAATTTAATCTGAGACCAACTGATGTAAATCTTAACTCCTTCAGTGTATCAAGAGCAAAAGCTCGAAATAATTTTTTAAAAAGACACGAAACATTTGGGAGACAGTTTGTTTCAAAACTGAATAATCGAACCTCGATTAAAAAGACATGGAATATGATCCACAAATTTAATAGGCTCATCTCCAATTAATCATTTGTCTGTTGACAACAATGATACAGACTACCCTCAAGAAGAGGCACTAGCTTAACTGCATTTGGAAAAAAGTCATCCTCTGAGAACTAGTCAGAAAAGATTAAAGTGAAGAGAAGGAACCTATTGCAGGATGTAGATCTATAAGTCTTAATTTGCATTGGCATCTTTCATTATTGTCCAATCAATTGTTTAATTTTGTTTTACTAGTGGCGCATCGACACAAATTTAGCAGCCATACCGGATTGAAGCGGCCATATTGGATTTATATCATGCTTAATCAAAATTAAAATACAAAAGTTGTCAACATGCATCAATGTCAAAGGTTAAAATTGTCTTGAGCCTAATTCTGAAGTTAAATAAGTATAGTGCTCTAGAATGTCATATTTGTGTATTTACACAGTTCATGTCCAAAATTACATTGTGTGCTTTACAAAAAGAAATTCATCATAAATAACATAAAAATAATTTCTTTTCTTCTTACATTTGTAATTAGAATGTGACAAAATAGTCAAATTCGGATTTAAACAGTAAAAAACAACCATTTTGCAGCCATATTGGATTGGAGCAGCCATATTGGATTTATGTAATGTATAATCAACATTAAAATACAAAAGTTGTCAATATGCATCAATATCAAAGGTTTAAAAGTGTCTTCGGGTATATCTGAAGTTTGATAAGTATATAGTGCTCTAGAATGTCATATTCGAGTTTTTACACAGTTTATGCAAAAAATTACATTGTGTGCTTTATAAGTTTCAATATTGAGTTTTTAAAAAGAAATTCATCATAAATAAGATAAAAGTAATCCTTATTCTTCTTATATTTGTAATTAGAATGACTGATATGTAAAACAGTAAAAACAACATTTTGGCGGCCATTTTGGATTCAACTCGAGTGTAAAACTAAATTAAAATGACATCTTTTATCAATACTCATCATCGTGGAAAATCAAAACTCATTTGGTCAAATAGTTTTTGAATTATACATTGATTCCAGAAATTC
The DNA here is from genome assembly GCA_964023205.1 of Lutraria lutraria. Lineage (NCBI taxonomy): Eukaryota > Metazoa > Mollusca > Bivalvia > Venerida > Mactridae > Lutraria > Lutraria lutraria. The sequence goes on along the minus strand of OZ026848.1, from coordinate 12,730,074 downwards.
CCAGTTTTATTTATTTTTTCAACTTTTAGCCCAAAAATATCACTTTTGCACCAATGGGAATCTTGGGGTCTATTTTCTGGGTGTTATTCACCACAAACAGAACCAATATACCAACAAATGGCTTATGTAATAGTGTATTCCCAAAAAAAAATAGGATGACTGGGCTATTAATGTCATACTGCTTTTTTATTGCCAAAAGTGAAGGGTTATGTTGATAATTATATATACTAAAATTACTTATTAATTATTATACAACTGTCTCTATATGATAAGTCCACCACAACAATTAAATACTTTCAAGCTAGTGCAAACTATGCAGCTGTAGACATATACAAATGTATGTGCATAATATAATTCGTTTAAATTAGATCTATATGCTTGTCTCTGTCAAATATGTAATTATTTTCTTTTAATTAATCAATCAATTAATTGTATTCATATACATCTGTAATATAAAAACAAACATGTATGTGGCCACTATATGTTACACCAACTGTCCTTGACCAAGAGATGCACATTATTATGACCCACATAAAAATGTTAAGTTTAGATAGTTGGCTCTTTTTGGGAATCTTAACATGCATGGTGTTTGTCCATGTGGTCCAGAGTAGAAAGTAGAAATCATTTACTAATGTCAAAGCAGTGACAACAGCTACTGGGGTTCAAGGTCCTCAGTTTATGTATGTTAACTTCTTGCTGGCCATAATTAATAAGTAGTCCCTCCTGAGTCAGATTTGACATTATATTTGACATGAGCCATTCAAGAAAATCCATGTTCCCAAACAGCGATTGAAATGATACGGCCAAAATTATTTCAATTATTTCTATTATGTTGAAGTTGGATATAGGAATAGCTAGAGTAAAGCTTTGCTGAATTACTATTTAGTGACCCTGTAACTCAGTTGATAGGGAGTTTGCACTATAAACCCGGAGCCTTGGCTCGAGTACTGGGCAGGAAACACAATTTTTCACTCTCACTTAATTAAAGACATTGAACAGCTACTAAATAAGTGACCCCCCCCCCAAAAAAAAATCCACATGAGGTCTAATCTCTTAATTGTTTTATAGCCCCTAATGGGATTAATCCTGTCTTTTCACAAGTGTCTGTGGACTTGACACCTAGTCATGCATATAAGAGGGTCATAAATTTTGTTGATCTTTAGTGATAATTATATTATGGATAACTTCCTGTTGTTTTTATAAGCAATTTATTTATTAATGAATGTTATCCTTTAATATTACCAGATTGTGTAAGAACAGACTTAGATATATACTAGAATATAACAGTTATAATATGCTGTCACTACTATTTTATTCCTGCCTATATGTTTTCTTCTTTATACATTAAAAATGCAACTGAATGCTTCTTCGTTCTATTTCTAAATTATATCATTCTATTTCTATAGTCGATTTAAAGTTGCATACTAATGAGGGATTAGTCTCATTTCAATATTTAGGTGTAACAGGTCAACCCGGTAACCATTATAGATAAGATAGAGAAAACATAAATGCAAATCAGCCTAAATAATGTAAGGGTTAGTGCATGCTGATGATTTTTAGATATACATCATTCTAACCATTGGTTCGAGCCTAGTTATTGTCATTTTATAACTATATTTTGTATTTTTTTTTTCTTTTGATTATTCTAAATCCTTTTATTTTGTATTGTTTATTTTTTTTTCATTATTTTATTATATCATTTCAAAACATTTCAAACGTAAATTCAACACGCACCATCGCATTCACTCGCCGTGTATGTCTCCTCATCACTATAAGCAGTCCATCTCCTCTACTGCATACTGCATGATTATGTTATAGTACACATTATTGTGTATATGAAGCAAGATATTAATTTTGATTTTCACAATTTGAAGGGTAATTCTTGAAAGTCGGAAAGAAATTGCAGTTTTGAATACGATACATGTATATGTTAAAAAAAAAAAAAGCATTTTGGCAGTTTTGAACTCATGACCACTACTAATAAAAGAAATCATAGCCTTTACCTCTGAGCCACGGCGCATTACGATAGTGCTCTGTTTATGTTTTACGATATAAAGTCATTTCAACCAGTAAATAACCTGATCTACCTCGGAAAAATGTAAATGTTTACAAGGGTTCTCATTTAACTTTAAATCGACTGTACATGGAATTATTTTTTACAAGATTCTTTAAATAGCTTGCAAAGAAACTATGTTTATATCCTTTACTGCTTGAGAAAATATATTGGTTAAAAATATTTGATTTAACAGGTAAAAGTGTTAAAATATGTTTGTATTAATTTCACAAAATGGACTGTTTTATTTAATTATCAAAATCATCAGTTTGCAGCAAAGAACATTTATTTGAGTATTAATTTCTTTAATAATATTATTCTTAATATTTTGCATTTTGTATAAGCATACTTCTTGTTTAAAAAAAAGATCATTTATATTACTGATTAAACATTGCATCAATTTAAGTATCTATACAGTAGCTATATTTTAGCCATATATAGTAACTGATTATGTAATTAGAAGCTAGTCTATCAATGACCCTGTCTGTTTTATTGGCCCCCCTACTGTGGAATATACAGGACTGCTTGGTCTTAGTCACAAAATTGCCTTGCATTCCTGGTTCAATGTCAACAAAATAATACTGCTGATTGAAACCAAATGAAAAGCTTGTTAAATTTTCACATGCTACTGTTCATATGAGATGTGTGCGTCATCAAACTTTACCTTGTGAACACACTAGGGGCCACATTTTTAGCTCAACATTATCAAAACTGGGTCAGATCATTAATATCAACAAAATCTTGAATGAGTTCGATATTGGACCATTTTGGGTCAAAAACTAGGTCACCAGGGCCGAATAAGGGAAAACCTTGTGAACACTTAAGAAATCACTGTCTTAATTGGGTCTTCTTGAAACTTTGTCAGAATGTTTATTTCAATAATATGTAGGTCAAGTTTGATAATGGGTCATTTCTGGTTAAAAACTAGGTCACTAGGGCAAATTGCTGGAAAACCTTGTGAATACTCTAGAAGTCACTGTTTTGATTGGATGATCATGAAACATTATCAGAATGTTTGTCTTTATAATATCTTGGATGAGTTTGAACATCTTGGGTCAAAAACTAGGTCGCTAGGTCAAATCTTATGAAAAACCATGTTAACAATGTAGATTTCACAGTTATAATTGGATCTTCACCAAACTTTGTCAAATTGTTTGTTTTTATGATATAATGGTCAAGTACAAATATGGGTCATCTAGAGTCAATAACTAGGTCACCAGGTCAAATCTTAGGAAAACTTTGTTAACACTGTAGTTGTCACAGTTTTGATTGGATCTTCACCAAACCTTGTCGAAATGTTTGTCTGAATTGTATGTGGGTCAAGGTTGAATATGGGTCAGTCAGGGTTAAGAACTGGGTCACCAGGTCAAATCTTAGGTAAAAATCTTGTAAAAGCTCTAAATTGCATGTTTTTAATTGGATATTTGCCAAACCTTGTCTGATTGTTCGTCTCAATGATATTAAGAATAAATTCAAATATGGCTTATCTAGGGTCAAAAACATAGTCACGAGGTCAAATCTTAGAAAAACCTTATTAATACTGTAGATGGCAAATGTTGATTGTATCTTCACAAAACCTTTTCAGAATGTTTGTCTAATGATATGTAAGACAAATTAGAACATAGGTCATATGGTGTCAAAAATTAGGTCACAAGGTAAAATCTTAAAAAACCTTGTCTATGCTATAGTTTTCATGGTTTTGATTGGATCTTCACCAGATTTTGTCAAAATGTTTGTCTTATTTATTCGTAGGACATGGGTCATCTTGGGTCAAAAACTAGGTCACTGGTTCAAAACAAAGTTTTAATGAGTGAACAGTGATTGTCATGTGAGCGATATAGGGTCATCATGGCCCTCTTGTTTCTCTCTTGGCCACTTTTTCCCCTAACTTAAATTCTGAAATAAAGCTAACCATTATAAAATTGGTTAATTTTTTTGTCACTTTTTCCCCTCATGGCATATAAACTCAGAAATATGAAGATAAAGACATAAGTATAAACTAAGAAATATGAAGATAAAAACGTAAGTATAAACTCAGAAATATGATCATTCAGAAGTAAATATAAACTCAAAAAATATGGACTATAGAAGTAAATATAAACTCAGAAATATGGACTATATAAGTAAATATAAACTCAGAAATATGAACATACAGATGTAAGTATAAAGTCAGAAATATAAACATGCAGAAGTAAATATAAACTCAGAAATATGGACTATAGACATAAATATAAACTCAGAAATATATGAACGTATAGACATAAGTATTAACTCAGAAATATGATCTTACAGACATAGGTAAAAACTTAGAAATATGAGCACACAGAAGTAAATATAAATTCAGAAAATTGAACGTACAGAAGTAAATACTAACCCAGAAAATTGAACATACAGAAGTGAATATAAACTCAGGAATAGGAACAGGCAGACATAAAGCGAAAGATGTAGATTTACAAAATGAAAAAATCAGGGGGGGAATTAAGTGGCCCAGAGGGGGAAGAAATGGCCTAGGCCACTTTTGTCCTGGAAAAAAATGGCCAGGGGGGAGAATGGCCTGATACACCAGGATTTACTCTGTTTTATACAGGAAAATTTGAAAAATCTTCTCCAAAACCACATATTAGGCCTAGAGCTAAGATATTTTGCATGTAGTAATGTCTAGGAGGCCTCTTCAAAATTTGTTCATATTATGATCCTGGGGTAAAAATTGGCCCCGACCTTAGGGTCACTTGATTTTACTTGGACTTGTGTAGAAAAATTTCTCCCAAAAAATGTCTCCAAATGACTTTTTTTCCTGGTGAGCATTTACAGCGCCATCATGGCCCTCATGTTATTAAAAAGTGAATGGCAAATCTGATGAACAAAGAATTGAACTGGTTTGGCCTTATCATCCTTTGTAAAATACACAACATATTCTACACTCAGTCTGGTCAATTTATTGTACAAGCTAGGGTTCGCAGTAATTTTTTTAGCTCACCTGAGAGTGAAGTATTAAATTAGTATTTTGTCTGTCGTCTGTCTGCCAATAATTCTTCAAACGACTTTCCTCTGAAATGGCTCTGTCAAATTTGAAGAACCACCACAGGAATAATCTTTGGGCGGTCCTTTACAATAGTTGCTAAAGGAATGTCATTCAGTGCTGTACTCTGGTTTCCATGGCAACCAAAAGGAAAATCTTAAAAAATCCAGTCTTGAACCACATGGTCTAAAGCTTAGATATTAGCTATGGCGCACCATCTAGAGACCCTCTAACAAAGTTGCTAAAATAATGTCCCTGGGATTAATATGGCCCCGCCCCAGGGGTCACTTGTTTCAAACAGATTTATACAGGGGAAAATATAAAAAAGTAGCTCTAAAAGCACAAGGTTTAGAGCTTAGATATTTTGCATGTAGCAGCATGTACAAAATTGCTAAAAATGATATCCCTGCATGAGGTCTTATTTTCCAATACTTGTTACTAATATTGCAGCACAATTTAAATCAAATTCATAAGTTATATTGCCACAACTCATTTCTCAGATGAGCATTGCAAGGTCACTTGGCTCTCTTGTACGTTAATCATTTTGTTTACACAGCAAATTTAGATCACAGTATAAAACGGTTCAGTGCTTTCCTATCATCCCATTTGTCAACCAGTTTTTGATGCAAAATTCTCATGCTTCTTGAAAAGTGTACACACACTTGTAAGGAGAACCAGTTTTCAATCAGATTGTTAGCAGACAGGCACATGGTAGGTTGATATTTTACTAATGAAATTAATTTTAGGTCACAGGTATGTGAGCTTTATACAATTAAATTATGAATTCTTTCATTAGATGATTTTGTATTACTATTTTATAGTTTGTTTAATTTTCTTCAGTTTCTTTGTTAGGATATTGTAATGTTATTGCTGAATGTTGTGAAAAAACTAACTGACCATGTCTCTTTATGTGAGAAAGTAGGCAGTTGCTTTTAACTTTTCCATGTGCTTTCAAGTGACCAAAAAAGCCCAAACCTACCTATATCCTATTGTAATGAACAAGTAACCAGAAAAATACATATTTCTTTTATGCCTAAGGAGACCCAGGTGGTTATTTGAATGTTATAATAGATATTTTGTAGTTGATGTTCAAGCTCAGTTATTTAAAATATATTTACTGCTTTACTGGCAGTATTGTGTATAACACACGTGCCTGACGTATCTGGTCTGACACATAATATTTATTATGTGAATATTGGGGGCGTGTCAGACCAGATACGTCAGGCACCTGTGGTGTATAACCATAAGTGCTAAATGATTTACTTCAAATCTAACATTCTTAAGCTGAACAACAATTGGTTGAATTTTTGCCATTGGCTCAGGATGAGCTTTTAGGATCGATGAATGCAGATGCCTGTCCACAATTAAGGTGTTTACACTCTAGCATCAGCAGCTATATATTGATTATGTTCGATTATGGGCAAAATGTCATAAGTATTTCCAGAGTTATGGGCCTTTGACTTAGAATTTTCTTTTTCCAGTTTAGCCATCCCACTGTAGCGGGCAGTAGTCTACATTTATGAGACGTATGAGCAATCCGTTTATGATTTTGCTATTTCATCTATTGCCCACTACGTCTCATTGCGGAAGGACCAAAACAATGTCGGATTTCTGAGTTTTGTCAAGTTTGTCTTTTCAGCGGTTCAAAGTACAATATTCCATCAATAAGCATGGAAATGTATAAATATAGCATATATATCAAAGAACAATAACAAAATTATGAATAGATAGTATAAACCTTGAAAATAACACGCGAGGGTTTAAAATCTGGTCATTATACCCCCAGATATGAAATATATGGGGGCTATATTGGATTCACGCTTGACGGTCGGTCGGTCGGTCGGTCGGTCCGTGCGTCTGTAGACACAATTTGTCCGGAGATTTTCTCAGCAACTACTTACAGGATTTCAATAAAACTTCACAGAAGTGATCAGTAGTAAGCCTAGTTGTGCTAGCTTAAAGCATTTTTCGTTCGGATTAATTTTCACTGAGTTATGCCCCTTTGTTGTTTTTCTACAGTATATACAATAGGCAAATTTTGTCCGGACAATTTCTCAGCAATTACTCACAGGATCTCAATGAAACTTCACAGAAGTGATCAGTAGTAAGCCTAGTTGTGCATGCTTAAAGCAATTTTCGTTCGGATTCATCATCACTGAGTTATACCCCTTTGTAGTTTTTCTACAGTATATACAATAGGCAAATTTTGTCCGGACAATTTCTCAGCAACTACTCACAGGATCTCAATGAAACTTCACAGAAGTGATCAGTAGTAAGCCTAGTTGTGCATGCTTAAAGCAATTTTCGTTCGGATTAATTTTCACTGAGTTATACCCCTTTGTTGTTTTTATACAGTATATACATTAGGCAAATTTTGTCCTGACAATTTCTCAGCAACTATTCACAGGATTTCAACGTAACTTCACAGAAGTAATAAGTAGTTAGCCTAGTTGTGCATGCTTAAATCATTTTTCATTTGGATTGATTTTCACTGAGTTATAGCCCTTTGTTTTTTCTACAGTATATACAATAGGCAAATTTTGTCCTGACTATTTCTCATTGACTACTGCCAGGAATTCAATAAAACTTCTCAGAAGTGATGAGTAGTTAGCCTAGTTGTGCATGCATTAAGCTTGTCTTGGTTGGTTAAATTTTCACTGAGTTATGGCCCTTTGTTGTTTTTTATACAGTGTATATACAATATCTCAGTAACTACTCATAGGAATTCAATGAAACTTCACAGAAGTTATAAAAAGTAAGCCAAGTTGTGCATGCAATAACCAGGTTTTGTTTGGATTAATTTTCACTGAGTTATGGCCCTTTGTTTTATACAATTAGGTAAATTTTGTCCGTACTATTTTTCAGCAACTACATGCAGGAATTCAGTGAAACTTCTTAGAAGCGATAAGTAGTTTGCCAAGTTGTGCATGTCCACAATAGGTTTTGTCCAAGTAAATTTTAATGAGTTATGGCCCTTTGTTATTTTTTATATAATGTATATTTAGAAACTGGTCAGGATATATCTAAGCAACAATTTGCAGGTATTAAAAAAATGAAAATTCATTATATTTTCCTCTGTAAAATCTAACAATAACTGTGTCAAGGCCGCATCTGGGGGTATTCATCACCTTTAGTGATAGTTCTAGTATTTGTGTAAACTTTATGCAGGCAATGAAGTTCATCTACTGTACAGCAAGCGGTACGCTGAAAAATCATAACACCAAATTGGTGTCGGGTCAAGAAAAGAACGCACATTATTTTTTATCATAACATATTTAATGCACAAAAAGATTATTTATAAATCAGCATAAGTTATCTATCACTCTATACTCAAGTAATCATTGAACCAGTAATACCCAAAACACTGGATCAGCTTTGAAGAATAACTTCAATACATACATGAATATAATGTTTTGCAAGTGGGAGGGGAACTTAATTAGAAAATGTGTATATATAAAGCTTTAACTTAATTGTTGCTTTCTTTGTGAATAAAAATACATAAATTATGATACAAATAAAACAATGCCATTCTTTGTAAAAGTGCGTCCAAATTCGCAATTGTCTTCTTTCTTTCATTACGATAAATTAATATCGTCGGAAACCATTATGTAGATCCAGTTTACTCGATAAATCGCAACGTTACGCATAATCACTGCTGTACAGTGACGGCACATTTACCTGTATACGATTACGGAGAAATATTGAATTTAAATAAGAATTCAACTGCCGTTTTGAACTTATGCATTGATGAATTTATATGCAATATACATCAAATGAAGCAGAAAATTGATGGCTTCTACACCATATAATTTTTTTAGCAGGTACCAATTTTATTTTGATGTAAAATCGTTACCAACAGATTTCGTTGGGGATTACATATAGCCAAAGAGTAGCCATTTTCCGACACAGAATTGACCTTTCCGCAGTTGTACTAGGAAGATAGATATCGGCAAGCGCAAAAAAATGTCTCGATATCATCTGTAGTGTTCAATTAGTTGGACTATAGCGGGCAGTAAACCAATTGGATTCTGTACCAATACGTACTTGCCTTGCTCTCCGTATGCAGCAGTCTACTTCTCTACATGTATTAAGTGTTCAATTCATAGAAAATATGAAAATAAGATAGAAATTATGTTGTTTTTGTTTTTAGCTCACATGTCACAAATTGACAAAATGAGCTATTAGGATCACTCTCCATCCGGCGTCCGGCGTCATGCGGTGTGCGTCGTGCGTCGTGAAACTTTATGTTGTGACCATACTAGGGGCCACAATTTTAGCTCAATTTTAGCAAAACTGGGTCAGAACGTTAACATCAACAAAATCTCGGACGAGTTCGATATTGGGCCATTTTGGGTAAAAAACTAGGTCACTAGGGCCAAATAAGGGAAAACCTTGTGAACACTTTAGAAATCACTGTTTTGACTTGATCTTCATGAAACTTTGTCAGAATGTTTATTTTAATAATATGTAGGCCAAGTTTGATAATGGGTCATTTCCGGTAAAAAACTAGGTCACTAGGGCAAATTGCTGGAAAACCTTGTGAACACTCTCGAAGTCACTGTTTTGATTGGATGATCATGAAACCTTGTCAGAATGTTTGTCTTCATAATATCTTGGACGAGGTTGAACATGGGTCATCTTGGGTCAAAAACTAGGTCGCTAGGTCAAATCTTATGAAAAACCATGTTAACACTGTAGATTTCACAGTTATTATTGGATATTCACCAAACTTTGTCAAATCGTTTGTTTTAATGATATAACGGTCATGTATAAATATGGGTCATCTGGGGTTAATAACTAGGTCACCAGATCAAATCTTAGGAAAACTTTGTTAACACTGTAGATGTCACAGTTTTAATTGGATCTTCACCAAACCTTTTCAGAATGTTTGCCTCAATGATATGTGGGTCAAGGTTGAACATGGGTCAGCCGGAGTCAAAAACTGGGTCACAAGGTCAAATCTTAGGTAAAAATCTTGTAAAAGCTCTAAATGTCATGGTTTTAATTGGATCTTGGCCAAACCTTGTCAGATTGTTTGTCTTAATGATATTAAGGACAAGTTCAAAAACCAGGTCACAAGGTCAAATCTTAGGAAAACCTTATTAACACTGTAGATGTCAAATTTTGATCGTATCTTCACCAAACCTAGTCAGAATGTTTGTCTTAATGATATGTAAGACAAATTCGAACATAGGTCGTCTGGGGTCAAAAACTAGGTCACAAGGTCAAATCTTAGGAAAACCTTGCCTATGCTGTAGTTTTCATGGTTTTGATTGGATCTTCACCAAATTTTGTCAGAATGTTTGTCTTATTTGTATGTAGGACAAGTTTTAACAGGGGTCATCTGGGGTCAAAAACTAGGTCACCGGTTCAAAACAATGTTTTATTGAGTGAACAGTGATTGTCATGTGAGCGATATAGTGCCATCTTTGCCCTCTTGTTGTAGATTGGTTGTCAGAACATGAGAGAAAAATGAGAATGAAATCATCTACTTCTCATCTTTGTGATGCTGCAATGAAAGAGCCTGCCCATGATACTTCTATACTGTGTATATGTATGCTTCAGGTATGTAGAGCCTGGTGGAGTTGCATAGATATAACTCAAATATTGTCTCTCCTTATTAGCAATGAACAATGTTTTTGAAAAGTTTTTTTTCTATTGAGCTGTCAGTTAAACATGGTGCCCATATCAAGTTCTTCTCAATGATATGTGTGGGATAAAATAAGTAAACAAACGCTCAACAACAAACGCTTTCTTTAGAAAGTCATGTAGTATTGTTTTATGAAATTTACCCTGAAAAAGTCTTGAAAATTTATTGAAATTTTCCTCATTTTGTCAACAGTATAATAACATGTCTAAGTGTACAAAGCTATGTCTGACAAGAAATGCTGCATAAATTTCAATAAGTATATAATTACATTGTTTTCATAACCTTTAAAGCCTCATGAGCTTTTTACTATAAAAAATATATGCAAAAAACAAACACTTGTTGATATTATCCCAAGATAATTATTACCGACGAAACAGGCCATTTTTCTTCTAAAAACACTCATTTCGCTGTGAATTTTGCTTTTGTAAACTTGAAATATATAGAACGTGTGACGTCACTCAATGTCGTGTGCATAATATGTCTGCGGAAAACACAGCTGTTCTATAAATAGTATTTATTTAAATGATAATGAAAAAAATATGATAGTGGTTTTGTAAACATTTTTTCTTGCTATAAAGTATGTACAGGAGGAAAACACACCAGATTCCCCTGTTGTAGAACAAACAGAAATTATTAGGACCAATAAATGTATATGCTTATGGGAAGTGTTTTCTGAAGAGTTTTACCAAATCCTCTCTGTGTAATTTAACAAATACGATTGTTACAAGTTATCAAAACAGGGTTCTGGAACATTTTATTCCTGCACTGTTTAACAATTCAAGCAGCATTTGCTGAATTCAAACATGCCCTACTTGACTATATAAATGCATTTTACCTTGGAAAAGAGGAAAACTTTTGAATAAACATTTTTTCAAGTTTCGATATTTATTTCTGCCAACGGCTTACAAACATTACTGCCCTCGGAAAGCGTAAACGTGCAATGACATCTTTAGAAATTTAACTGCCATTTATTATATGACATGACTTCACGTCAGGAATAGTATGTCTAATTATATGCGCTATTTTGTAATTAGTTTTAGTTTTAAATATGGAAATCGTTATGAGCTTATTTTGTAAATTCGGCATGCGTCGGGTACGTCACAGAGGGTTGATTATAACACCGCTTGCGAGCGCTTTTTTAGTGTAAGTAGGTGCATTTTTGTTCAAAATAATTAAAAACATATTGGTACATTTATATATGGTAAATATAATTCATATATGGTAAATATAATTCAAACTATTATCAATCTATTGTTTAATTATACTTTATTAGATATAAAACACTGAATAGCAACTTAAATGTCTAACAGATCAGGTGTAACACACATATATCAAAGCAATGACAGTGTTTTTTTTATCACACTTTAATCCTGAATATGTCGCGAATTCATAAATACGCGAATGAAGAAAACAGCTGATTTTTAACAAAAAAACGCAAAATTTTGACCTCGCAAATTAAAGCATTCTATGGTACTTCTTTTTTGGCTTAGTATAGATACCTATTAAAATTTACAGGTAGCTTCCAATATACATTATAAAAATTAAGTACTTGGGTGTGATTCTTATCACATACATACAATTATTTTGCCAATAAAAGGTCTGTCAGATTTAGCTTAATGATACACTAATAACACAACATGATAAACCATTCAAATTGAATAACTGACTTTAATAAATATCATTTGATGTTTTTATTTATAATGTTTGAATTCCTAATGGTAGACTATGTACATAAAGCTCAATTTTGAATATCAATAGGTAATGATTAATAATTGTGAGTTTCTGTTACCGGTATGTTCATCCTTATTGTATTGTATATTATATAATTTTTATGTATTTCACTCATATATGAATGATTTGACCATTACCTGTGTAAATATTCATGTGACTTATACATTTGTACATTTTTTTCCTGATATGGATTATGTACTTTGTACACATCTGAATATATTATCTGTTCTGTTCTGCCAATGTGTAACTCAAAGATTACAATTTGACTTCTGCTGAATTTGCAGCTTTATTCTACGATTGTGGAACAAACTCTGAAGATGGCTATGAAGGTCATGTTCAGCTGTACCTTCACCAGTATCCATGGAAACAAAACAACCAGTTCTTCATTGAAGAAGATTACCATTCTAATGAAGATAAAACAAGATGATACTGTGTACTAAAGATCAGATATTACAGGCAGGAAATCAAAGAGGTAGTTTTTTTGTAGTAGTTTTCTTTAATGTATATAGTGTTACCTCCATGAATGGTCACCTCCAAACAACAGCCACCTCCTTATTACAGCCAGTATACTAGCAACCTAGATTGATGTTTTACTTATTTTCACTCTCCTCTCAACAACAACCACCTCCTTACAATAGCCATCCTTGTCATTCCCATTGGTGACTGTTGTAGGGAGGTTGCGCTGTAAATTCTTATTGCTATTGTATGGTGACATTTTTCTGCATACACTAAGTGAGTTAATTTTTGTGAGAAAATGTTTTACCTTCATCAAGGACATATCGTCGGTGGGCGATGCAAACCTCGTATCTAAAAATGCCTACTTTTCAGGAGAGCAAAAAGAAATTCTCATATTTTTTCTACTAACCATAACTAGCTTTCAGGGGCTTTTTTAAGTTAATTATTCGTCAATGGATATATTTTACTTGACTTTCTGTCTTTACAAGTAGCTTTAATGCCGCAAACTTAGATACGATAATTTCGCATTTAAAATAGTTCCCAAAATTTGAGGTACGTCTTATACCATATTTTCTATCATAAATTTTCATGAAAGTCATGCTGAAATTTCAGATACGACATTTTCATTCTGAGAAAAAAACTTTCGTAAAGTAGTTTATCTTCAGGTTATGACTTACTGCCGTAATAAAGATTATTATATTACATTTTTATAATGTCTACGGTTTAATTTCAGATATCAAAACATTATTTAACTAAGTGACGCTATAATGGTGGACTGCAGAATGTAAACCGAAAATAAAACATTTGTTTTACGAAACAGTGGTACAAGTTCACACATTTACCATCATTCCACGAACTAGACAAGCAAAAGTAAACTATTTCTGAACGCAATGATTTCTATTTGAAATACAAGAACAAATAAACTTAAATAATCTAACTACATCGCAAAAGCATAACAATTAAGACTATTATCCTGTAATACTACTAGTACTGAACGTAAACAACAAATAACTCAACTTACCCAAAGCATAATCATAAATGTATATTTACCATTATATTAATTCAGTATATCATTTAGAAAAAGACAGATACATTCATGTAAATATGAGTATGTAAATACCGCAATATTGTTTAAGTTGATATTGACTATTTCAAAATGTATAGTATCAACTGTAGCCCAATTCGACCGGAAAACGGTTAGAAACATTAAATTTGTGTAACTGTATCAGGACTGCATGTCTTGCCTTGTTGAAGTTTCTTTCTAGTCACTGATATTTTCATTAGTTTATTTTTGTGATAGTTTAAATGAAGATTACATCATGCACTTGATTAATGAAAATGCTCATTTTCATTAAAATCCAAGCTTGAAAGCTAGTTCTTAAAGTTTTAAACTCCCAAGATATCGCAAAATGTATTGCAATACAGTGATCAATGCGTATCCCAATTTATCGCAATACGAAATTTCCCGCAATACCCATCCCTAGTAAATAAATACCATCTCATGGCAAGTTCAAAATTACATAGCACATTGTACATCAACCCTTTAACGCAAACAAATTAATATTCTTTCCTTAAAACAAACAAAACAACTACAAAAGAAAAAAACGTGACAATTTAGTACTTTAAACAACTCTGTGTACATGATTCATTAATCTCAATTCCCTTGGTCTAATCCACACGAAAATGTGGCAGAAGTCATGATATAAGTTATCGAAAGCAATTATTGTAAATTAATTCAGGTGTGCACCACATTGTTTACAAAGCTTTAAAACAAGATATAAGTGAACATGACATAGTGAATTTTACCATGGGTAAATATGATTATGTAGTTTTTCTGAGTTTTGCCTGCTATAATGCGACAGTAACCCTTCAGGAAATTTTCTGGCAAAACATCTCCTTTCAGAACTTTCTTCTTCTGTATTTGTAACTTTTCTTTTATTCCCTTATCCTTGTCGTCAACCCAGTTATAAATCATACTTTCTCCGATAGGAACATACTTTTACTTACATGTACTTTTACGTCTCCTTTGAATAAATAAAAGATGTACAAATATTTCTTTACTGTTTTCTACTTCAACCAGTTTCATTAATTTATTCGTCTCGTGTATTCTACCAGTCACCATACATACTAGGGTAATATCTTTCATCTGTCACTCAGCAGCGTCGCTGAATTTTCATCAAAATATTGGCTTCTGCTTTTAAGTTTTTTCTTCTTATATAGGTTTGAACTGATGTAGTTGGTTGGTGAGCCGCCAGTTGGTTTTAATGATAGTTAACGTAGGCCCATCTTAGCCAGATGCCCGGCAAAAAGAGAAATAATTCGGGAAGCATTTAAAAGATAGGTGTCTGATAAGCCAAATTGTCTGGCCCTTTCAATATGGATGACACAATAATTAACAAAAACTTTTATGTTACTTTATAGGTTTCCCCATTCTTTCCATTTGCTTATACTCTTCTGCCAAGTATCGAGTTCCCAAACCCATGTTTTGCTGAATATTTCAGTTTATTGTTTGCATGATAAGTCTCAACTGTGTTATTCGGATCATATGTATCGGTTCATTCCGTTTCATTGTTCGTTTAATTATAACGGTTATCTTGTTTGCCTCAGCTGTTCCTCATTGTAGCCGAGTTATTGTTTATTTCAACAGTTTCTTCATGGTAGATCAAATCTGTGTTTATACATACCACTACAAGCTGACCTCACTCTATACAGTCCTGTTTTGTAGAGGGATTCCTTTTTGGTGCCATTAAGTTTTGTACAAAATGAACATACACTTTCATCGGAATCTGACGATTCATTATCTGACTTCTTTGGAGCCTGGCCTTGTTCAATCCCTTATAGCATCGTCAAACTCTTCCTCCGTAAAGATGCATGACAAATCTTCATCAGGCCTCTGCATATCAACAAGTACTTTAAGTAAGTAAGTTTTAGAGAGAGAGAGAGTCTTAAGATTATCTTTCATCGATTTTACTCATTTTAACATCCGTTTTGGACATTGGTGTTATGTATATTTGGTTAAAATGTATGGCATGCATCTTAAAGGAATGTTAAAATGTTTGCTCACGTAACAACGGAGCTCTCTTTTACTGTGTCATATTAGTTTAATGTGTATCTGTAATCAATGTCTGCACAACAGCGTTTCTACCTGTTAGACATAATCATGACCAATCGTCCATGTAATAAGCCCCAGCTCCACAGTCACTGTATTAAAAGTCTGGTCCAAGTTCTTGTGCAGTATTAACCTCTGGAAAAGTTATCGATACATAGGGTATCTTACAACAAAGTGTAGAATAAGCAGATATCACCATTAGAATCTTCTAAAAAAAAACCTTCATTTCTGGGTAGCTGCTGATATCCTAAGCCTAAACGATCAAAGACAACCTCGCAACACACATCACACATTACCAATTCTTTAAGTCTTTATTTACAGATCCAGTGAAACTACAGTTAAATGTTTAGCATAACAGTTTTATATCAGGCCACATTTTTTTGTGCATTATTTGTAGTAAAGCACGTAAGTTATCAAAAAACAGCTTGGGTTGATGCTCCGGATATTGTAATGCGAAAACATTCTAAAATAGTATAATAATAATACCTTATAGGCAAGTATAAGTGCTCTTGTAACCATAGATGAAACATGGTAAAATACTATATCTCAGTTATATCTAAATAATCTTGCGTTCGAAAAACACGTATCTAAAATTATTCTGATAAAAAAGCACCATATGTCGGGAAAATTGTTTAAAATGTAAAACACACGGGTTGCATAATCTTAATTTTTTATTCCCAAGCCCAAAAATTAGCTTTATACCTAACTTGCAAATGATGAAAAGTATGGTATATTGTAGAATAAGAAAAACACTATTAATATCAAATAATGATAAACGAATACTGCAAAATTAAGGAAGGATATTATTTAAACAACTCTGTTTTGCCACTTCTTATTGTTATAATCTAATATAATTTACAGTTCTTCAAAATAATTAACACAAACCTTGTCGCAGCAAACACTTTCTTAGATACGATATTTTCGAAGAAACAAAAAATCACGCGATCATTATACGTGTTTTGATCACATATCATTTTTAAACGTTTCTGATACGCTTTTAAGTCCGGTATTTTCGCATTTTATGGGGGTTAGGTACGTTGTTTGATATCTAAAAGAAAAAATATTCATGAAAATTTAGATACGAGGTTTGCGTTGCCCACCGACGATATATATATACATGGATTTGCAACTGCTAAAAATAGCCAAAACAATATTGATAGACAATTCATTTCGATACTCGACAGCTGTAACCAAAAAATAAATATAAATGTAGAAAGTGAAACTTTTTTTCAGGTCATTTTTAAACTCTGTTTGCTGCATACAGAAAACGTGTTTTATTGAGAAATAATGCATTTCAAACTGTAAATACTGAAGTTGCGAATCTACTTATGTACTGGTATATAAGTTCTTGCTTTCACAAAAATATTTTTCGTCCACTTATAAGGTGGGTTAGGAGATAGGTTATCATTAAAGTGTGTCATGGTTTCCATTATGGGTTCAAATAAGTTTCATTGGTGTGAAAACGAAGTCGGTGACCATGTTTTTTTTTTTCAGTTTTTCAAATTGTTTTTAGAATCTGTACTGTGTTTTAAAAAATGCATCAGGCTGTTTTTAGCTCACATGTCACAAAGTGACAAAGTGAGCTATTAGGATCACTCTCCGTCCGGCGTCGTGCGTCGTCAAACTTTATGTTGTGACCACACTAGGGGCCACATTTTTGGCTCAATTTTAGCGAAACTGGGTCAGAACGTTAATATCAACAAAATCTCGGACGAGTTCGATATTGGGCCATTTGGGGTCAAAAACTAGGTCACCAGGGCCAAATAAGGGAAAACCTTGTGAACACTTTAGAAATTACTGTTTTGAATTTATCTTCATGAAACTTTGTCAGAATGTTTATTTTAAAAATATGTAGGTCAAGTTTGAAAATGGGTAATTTCTGTAGTAAAATTAGGTCACTAGGGCAAATTGCTGGAAAACCTTGTGAACACTCTAGAAGTCACTGTTTTGATTGGATGATCATGAAACCTTGTCAGAATGTTTGTCTTGATAATATCTTGGACGAGTTCGAACATGGGTCATCTTGGGTCAAAAACTAGGTCGCTAGGTCAAATCTTATGAAAAACCATGTTAACACTGTAGATTTTACAGTAATTATTGGATCTTCACCAAACTTTGTCAAATCGTTTGTTTTAATGATATAACGGTCAAGTATAAATATGGGTCATCTGGGGTCAATAACTAGGTCACCAGATCAAATCTTAGGAAAACTTTGTTAACACTGTAGATGTCACAGTTTTAATTGGATCTTCACCAAACCTTTTCAGAATGTTTGCCTCAATGATATGTGGGTCAAGGATGAACATGGGTCAGCCGGGTTCAAAAACTGGGTTACAAGGTCAAATCTTAGCTAAAAATCTTGGCCAAACCTTGTCAGATTGTTTGTCTTAATGATATTAAGGACAAGTTCAAATATGGGTCACCTAGGGTCAAAAACCAGGTCACAAGGTCAAATCTTAGGAAAACCTTATTAACACTGTAGATGTCAAATTTTGATCGTATCTTCACCAAACCTAGTCAGACTGTTTGTCTTAATGATATGTAAGACAAATTCGAACATAGGTCGTCTGGGGTCAAAAACTAGGTCACCGGTTCAAAACAATGTTTTAATGAGTGAACAGTGATTGTCATGTGAGTGATATAGGGCCATCTTGGCCCTCTTGTTTCAGTATTGTTGCGAATGAGAGATACATGTCTCATTATTTAGCATTGTAAATTGCCACCCCTGCATAGTTTTGTCAGTTTCTTTTAAGATTTAATGATGGCAAAATATGACATTCTTGTATTTTTCATATTTGGAAATCAATAATACAGCATTGCAGTTTTACAAATTTCATAACTTATTATACAAAATTAATGGAGCAATGCAGGAATTAACTCGAAAATCAACGAAACCATACCCTCCACTAGGTGGCGCTTTTTGAGTGGTCTCCATGGAAATATCCTATCAATAAATAATTTCTGTTTTATCCAATACCTTTAATTGTGCGTTGACTTCTGAAAAAAATGACAATTTTTCGTGAGGAATCCTGCGACCCACCTTTAAAGTCAGAAAATCTTATCATGAAAATCTAATTGATTTTCAAGAAAGTAATCTAAAATTAATGAATTATGCAGAAATATGCCACTATACTATTACCTTAATGAATGAACCCTGATAAACTCAAGTAAATCTTTCGGTATTCAACAATTGCATGGTGGATGTAGTAAAATAGTAGTATATAGAAAGCTATCTATCATTCTGTTTCCAATATTAATACTGTGGTACAATTAAGATTTGGGAACCAGTTTTTGATACAACAAAGATTTGGGAACCAGTTTTTGACACAACAAATATTTGGGAATCAGCTTTTGATACAACATAGATTTGGAAACTTGTTTTTTATAACAAAGATTTGGGAACCAGTTTTTTATGCAACAAAGATTTGGGAACCAGTTTTTGATACATCAAAGATTTGAGAACCAGTCTTTGATACATCAAAGATTTGGGAACAAGTCTTTGATACAACAAAGATTTGGGAACCAGTCTTTGATACAACAAATATTTGAGAACCAGTTTTTGATACAACAAATATTTGGGAACCAGCTTTTAGACAATAAAGATCTGGCAACTGGTCTTGGTATCTTGCTCTACTATAATAACGAAACAGTGCCGAAGCAACCAATGAGGGGATAAAGTAAATTGTCAAATTGTTTTCATTTTCCAGATTTATCGTCTTAGCTCCAGTGGGGATTTCAGATATGCAAAATTTGTTTTGTAAGATTTTCTGCTTGTTCACTGTTTATTGAATATCTCTCTATCTATTTTCTAGATAATCCAAGAAAAATGTTATGCAGTCACCGAGAAAATCTCATGACCAGTTGCTGGTAAGTAAATCATATATCTTATATTTGATCTGAATTTTGATGAGATTATAATGACTAAACACTTGGGAGATTTAAAATAGTCATTAATTAGTTCATGACTGACATCACTATCTGACATTATTGAATCAGGGAAAACCATTAAAAATATTTTAAAAAATAACATTGTGAAGCCTGGAACATTCAAGTTCTGAGTTATTTATTAAAAATTAATCTTGCAAAGCCAATGATTGTTTCTATTTTGAACTGGACATTCAAAAACGTGTTGCTAATGGTTGAAAATAATCAATCCTCATGTTGTTGTTTGATCTTGATAAAATTTAAAGCCAGATATTGTGTGATTTTATTAAACTGACAAAAGCTGCATAATTTCATGGTCAAT
This sequence comes from Lutraria lutraria, assembly GCA_964023205.1. NCBI lineage: Eukaryota > Metazoa > Mollusca > Bivalvia > Venerida > Mactridae > Lutraria > Lutraria lutraria. The sequence continues at coordinate 12,709,810 of OZ026848.1, read as the reverse complement.
GCTTGCATTTATTTTTAGCTTAGTAAGGTTTGATTACTTTCATAATTTGTTACACTGGTTGTCAAATGTGCATGTATTTAATGTTACGCAACATAATATTATGTAACATGCAGAATCGAACATTCCCTAACAGTAAAATAAACAAAAACTATCGACTGTGGTAATTTAAGAAGCTAAAAATAATCGCATTCAGCGACCATGAAATTATTATACCCCCAGATATGAAATATATGGGGGCTATATTGGATTCACGCTTGACGGTCGATCAGTCGGTCCGTGCGTCTGTAGACACATTTTGTCCGGACAATTTCTCAGCAACTACTTACAGGATTTCCATGAAACTTCACAGATATGATCAGTAGTAAGCCTAGTTGTGCATGCTTAAAGAATTGTTCGTTTGGGTTAATTTTCACTGAGTTATAGCCCTTTTTTATACAGTATATAATAAGCCAAATTTAAGCCAAGTTGTCTATGCAATAACCAGATTTTGTTTGGATTTTCACTGAGTTATTGCCATTTGCTTTATACAATAGGTAATTTTTGTCAAACCATTTCTCAGCAACTACATGCAGGAATTCAGTAAAACTTCTTAGAAATAAAATTAAGTGATAAGTAGTTTGCAAAGTTGTGCATATCCACAATAGGTTTTGTTCAAGTACATTTTAATGAGTTATGGCCCTTTGTTATCTTTTATATAATGAATATCTAGAAATTGGTCAGGATATTTCTAAGCAACAATTTGCAAGTATTAAAAAGATGAAAATGCGTTATATTTCCCTTTGTAAAATGTAACAATAATTGTGTCAAGGCGGCATCTGGGGGTGTTCATCACCTTTAGTGACAGTTCTAGTTCAGCTTCAACAGGTTAATAAAACCACACTGTACCAGCAGATGTCAACCTAGTATGTAAGAAGTCTATGATGTAGCTTTTTATACCTCCAGCATCTATAATGCAGGAGACATAATTATAGTGAATGTCCTGTCTGTGATTCCATCCTTTCGTTCATAGGTACAAGAACACCTGAATACTTAGTCAGTTACTTCCATAGTTATATACACTTGTCATTCAGGTAGACACTTAGCCAGTTACTTGTTTAGTTATGTATGATGCAGGAGGCATAATTATGGTGATTTCCCTGTCCGTTTGTACAAGTTTTATGGTTTTTACCATTTCATCTAGCACCAACACTGCTTAATTACTATAACACTTGAGTATGTATACAGTTGTTGACTATGACATTCTCAATCTACCCATATCATCCAACCTCACTTTGACCTTGACATAATTTGGACTCATCTTCACAAGCCACAGGGGTATATGCAAAGAATGAACACACCAGCGTCGCAGCATCTTGTTGTGTCTGTAGTGTTCTTATATTTCTTAAATCATAGTGTTCTAAAAGTTGTTGATTTCTGATATAATATGTCAATAAAACAAAGAAACACTAACTAAGGTCTATTGTACTGTAGATACCTGTATGAAGTTATTTCTGTTTTATTTTTTATCTGATGTTTTTGTAGGTGATACAGCTAGGATACAATCTTGGATGTAGGTATGGTTTACTGTGAAATCTTTCAACACAACAATGGAAAACAAACAACTTGGTTAGAGAAATCTCTACAATATGACAAATTTTCTAATCGCCTTCTTTCAGTTCATTCATTCTGTATCATTAATATATGAATTTAAAATTGAGTGAAACATTTCCCTTACATGTTAGTAACTTAGTTTGATTCAGTTTTAAAATGTATTTATTGCAGATACAACTTTTTACATCTTTGTTGATTAAGTCACAAACTGATCATCATTATCAACTGAACATCAGCTATTTAATGTACATTTTTGTGCCCCACCACTTTTGTTGGGGGGGGGGGGGATATAGTTTTGTATACATTTTTGATATTGGCTATGTTTTGTTTTTGACTCCACATGATTGATTGTACTTGATCCTTGATGCTGATCTCGATGTTAAACTAAAAGTCTACTGGGTATCATAATTAAAATTAATATATAAATGTTATTACTTTCCTATGGAAGAGCATTATTATATGCAAGAATGACATTGACACAAAAACGTGAAATTTGCAAAAAATGAAAATTCTTAATTTCTGCCTGTGCATTGTCTTTACTTGTATTGTTTATATTGTTCAACCTCTCCATTCGAAAACAGCATAATTTATAAATGCAGCTTTGACAGTTTAAAAAAATGACATAATACAATATTTACCTCCCTTGTATTTAATCGGTGGCCATCTTGAAAGTCAAATTTCTTATGTGTTTAATAGAAAAAACATACGCATATCAGGTTTAAGATAATGTAGTTGTCACATACGAATATCAATTTTTTATCTAAACAAAAATTCTCGTCAAATTAGCCTTTCAAGATGGCTGCCAAGGGAGGTAAATATTGTAGATGTGGGAACTGTGTATACTTGTTTTTTTGATAGAAAAGGGTTGTGTTTACTTGACATACATATTAAGAGAGGTCTATAACTTTCATAGCATTTTGTGAGAACACTAGGTAGAATTTATTCTGAAATATATTTGTGTCTGTTGTATTAGAATAATAAAATGGACTTTTCTGACCATATATTGTATTGTCATAACATGTAATAATATCATTACAAGTGTATAAATAAACTGTTAGACTTGGTCTTTTGTTAACATTTTTTATTCAAGACAATGAGTATTTGTGAAAAGTACATTTTAAAAAATCAACACAAATTATATAAGCAAGTGAAGAAAGCAGAAGTAAAAAAAAAAAAAGAAAAAATTTGCCCACAAAGACGGCAAAATTTCCATAAGTACCTACACTTTACACAGACCACCAAATGTGTAAGGGTTGGCCTTGTGTATCTCATTTTCAACATCTTGTTCCTAAATTATCAGCATGACATTATTTTTAAAATATTATATTGAACATATTACATTACATACAAATATTACATAATCACAAAATCATATCATATCACATAAAAAATATTCTATTTAACAATCATACAATTATTTATACGCAATTTATACATCAAGAAATATACAGCTCCAAATTTGATAAAGAACACTCAATGATTGTATATTTCCTACAAATACACTTAACAAAACTTACAATAGCTATAACGTCCCTTTGTGAAATATGCATATCAACAAAATGTGTTCTATTGATTTTTACCCCGTTTATTCTCTATAGATATAAAACAGTTAATTTGCATGTGATAAGTATGAATCTTCGTGGTAATTTTTAAATCCATAGCCGCATGACAGAAAAACACAAAATGGGGTAGATGTCCATTGAGGAAATTTTGTAAGGGCCAGCACTGTCGGCCTTATTCAGCAAGTCTATGAGACTATAGGTATGAGACTATAGGTAAGTGACTATAAGTGTCAGATGCTTACATAGTTACATACAATTAACCAGTCACTTACTGTACCTATTTTATACACTTGGTCAGTGATTGACCGTGTATATAACTGACTTAGTGTAAGTAACTAAAGTAAGTTACATCTGACCAAGTGTATATAACCTGCTAAGTGACTATTTTTAACAAGCATTTTTGAATAGGTTACATAAAAATCTAAGTCAGTCACTTACCCTATCATAAATACATTATCAGTGACTGGTTGTGTCTATAATCTATCAGTGACTGGTTGTGTCTATAATCTATAAGTGACTGGCTAAGTAACCAGCTAAATGTATATAACTGACAATGTTAATGATATAACTAGGTATACATAGTATGTATGTGACTGGCTAAGTAACCAGCTAAATGTATATAACTGACAATGTTAATGATATAACTAGGTATACATAGTATGTATTCGACAAGTGATGGACCAAATGTATAAGACTTGTGTAGTGACTGGCTAATTATATGTTAATTAGTGTATACAACTAAAAAAATGTGTAGTGACTGTCTTATTTGTATATTAATTAGTGTATACAACTTGTGTAGTGACTGGCTAATTGTATGTTAATTAGTGTATATAACTTGGTGACAGACTAATTGTATGTTAATTAGTGTATATAACTTGGTAAGTGACTGGTTAATTGTATGTTAATTAGTGTGTATAACTTGTGTTGTGACTGGTTAATTGTATGTTAATTAGTGTATATAACTTGGTAAGTGACTGATAAATTGTATGTTAATTAGTGAATATAACTTGGTCAGTGATTAGCTAGTTGTATGTTACTTAGTGTATATGACTTGGTATGTGACTGACTGGCTTATTGTTTGTTGCTTAATGTAATGTGTGGTGCAATTTTATTAAACTGTCAAAGCTATATAATTACACAGTCAATGGATGTGATCATTTTTAGCTTCATACCACAGTTATATTTTTTTTCTATTATAATTAATTATAATGTTTGTAGTCATCATTAAATACATAATTGTACGTTTGTACACTGGTATAACAAAAATCATAGTACAGATTACCAAAGTAATTGTACGGTACTATCTTGCAGAAGGTAAAAATAAATGCAAGCATTGACCGTGAAATTATGCAGCTTTGACAGTTTAATAAAATCACACATTATCAACTTTTAACTATTGACTAATAATGTTCGAAAACAACTGACCACACTCCAATGAAATGCAACCATGGTCCTGCTTTTATGAGGATCCATTTGCTGACACAAAATATATATGCGAAGTAGCAATTGTATAATCTAAGCTAAGGCATGTCTATGAAACTATACTTGAGATTTGTGTACATACCCTCAGGTAGGCATCAGATCAATACAGGAGCATCACGGGAAAACAATACCACCACAGCTTTCTACAGATCATACATCCACTCTTAGTTCTCTGCACAATGCTATAAAAAGAACAATTTCGGTGTTGATTAAATGATCATTAACTAGACAAAATATGACAATATATAAGTTTGAATATCTATTCACAAAAGTGCTTAACAAAGTATAAACAGACAAACTAAGTTAGTAAAGGACCTGACTAAATACAGTCAACCCTGTGTAAGGGGTCACCCCTGAATAAAGGCCATCTTCTGAATATAGGCTATTCTTTAAAGATCTGCCATTGAATATCTAGAACAAATGACCTCCAAATAAAGGTCACCTGTCAATAAAGGCCACATTTTCTCTTTCCTAAGGTTGGTCACTGACTTGGCTGAATGTAAGCGCCTGACTAAGTATGTAAATGACTAACTTTGTATGTATCTGCCTGACTTAGTATATAACTGATTAACTAAGTATGTAAGTTTGACTAAATATGTAAGTTTATTACTAAGTATGTAGTGTCTGACTTAGCAATATAGTATGAAACTGACTAAGTATGTAGTGTCTGAAGTAGTATGAAACTAACAAAGTATGTAAATGTCTGGCTAAGTATGTAAGTGCCCAATTTAGTATGTAAGTGTTTGCCTTAGTATGGAAGTGCCTAAGTATATATATATCTAATTAACTAAGTATGTATGACTTATGACAAAATATGTAAGTATTGTATTAAGTACCTAAGTATCTGATTCTGACTTAGTAAGTAACTGACTTGGCTTAATATACAAGTACCTGACTTAGTATCTATGTATCTGAATAGGTATGTAAGTGCCTGGCTTAGTATCTAAATAAGTATGTAAGTGCCTGGCTAAGTATCTGAATAAGTATGTGCCTGACTTAGTATCTAAGTATATGAATATTTATGTAAGTGTCTGGCTTAGTTTTTGAGTATCTGAATAATTATGTAAGTGCCTGACTTAGTAATTAAGTATCTGAATAATTATGTAAGGTCTGGTTTAGTATTTAAGGTATCTGGCTTGGATATCAGGTCAAATCAAGTTTCACCAATTTATAGATTGAAAAACTATACCATAATTATAAAATAAACCCACTGTATAAAGTGCATTGCCAGTGATTTGAAAGGAATATCACATTTGATTGGTCTTCCATAAACCAATATTGCACGCAATTTTCGATTTTTTGAACAACGATAACTACTCTGTATTTAAGAACATATTACAACAAAAATCACTATAAATGAATAATGCAAAACCCCGCTGTTTATTACGTAATATGCCATAGATAGAAAATGAACACAAGAATCAAAATTCTGAGGCACAGTTCCCTAGATTAACATTTCCGCTACAAATACTGAAAACCGCTTTGAAATCCGTCATCAAAAAAGACGGCAATGTTAATTCGAAAATGACACCAACTGTGTTTTTTTAAGCTTTAGCAATTAAAAATTGAAGTGTCGGCTCATCATTGTCTCATGAAATCAACAAATTTGACGCACCCCTTTCAATATTGATAGCCAATCAAAATCACTAATGTTTACGGTTCAATAATTGAAATCACACCCATGTTTGATGTCTAGTAAGAGATTTTATAACAATTTTTTTGTCATTATTGAATTAATAGTATTATAATTATCGTACCAATACAATGCGCATTACGTTAGAGATGTTTAATGCTGATAGGGAAGATAAGATAGTTGATAAAGGGGTGCAGTATTTATCGCAATAAAACACCTTTTTTTAAAGTTTGGTTAGAATTTTTTGTTGCGTTGTGTTAAGTATGATATTCAATCTTTGTAAATAACGTAAAATATCATTTTACGTTATTTTAGCGATTTCAACCAATGTCGATATGTTATGTATCTGAATAAGTATGTAAGTGTCTGATTTAGTATTTAAGTATCTGAATGAGTATGTAAGTGTCTGATTTAGTATTTAAGTATCTGAATGAGTATGTAAGTGTCTGATGTAGGATCTGAGTATCTGAATGAGTATCTAAGTGTCTGACTTAGTATCTAAGTATCTGAAACAGTATGTAAGTGTCTGATGTAGTATTTAAGTATCAGAATGAGTATGTAAGTGTCTGATGTAGTATTTAAGTATCTGGATGAGTATGTAAGTGTCTGACATAGTATCTAAGTATCTGAAACAGTATGCAAGTGTCTGATGTAGTATTTAAGTATCTGAATGAGTATCTAAGTGTCTGATTTAGTATCTGGGTATCTGAAACAGTATGTAAGTGTCTGATGTAGTATTTAAGTATCAGAATGAGTATGTAAGTGTCTGACATAGTATCTAAGTATCTGAAACAGTATGTAAGTGTCTGATGTAGTATTTAAGTATCTGAATGAGTATCTAAGTGTCTGACTTAGTATCTAAGTATCTGAAACAGTATGTAAGTGTCTGATGTAGTATTTAAGTATCAGAATGAGTATGTAAGTGTCTGACATAGTATTTAAGTATCTGAATGAGTATCTAAGTGTCTGATTTAGTATCTGGGTATCTGAAACAGTATGTAAGTGTCTGATGTAGTATTTAAGTATCTGGATGAGTATGTATTAAGTGTCTGACATAGTATCTAAGTATCTGAAACAGTATGTAAGTGTCTGACATAGTATTTAAGTATCTGAAACAGTATGTAAGTGTCTGATGTAGTATTTAAGTATCTGAATGAGTATGTAAGTGTCTGACATAGTATTTAAGTATCTGAATGAGTATCTAAGTGTCCGATTTAGTATCTAGGTATCTGAAACAGTATGTAAGTGTCTGATGTAGTATTTAAGTATCAGAACGAGTATGTAAGTGTCTGATGTAGTATTTAAGTATCTGAATGAGTATGTAAGTGTCTGATGTAGTATCCAAATATCTGAAACAGTATGTAAGTGTCTGATGTAGTACATATGTATTTAAGTATCTGAAACAGTATGTAAGTGTCTGATGTAGTATTTAAGTATCTGAATGAGTATGTAAGTGTCTGATGTAGTATTTAAGTATCTGAATGAGTATGTAAGTGTCTGATGTAGTATTTAAGTATCTGAATTAGTATGTAAGTGTCTGATGTAGTACATATGTATTTAAGTATCTGAAACAGTATGTAAGTGTCTGATGTAGTATTTAAGTATCTGAAACAGTATGTAAGTGTCTGATGTAGTATTTAAGTATCTGAATGAGTATGTAAGTGTCTGATGTAGTATTTAAGTATCTGAATGAGTATGTAAGTGTCTGACATAGTATTTAAGTATCAAAACGAGTGAGTATGTAAGTGTCTGATGTAGTATTTAAGTATCTGAATGAGTATGTAAGTGTCTGACATAGTATTTAAGTATCAGAACGAGTATGTAAGTGTCTGATGTAGTATTTTAGTATCTGAATGAGTATGTAAGTGTCTGATGTAGTATCCAAATATCTGAAACAGTATGTAAGTGTCTGATGTAGTACATATGTATTTAAGTATCTGAATGAGTATGTAAGTGTCTGACATAGTATTTAAGTATCTGAATGAGTATGTAAGTGTCTGATGTAGTATTTAAGTATCTGAATGAGTATGTAAGTGTCTGATGTAGTACATATGTATTTAAGTATCTGAAACAGTATGTAAGTGTCTGATGTAGTATTTAAGTATCTGAAACAGTATGTAAGTGTCTGATGTAGTATTTAAGTATCTGAATTAGTATGTAAGTGTCTGATGTAGTATCTAAGTGTCTGAAACAGTATGTTAGTGTCTGATGTAGTATTTAAGTATCTGAAACAGTATGTAAGTGTCTGATGTAGTATTTAAGTATCTGAAACAGTATGTAAGTGTCTGATGTAGTATTTAAGTATCTGAAACAGTATGTAAGTGTCTGATGTAGTACATATGTATTGAAGTATCTGAATAAGTATGTAAGTGTCTGATGTAGTATTTAAGTATCTGAAACAGTATGTAAGTGTCTGATTCAGTATTTAAGTATCTGAATCAGTATGTAAGTGTCTGATGTAGTATCTAAGTATCTGAAAAGGTATATAAGTGTCTGAATTGTAGCATTTAAGTTAAAGTGTACTGATAATTAGGTTCAGGTATAAATTCATGATTTACAACTGAAAACCAAACAAATTAATAAGAGATACATATTTAAGAGATGATTATGACAGAATTAAGTGGGTGGAGTATGATGGAACACCATTATGTATCTTCTGGAAGTATCATGCACATATGTCATGCATTTGAATTTTTATAAATCATATTTCTTCATGCGTTTCATTAAAATATTTGAATTTATCTGTATACATTCACCAGGATAAAAGTCATATCTCATTATTTTAAAACAGTGAAACATTGAAATTTGAAAAACCTTGACCATTTATTATGACCCTCAGTTTATTCCATTACAGAGGCTGCACTTGCCTTTATTGCAGTTTGATACATATAATTATATGAATACTCCCCATCATATAATGTGAGCAAAGCTTCTTATATAGTTTTCCAAGTATTATAGCATGATTCATGGAGGGGCTCAGGCTTGACATGTGTGAAAAACTTCTGAATATTTCTCTGAATAAAGTCTGAGTGATCTAGCTCTGTGAACAGTATCTGAATACTGTTTCTGAATATTGTCTAAAACATTGTCTGAGCAGTATCTGAATACTTTTTCTGAATTCTATTTGAAAAAAATTGCCTGAATCATACTTCTGAATTAAGTCTGATCTGTCTGAATTATGTCTGAATTGTTCCATAATAAGCCAATTTCAGCATCTCAGCCATTATTCAGAATCTTAAAGTCTGAATTTTACTGAACAGTGTTGTCAGACAAGATTCAGAAATACATACAGGGCTGAATTTTTCTGAATTTGTGCCTAAGACATGTTTCAGCATTTGTGTTTTCAGAGTATCAGCATACATTCAGCAATTGTGCAGACTGTATTCAGACAATTTTCAGTAAAAATTCAGACTGATTCAGATCAAATTCAGACCACACTTTTCATGAGGATAGGTCAAATCTTAGGAAAACCTTATTAACACTTCAGATGTCAACTTTTGATTGGATCTTCACCAAACCTTGTTAGAATGTTTGTCTTAATAATGATATGTGGGACATTTGTTCGGACATGCGTCATCTATGTGTCAGACACTAGGTCACCTGGTCAAATCACAGGAAAACCTTGATATAAACAGACCTCGTGACACAGGTTTTTAACGATGTTTTAAATAATAAACAAAGAATAACTGTCATATTGACCCTCTTGTTTATCTGAAGGTGGCATGATGTAGTTTGAATTCAAGAAAAATTTACAAGAAGTCCCTGTTTAGCACTCATTCTACGTGAAAAGGTACAAATAAAAAAAGTAAAACCAAAATATTGACTATTTCAGAAAAGAACTTAAATATTTTCATAAAAAATAACAACATATAACCATATTAAAAACATGTCTGGTGTCCCCAAACAGACCTTGGATTTAATGCTATAATAACTCAAACCGATCATGGTAATATACATAATAAAATACGTTACGGAGCATAATCGCCAATATATAGAGATTACATATACACACAATACAATTTATCTATTATAAATGGTATGAGAAAGACATTTTGAAGACTATATTGAAATTTTCTGCGAAATGTATTTGTTTACCAATTTTAAAAATGATTAGCTAAATGTGTGTCATGTATATTGCTTTTAATTCTCAAAGAGCTGAGTATTTTGGCTTTCACACAAGCTCTCATGATTTAGGAAATGATCATAATGTCCTTGCATAATTATATCTATGTATTTATCTGTGGACATCTAAATCTTCACGATCTTCATTTTCTTACTATTAATATAGATCTATCCATTTTCAGTCTGTGGTCGCCCATTTTTTTGGTGATATTTTTTTATATTTCTCTGTTCTCTCTTTGCCAATCGGCTGCAGATTTTGTCATTTTTTTGAAAGTATAACGACACTAATACGGTATTAAGTATCTGTTTTTGCTCCAAATTAGACGTAAAGTTATTCAACTTCAGACTGAATCTGTACACAACTAAAGGCTTCCGTAACCAACTAGGTTTCATTCCAGATGTATGTAAAATACTTGTTTTGTATGGACTTTTCAACTATTTAACATTGTATCTTCAAAACGCTGTCTTTCCAAATAAATATTCATGGAAAAACATAGTATCAAAAGCAATTCACAACACCCAATTGAATAAATGGAAATATAGAGTAAAAAGTGACAGTGAATTCAAAAGATTTTTATCTCTACATAATACAGTGAAACCATTACATTTATGGTTATATCCATGTACAAACAGTGAAATAATCCATGTTATCTCATCAGTTCGTGTTCTGCTGTCTAGGTCTTTCAACAACAAATTAATATGCAAAATGTGTAAATCTGAAACAGATGATATCTATAGACATCTACTTGCCGAATGCATTATGTTTGCTAAGGATAGATCAGAATTTATAGACAATATAAGCAGCCAAATAAATTCCTCAACGGCAGACTTCCTACGACACTCAAATGCTGAACTTTTCATTCAGTCAATCTTTGATCAAAACATTCTTTCCGTCTTCCAAGTACAGCCATGTTCATTAATTTACAAGCACTTTTTTAACTTAAGTTGCAAATTCACTCACAAAGTATATGTGACATATTGCAACAAGAGTTAATCTCAGTATGAGACAAGCATCATTGTAATGTAACCATACCTTAAATTTGATCTTAACACTTTCGAATTTCGGTTAAGACAAATGAAATAAGGAATTGTATTAAGATGCACATAAAAAGCTGCAATATACAAATAGAAATTGTGTTACTAACTTTCTCTATCTATATATCTATTTAACGTGTTAAATTAAATACACGTTCATCTTATCTATTGTACATATACATGTCATGAAAATGAACATATTTGTATTCTTTCACTCTCCTTATAAATGATTGTAATTTATGTAAAATATGTATGATATTTATATGCAATTGTAAATCACTGAAAAGTGGAAATAAAGAGTATATATATAAGTCACCTTTGTCACTTATCGTAGTATTCATAATTTGATTTCTATTACTGCATCCATTGTTAATGTCAAGAAACAGCAACAAATAATCTTCAACAAACTGGCCAGTAAAGTTTTACTAACCTCTTCTCTGAAGTCACACATGGAATATTTGATTTAAAACTATTCCCGCGATTCAAACTTTTCAAACTTAGGCAAAACGAACAGCTACATGTTTCCGGTGGAAGTAATTTTGAAGATCATCCGCTCATGACCAATATGTGCGTGATTGAAAAGCTAGTTGACTTGTTTGTATAATTGATGTAACGTATATTATTTCAACGTATCTTATGTACCGAGTATATTAACAGCTACATTAGAATAATTATGGTTAGCTCAATATAAACTTTGTGTTATTAAACAATGTTACACCTTAAGATGTCGTAATTTTGTCAGCTTTTTACATTCAAATGTAAACAGTTGATTATATAGTTGAAATATCATGTAACGTATCTGACGAAAATATTTTAATAATTCCAGCTAGCACTAAGAACTGTCTTAAATCTTTTATCTGACCATGTTCCAAGGATTAATGTGTTTATTTTTCAAAGAAGTGATCACTGTAGGTAGTGAAAACATTTGTTTGCATAACAGTAATGGAAATATGTACAGTAAAAAGTTGAGTTAATGTCGTGTAACGTATCTTATTTCAAAAACAGGGACAGGCTGACAACTGGTATAACACGAGAAACCAAGCTGTACCATTTTCAATTATACATAAAATACATTGTTTACCACCTAATATAAAGTAAAAACACTACCGTTTATCGCTGAAACATTTATAAGAGTAGCTATAGAGTGACAAACTAATATACTGTGTACAGGGACAGATAAAATAAGACCTAATATGCTGCTTTGTAGATCCGACAAATGTTAACCATGATAATGTTGGACCGTATACACCATTTTTCTAATAAATATGATAATTGTCAACAAAAAGATAACGATTTTACAAACATTTCCTGCCATGTCTGTCCTTAATTGATCGGGGACAGCTTAAGAAAAGAATTGCTCAAACTATCGTAGAATGAGTGTTAGGTGAACTGTCATACAAACAGGTTAATTATCTGGAGTGACCCTATTCGTAAATAACTTACACATATAATAATAACAAGGGGAATCTAATCCTGAATATCGTACAATTATAATAAGTAACTCTATTCGTAAAGAACATAATTATAATAATGCAATATATGTTAATAACTTACACAAGTCATATGGTATAACAAAGTAACCCCTTTCGTAAATAACTCATAAATATAATAATATGCACTGACCGACTTAATAGCATTAAAATAAGAATTACCTCTCTCAAATCTCTCACATAATGACGATCTGGAAATTCTGTCATCGTGAACGAGTCAGGCCATGCAGCGTAAGAGCTTGTGGTCATGGATATATGGTCACAACACAGATCTGTGAATAAATTTAATCACTAAATAGTAGTAGCATTTCTTACTGTACATGTACACAGTAAAACCTCTCCAGAGCGGCCCTTTCTTGAGCAACAACCTCTCTTCAACGACAATATGTTTTTTTCCTACTGCACGATTTAACTAGCAATTTAACATCTCTAAAGCAACAACCTCTCAACAACAACTTAATTTTGCTACTACAAAAGGGTATTGCCTTGGACATGTTGCACTGTATATGCGTATGTCATGTTTGTTGTAACACAGTTTTTTAATTAAATAATAACTATGTCATCCATTATCATTTACCGTGAATCATTGTCGCACAAAATTCTCAGGAGTACACTAGTAAGTGTTTGTATTATTATAGAACATTCTAATTGTTTCCATTCTTACGTCCATTGGTCATCAGGTGGGGTTGTGCTCAGAAAAAATAATTCTTGCAGTACCGTCAAAATAAGCAGAAAACATCCCACAACAACGTACTAACCCCTGATGTTATCAACAGCATTTCAGTTAAATGCCAATGGGTCCCATTGTTACAAAAATGCAATACAAGATACAAAATTGTGTTTATAGTCGGTTGGCATATTATTTGTCTTTGACAGTCCTTCAGTAGGCCACATCATGAATACGAATACATTTTTTTCTCAACAACAACCTGTTCAATATGCATGTATACAATCAAGGCACCCCGTTGATTGGTACAGGTAATGGACAACCACCACCATGGGCCGTTAGCTTGATGGGAGATATTAAATCCATACTAGAGACACGGATGCCCCCGCCATTTCACACTGGACACAGAAATGAGTGTTGTGTGGCAAATATGTGAATACAACATAGAGCAGTTTATTTGGGAATGCTGCCTCATAGTGGGAGGTAAAGATCACCTAAGGGTGGTAAACACACAACTACATGTACATTCACTATTTCAATGTACGGAATGAACATAAATATATAAGTGTCCACTGTGACCTTGGCCTTTGAGTAAGCGACACAGTTTTTGCGCATGACACATCGTCTTGCTATGTTGAACATTTGTGCCAAATTATTTCAAAATCCAATTATGCATGACAAAGTTATGAGCCGGACACAAAAATCCGTAACACACACACACACACCAACGGACAGGATAAACACTATATGCCATCCGCCATTTCATGACGGGGGCATAAAAAGCACGTGTAGAAAAGATCGACAACATTGAAAAAGCTGTGAAATCTATGATGATTTAGACTTAAAAGTGAAGGGTATCGAATTCCGTATCTCGGATGTTGAAGGCACCAGTGCATTCGTGTGCGAAAAATACGAACAGCAGTCAGAAGAACTAAAATCGGCACAAGAAAGGGTTTAAAATCTTCATAAATCCTGCCAAACACCAAATAACACTATGAAAGCTATATCAGAAAGTCAAGAAGCTATGCAAGCAAAAATTCTGGATGCTGAATTCCGAATCTAATATTCTACGGTATACCGGAAGGACCCGCAAGCGCAGCCTTATACGCCAATACGGATTCCGGGCCGGAAACATGCGACATGCTCGTAAAACGATTTATCAAAGATACGCTGAAAATCGAGAGTACAAGTATTGAATTTGATCGGGCTAATAGGCTAGGCAACCCGGAAAAATCAAAGAAACCAAGACCGAGTGCAGTAAAATTCCAATACTACAACCAGCGTGAAAGAGTTCGAAAAACTTCGATAGAGTTGAAGGATGACCTAAAAGCACTCAACTATGGGGTTGGTGTACAAATTCCCAAAGAATGGCGCGATTGCAGAAAAAAACTCATCCACGTCTACCTAGATGAGAAGCACAATGGGAATAACGTTAAATTCGTGCGCGATAAACTATATGTCAACGGCAACGAATACAAATCACCACCATCTGCTTCATCTTAGAGATGTCATGAAGCAGTTAAACATTGTCACACGGAATATTAATGGTTTTTTAGTAAGGAAACTTTCTGATACTGAATTTATAGACATTATAAATAATCATGATGTTGTTATATTAACAGAAACATGGTTGTCACAAAATTCTCATTATGATATGAATATAACAGGGTATTGTGTTGAACATCTATATGGTAATAAGTCACAAAATACTAGCAAAGGACGTTATTCTGGAGG
Organism: Lutraria lutraria; assembly: GCA_964023205.1. Taxonomy (NCBI): domain Eukaryota; kingdom Metazoa; phylum Mollusca; class Bivalvia; order Venerida; family Mactridae; genus Lutraria; species Lutraria lutraria. The sequence continues at coordinate 12,694,495 of OZ026848.1, read as the reverse complement.
AATTTCGATATATTATAAAGATTGTTTTAAGAACAAAATTAGCATCGTAGAAAAACACCAGTGTGTAATTGTTTGCTTAAAGATAAGTAAATCTCTCTTTCATTTCAACTCAGATGTAGTTTTATGTTGCACGTACATCCCACCTAGTGGTCAAGATTACTTAACCAAATTGATATTGATATATTTGATCAAATGGAGATATTTATTGAGAAATACAAATTATTAGGTAAAGTCTTAGTAACTGGGGATATGAACTCTCGAACATCAGATGAAATTGATTATTTAGTTTTTGATACTTTTTTAGACAATAACTTCAACTTACAACCCGATGTTCACAATGCTCCTGGGGTAAACAAAGACAATGTGCCTGACCCACATGGTGCACGCCTTATTGACATTTGTAAAGCTACGAATTTATTAATAGCTAATGGTCGTCTGCATAATGATAAAGTCACAGGTGAATACACATACCTAAGCCATAATGGCACGAGTGTTGTAGACTATTAATGCGACCGAATGATTTATCTGAGCATAGCGCGATACTTTTTTGCATTGAACGGGTACGCCCACCTGAATTACACGCGTAAAACGAGCCGACCAGGAGTTATTGTTAGCTTGGGATGATTCTCAACTAATTTCCGCACGAACTTATTGAATGACGTTGTGTGGCTAAATCAGCTGACAACTAATTTACATAACAATGGGATAAATGAAATTATACTGTCGTTCACTTCGTATACTACTCAAAATTTGATATGGATCACTTTTCATTCTGTACGGCGTTATCGTCAATTTTGAGTTACATACATAAACTATGTTTTTTGGTTATTTTCAAAGATATCTGCATATCATGAGTGCAATATGTAATCCATACATTGAATCATTCGAGCGTAACGAGCGTCGAAATGAGGATAGGGTCAAAATTAGACATTTTATGGGTATGTGTGGGGAATAGAAACTTTGAGGAAAATGCACAAATTTATAGTGCTAACTTTTGTTTTTAGTATCGAGACTGATGTCCTCGTGCGTCAAAAACAGCCTAACATCGACTCCTAATGCTTCTAATGAGCCGTAGAATCTTAAATTATGGGATTCGAGCCCGTTCCTCCGGAAATTCCTCTCTGAGCTGCCTGGTGGTTGTTGGCTGGACAGGACGCCCAGATATCGCTCTCTGTAGCATATCCCAGATATGTTCGATGGGATTTTGATAGGGAGATCAAGCGGGTCAGTCCATTCGAGCAATAGTTTCCCTTTCAATGTACTGTAAGGCCACATATAGCCAAAATATATATAGGGCCACTGACACCAATCAGTACCTTGAAAGGGAAACTATTGCTCGAATGGACTGGAACGCTCGACCTCGCGACCCAAATCCCATCGAACACGTCTGGGATATGCTGCAGAGTGTGATATCTGGGCGTCCAGTCCAGCCAACAAACACCAGACAGCTCAGATAGGCACTTCCGAACAAATGGACTCGAATCCCACAATTTAAGGTTCTATGGATTACATGTTGCACTCATGATAATCAGGTATCTTTGAAAATAACCAAAACTCATATCTTATATATGCAACCCAAAATCGACGATAATGCCATACAAAACAAAAAGTGATCCTTATCAATTTTTTAGTAGTATATATTCAAAACTCTTAGTTGATAGACTTATTAAATGGGCAGATAAACATGACACATTTATTGATAATCACTATGGCTTCCAAAAAAAAAAAATCAACTATCGATTGTATTTTTTTACTAAACGCAATCATCGCAAAAACTTTATCTTGTAAAGCAAAACTATTTGTAGCATTCTTAGACTGGGAGAAAATGTTTGACCGAATTGACCGAGTATTATTATGGAGAAAATTGTTGACTGTAAATATAAGCTCGAAATTTGTTCACAACATAATCTTTTTATAGTATACAATCAATTAGATATTCCTGTCTTGCAAAAGATTAGTTTATTCGATTCCCTTGTCTCGCCAACTCTTAATTACACCGCTGAGGTATGGGGTCATCATACATGTATAAATATAGAGGCAATACACTCTAAGTTCTGTAGACGAATATCATGTGTAAAAACAGTCAACAAACTTAAATGCTCTTTGTGGCGAACTTGGTCGAATACCAATGTCTATCCATAGAAAACTAATATTGATAAAATACTGGTTAAAATTGTTAAAACTAAGGCACTATACTATACTTTTTAAAATATACAATATGTTAAAGAATGATGCTGATAGTGATTCAAGTAACAATAGGGACAATTGGGCATATAACATTAAGACTATATTGAATCAAATAGGATTAACGTACATTTGGGAAAACCAGTTTAATATGACTATGAATTACAATACCATTAAACAGAGAATATCAGATATCTATTATCAAAGCTGGTACTCTTCCATTAATAAATCATAAATTTTATAGAACAGTTGTGTTTTCCCGCAGTCATATTATGCACACGGCATTAAGTGACGTCACGCGCTCTATATATTTCAAGTTTACAAAAGCAAAATACACAGCGAAATGAGTGTTTTTAGAAGAAAAATGGCTTGTTTCGTCGGTAATAATTATCTTGGGATAATATCAGCAAATGTTTGTTTTTTTACATATATTTTTTATTGCAAAAAGCTCATGGGGCTTTAAACATTCGTTCAATTTTGAAATATACCTTAACATAATTACAGAATCAAAATTTAGAATCTTCGCACATCATCTCACAATTTATCTATTGAACGCAGCAGACACAATAATACACCCAGAAATGAAAGAATATGTAGATTTTGTAACCCTCAATGACATGTTGAAGTTATTGTTGGACATTGTAGGTTAAATTAATTTCGATATTATGATACATTATTTTGGCTAATGGAATTAGCATAAGTTCAGGTGAGAATTATAGATACTTGTTAATCATCAAATATTATTTTACTGATGCAGAAATGTACATTAAATTATTAGCTATTGATAAAACTCATTTCAGTTATGTACTTTCAGTAATTTTTGAACAATGCCACTTTTTAAAAGGACGCATAGCAAAAATATCAGGTGGCTATTTTTTCACAAATTTGTGCTGTGATGATTCACCTTAACATCATGTGCTCTTCAGAAAATCCATGCTTTCTTTTTTATATTGTTTGTTTATGCTATAAAACATGTTATGTTTTCAAGCAATAAATATTTGTATTGTATTGTATATTAACAATATAACATTAGCTGTGAGAAATAAACTGCTGACCCGCCACTGCTTTACAACATGAGACATTTTATTGTACATTATTTTATTACTCATTAGAAAAACCACGTGCACCGCCATACTTGTATGATATGTTACAATATAAGGAAGCTTAGCCGTCACGTGAATGAAAGTTTATTACAGTATATTACAAAATAACAAATTTACCTGTCCATACAGTTGTCGCAACATTCCAAAACTGTTCACATCTTGGAACAAATTCCCATCAGAAACATTCTGTATTATCAAACAATGACAGCTGTCTTGTCCCGCCATCGTATAATTGACCAAATTTTAGGAGTCACATGGCCACATTTTTATTCAAATCTTACACAGGTTTGTTTTACACAAAGTGTATCTAAACCAACAAATGTTCACGGGTGATACAAATGGACACACGAGAAACTCGTGCGAATGGGTTGAATGTGCCACGGACGGTACAAAATTGCGTTTGGAAAAGGCGTAAAACTGCTCGTAAATTATTGCTGGGGTTCAAAATAGCTTTTCATCTTATTTCAGGAAGTAACAGCAGACGTTCTAGACGATGATTCAGCAACTGTTTTACTATGGAAAGCCACAATACATCCCAAAGTACTACTATAGTTTTCTATATGCTGTTTGCCGACTATTTACAGTCTTAAAGCATAATAAAGCGTATGTTTGGAAATATAATCATAAACTGCAATGTTTACTGCATACTCTGACCAAATGATTTTGTTATTGTCCATTTTATAGCGGAAAATCGACTTGTAAACAAACATAAATGAAATAATTTGGTTCTGCTCCGGGTAAACTAAGGTACTGCTACGTCTGTGGCTGCATTTTGTGTATGATATCATGAAGGTTGTCTCCTGCGGATTTTTAATGTTTTGTTACAGGAGAAGCCGCCCCTGACAACTTTCAGAACTTTGGTTTGATTGATAAAAATCGTACACGAATTGACGGATCTTACCAGAGAACGTGGTTGTAGTGTACTGAGTCTAATACTACATTGTAGTCTCTTGGCTGTCTGTGTAGTATTGTACATGATTGATTGAATAGCCTCTGACACATCAATTTTTATAGCCGAATATGTCAAATGTCAAAAACGAATTTAACTAAAACAAAATATTGAAGTTAATACAAGCTAAAATCGATTGTGCCAGCATTCTTGTGTTAAGTTGTTGTTTATAAACTATCATTGCGTGTAAAAACGACGATGATTTTGTTGCAAGCGCCTTCGAATAGAAGTCAGTGAGCATGTACGGCCAAACCAAAGATCACATATAGAATAAATCGGCAGTTTCCAATCCCTGTGTATATTTGTCCCAGTCACTGCTCAGAGACTGATCGAACTACTTTACTGAATAAAGCTATCTTCAATATGTATTAAATGTTGTTACCTCAAAAATTTATGAATGCAACTTTTGTGCGGATGAATACTAAAATTATTATACTTGTTAGTTTTACAGTTTTAATCCGGCAATATATATACAACTTTTATCAAAACTGCAGTCTTCAATGTATACTTATACTGTTATACTGTATACAACAAGTGGTACTATTTTTCAATGCGAATGTAAGAGGCGTCACGTAATTGTTAAGTAGAATCAAAGCACTGAAAGTGCTGAAGTTGGGATTGCTGTTGAAAGTTACAGTCACCTGGAAACAATGAAGCTCTTTTAAGACAGTAGTTACCACTGGTACTTCAATGACTGACTGAAAGTTTTTAAAGCAGTGTTTCTAGCCTTTTCAATTTTGGCTGTACCATTCATACTTCACAAATGTAATCACTGAATACTGACCTACCAGCTAATAGTGCTTTACTTTTCAATTTAGATATAACCATTCATACTTTATAATTACATGTATAAGATATTCACTATTCACTAAACATGTAAGAATAAACAGCCTTTCATTAAAATAGTATCATTCATCTTCATAGGAGTATAATCCACTTTTTACCATCTTGAACAGAAACAGGAAAAGTTATGGTAAAACTCCATTCAGTAAAGGATGATCATGACGTGTATGTTTTGTGATTAAGTTGAAACACTTGTCACTGGAAGGCTAAGAGATGCAGTAATCATCAGTATAATTGCAAGTTTACCATTACACGTGTGTCCAAGTCAGTAGCACAGACAGCTGAATAGAATGGCAATGCACTTAATTAGGTAGAAGCATATTGAAAAAAAAAACGAGATTTTTTTTGTAAATAATATACCAACTTGCAAAAGAAATGCAGATACTTTCTTTTAAATTTCTAGAGTAAATTCGATGCATTTTGAAGTTTAAAAAAAATTGATGTCAATGTATTTCTAGATATCTGCACTCTTTGCAAGAAAATATACATAAACTTTATTGGAAAGAAGATTAAAATATAATTGTACAACCTTCAACAAATTGTGTTTTTTTTATCATGACAACCAACAGTTTAAATTAAGGCAGATATTTAGCAATGGCATGTTATTTGTTATTATCAGTATCTATAATCTATTTAACAACACATTCAAGTAAAATACAGGAAAAGTTAGTTAATAATGTAGGAGCATATGGAAAACAAAAGCATTGATGTAAGCATATAAGGGTGCCTTAATCTCAAACTTTGTTCAATCAGCAATTGTATAATTACAACATATAAAATGATGAGACTCACTGTATTACAAAAACAGTAATTAGAAATAAGAGAGTGTAACAGAGTAACAGAGTGTAATACTATGTTTATAAGAACAGTAAAATGACTACAAGTTGATCTAAGGAAAATGTATATGTACATCACTGTACATACACATCAAGGTAACATGAAATTATTTCAATTAATCATCATATTGATCATTTATCATTGAGTCAAAAATCAACAGATATCAGCTATCTGTGAAATAATAAAAGACCTGAATTTCATTATTTACATCAATTAAATTTTTTTTTAATGTCAGCAGTAATCATTTACTAAGGGATTGCAAAAATTTAACTCTTAAGTTTTGAAGATCACATACCTTACTCAATACAATATCCATTCATTTAGAACATTAAGCTTGTGAATTTTCAAAACTCAGTCATGAAAACAAATGATCAAGGTCATTAGCGTAAAAAGCGTCGTCTTCATGCGACTAAACAAACAAAATTATTGGTCAACTGGAATTATTTGACATTTTATATACCTTAGCAACTCTTTAAGTTTGACTTTTTGGGGGGACCAGTTTGTTATTTGGTTTCAAATCTTGCAAATAAACAACAAATATGGATTTTGAAAAAAAATCTCAACAGCTAAACATGTGACCCCTAGTGTGCTCACAATATAAAAGTTTACGCTGCACGCTATTGGACTAAGACAGAAAAAAGTATTTTCCTAGAGGTAGTGTCTCAGTCTGTTTAGAATGACATGTCGAGGGCTCAGTGCAACACTGTCATAACTTGTTCTTATTTCAATATGAGTTAGGACAGTGTTGCATTGAACCCTCGATGTGAATCTGATCTGAAGCTGTTAAGTGTGAATTTGATGTTTGAGTCAAGCCCATGACTCTAAATAGAACAGCATGGACAAGGTATATTTCAACCAATCTCACTTAGACCTTCATTTAACCTATTCAATCACTGCAAAGGTACATACAGTCAAGTCTGTGTACATTTAAGGTTAGCCTTGGGGAAAACATGATGTGGCCTTTATTGACAGGTAACCTGTATTCAGGGGTCATTCTGTTCTGAATAATCAATAACTGTTTTCATAAGAATAGCCTACATTTATTTCTTAAGTGGCCAATATTACAGAACTGACTAGTATTATCAAATACTCCAATAATTGACATGCACTGAACATTTTAACAAGCAAATTTTATATACAAGTGTTTAATGTGCATCTTATGAAAATGATGAAAACTACTGAAATAAAGTAAAAAATGTGATGTATAAATTACTAATAACACTTTACAACTTGTATAACAGTACATGTACCTAATTAACCAAAGATGAACTAGGATTTTTTTGCCAAATTACATCATAACCAGCAAAATCTGTACACCATAATAGTAGTGTGTGTCATATAAAAATGTATCAAATATTTTTGAAAAAACAAGCTTACAGTCAGTATTGCATGCAATACAAGTCCCTTGCCAGCACATATCATTGGAATGTTAGCTGATGTTTATATAGCACCATCTGTCTAGATTTTTTAATGCTGATAATTTGTCTAAATGAGCGAGCCAGCTTAAATTATCATCAGGAAACCAAATTTCAGTGACCTAGATATTTGGACATATTGACCCAAATCTAATCTTACTCTAGGTTATCCCCTAAGCTATCCATACACCAAATTTTCATTGAAATTCATTACCCCTAACTGAAGTTATCATCCGGAAACCAAATTTCTTTTTTTAGTAACAGTGACCTAGATTGTTGACCTATTGATAATAAATGCAATCCCACTCTAGGTAATGCCCTAAGCTATCCATATACCAACTTTCATTGAAATCCGTCAATTCTAACTGAAGTTATCATCCGGAAACCACTTCGGACAGACAGACAAATGGACGGACAGAAGGATGGACTGACAACGACAAACACTATAGTTCCCTCTGGTACAACAGGGGACTAATAAATCTGATAAAATATGCTTAGTATTATATAGTTTTATAAAAGATGGATGATTAGCACTGTATTGCTCATTTGAGTGAAGTTTTAGTAGCAATCTAGAATGTTAAAAAGATACCAGTAACAATATAAGATGGCCAACAAGCACAAGATTGGGAAAAAAAGAAATTTGCTTCTATTTTACCTTGAAAATGAGGACATTGAAGGTCAATACTAGATGTAATTTACATTAATGTAACAATGTAGAGGACAAAATATGCACATCAATGAATAAAGGACTTAATTATGCAGAACACCAAGTAAAGTACATAATGCTTTTTAAGTCACCTTTTGCACTATCCATAATCATATGAGAATTAAACTTTAAAAAATGAAAGTTAATAGTTTAAATTACTAGAATACTCATAGATAATCAAATAGCTGTCAATTACTTTTAAAAGTTTGAACAGCCTAGTAATAATATTATCAAACATTAAAATTTTGAACTTTTCTAAATATATACCTTAATAACCATCTAAAGGTTACAGTGATACTAAGTTACACATACCTTCGATCAGTATATAAACATATTAAAGTACTAAATAAAAGTATTAAATAGAACAGAGTGTTAATGTATTTGTCCAAAAATTTATAGTAACACTATCTCAAATGTTCTGAGGAATTCATTTTGTCATTGAAAATTTGGGAAAGTCTATACAAATCAGTTGGAATCCTACATTCAAATCAGTTCTCTAATGACTGATACATCACTACCACTTCTTGTTGTCTGTAGTGTAAGTGGGCCAGGAAACACAACTACATGTACTTCTAAATTCATATACAAACGCAATCAGATGTGACAATTTCACCTTAAACTCCCAGTACATTTGCCATCATGTGGCATCTGACTTCAAGTTCAATGGTTTCCTAGGTGTCTAGGAAGAGTTCAATACGCTATCCAATCTACTACAACAGCGTCATCTTGCACATGAAATGCTCACATGTGCAACACTCACCTGCAAATAAAGAGAACAAATATTGAAGGTCTAACAAACATAAAGTATTAATACAAACAGTGTACAGTATAACTTCTGAAATCCAGACACCCATGGGACTGATCAAAATGTCTGTATTTTGGAAGTTTCCAGAATTCAGAAGTCAGAAATTATCACAACAAGTACAGATGTTAAACACCACAGGTTCTTTATGGTGAAAATAAGGACATCATCATTTATGCATTTTACAATATACAATGTAGTGTTATAGTCACTGAGACATGATGCAAAAATAAAAGATAAACATTTTTAAGATTTATTATTCAAAATCTAATATTTTCTGGAAAGTTAGATAACAAAAATACAATTTTACTTACAACTAAAAATACAAGAATGACCAGTCAAAATTTTTAATGAGTGTAAATATTTGGGAACATATTTCAGTGAAAGTGGTTCATTGCAGATTGATATATTGTGACTATTAACACATGTCAAAATCAACTAACACCACTGATTGGTAAACAATTGAAAGAGGGGACAGTGACATTTTGCCTCAGGGTTTATAATCGCAGAACTAATTCAGGATGACACTTTCTGGACCGTCCGGATTTTGGAAGTAAAAATGCACCAAAATGTACGAAATTATTGTCCGAAATTCAGAAGTGTCGGAATTCAGAAGTCTAATTTACATTGAATATAGAGGGAGAAATTTCAGGACCAATAAAATCATCTGAATTTCAGAGGGTCCGGATTTCAGAAGTTACACTGTACTGTACTGATTAAGAAGAAAATGAGCTACCTTTTCCAGTTATACATAATGTACATGGGGCATAGCTTATGCCGTCTGATGCCAAGTTTTGTAGCATCTCGTAATTTGAAACTCAAAGGGTATTCCAAGCATTTTAAAAAGATATGATTGCATTATAACAAGACTGTTCAAAGTTTTTTAACTAACCTGTATGTTGTGGCTTTGAATTATTCTATAAAGTGAGAATACCAAGAATAATTTTTAATAATTACCGGTATCATAAATGAAGTAAGGTAAATTAGCCATGGTATGAGAAATCTCTAATACAGTCTTCGAATATGGCCACATATTTGAAGACACGGATCACCAGATCGATGGTTCAGTGAAATTGTGAGCTAATTGATTGTCTAAAATGCAGAACTGACTTCTAATGTTTCACTAGTATATGGTAAAGAACTTATGTTAATCATAATAAAACCATCATATGAAACATATAATGTGTAAGAAATATACTTTCATAAATATTCTAGAAACAACATTTGATCATGCAAAAACAGATTAAGAATCGGGTCTGGTAAAAGTTCATTTGGTCTGGTAAAATTTATGCCTTCATAAGGCTGAATGTCAGGTCATTGAAAAAATTATTTGTGAAGACTGAATTGTCTTTGTGACCAGTATAAGACTTGTTGAGCCTTAGCCTAAATTTACCCCTTAGCTGATAGAAATCTAAAGAGTCAACAAAATTTCCTACTACAGTCAAAACTCGTTATATCGAAGTTCGTGGGACTTAATTGCCAAAATACTTCGATATAAACGAACTTCGATATAGGAATTTCGATACCCTTGTTTACATTTTAGAGCTAAAGTCAGTGTGTCGTCATTATAACGTAATCATGTTATTTAGTGTACGGGATTGTAACGGGTTATAAGAATACGGCATTTATACTGGTACTTATACGGGTACTTTCGATATAAATACACATCTCAAATATGCATAAGATAGTTTTAAATGAGCGTATAGCAGCATTAATAATAATTTGTTTCCTCAACGAAAAGTTTGTATCAGTTTTATAATCGTGAGAATGGACACTAACATGTTTATACAGCTGTCAATAATTAAATATCGATTTTAAATTGTAAGACTTTGTTAGCGGAAAAGGTGCGAACATTTCTTTTGTAAGTTGGCGACATAATTGGTTCGACATAGATGGTCACTTAATAGTTGAAAATATTTAGTTCGGACCGAAAATCTACTTCGATATATAAAAATATCGAGAACCGCAAATTCGATATACGTGCGTTTTTTTAATATGTAATAAGAATGAAAAAAATCGGGACTTTATTTTTACTTCGATATAAGCGGGATTTCGATATAAGCGATTTCGATATAATGAGTTTCGACTGTAATGTAATAATAAATTTGACCCTTTGAGTCAACAACCTTATTTTGCAAATTTCAAGTCAAAGTGCCATTTTAAGGGTCAAAGAAGAGCCCTGATCCTGTTGATTCTCTCAAGTATGTTGCAGATCAAATAAATTTACACTTACAGTAAATTTCAACTAGTAACATACCTATACTTTCGATACAACTGTTGAGGAAAATGTCCTCTTTGTTTAATGATGAAGTCTATGACAATTACATGTTCATCTGGCCTTAGTGGTGACTGTGACAAATCACACTATAATGTAACTTTGCTTCAACCTGACATGAGCCTGTGCAGTGCTTTCTTTAAGAGTGACTGTAGACATTGTCACACATCCTCATCTCTGATGTTCCACTTTCTATGTTCATATTCCTACAACAAAAAGTAACCACCCTGTACTGAGTGATAAACATTTATCGTAATAGTTGCTAATGATTTATTCAGCCTAAACTAGGTAACAAGTTGTACTGTACTAGAGTCTAGACACAAGGTTGTTTGAAACACTTAGTTCCAAAATGTAAAAAGTAAGTTTTAAATAAATAAACAATGAGGGTTTCAGGACCAAGACTTGTCCATGACTGCAGAATATTCATTAAAGAAATGTGCATCACATAATACTTTAATTAAATTTTATGATGCTCATTAAGCCTCATCTTTCTCAACCATTGCAAATTAAGAAAGAAACAATACAATACCAATAAACTGATCATGCTATCAGATTCAGAAGCTACCTGAAGCAGATTGTGTACAGCGACACAGCAGTTTTTGAATTAGTTTTTTTGTGAGAGGTTGCCCGACTATATACTTTATGAAGGAAACTCTCTAAAACTAGGTTGTCCCCCAAAAGACTTAAAGAAGGAAAAAATCTTTTCAGGGAGTGGACAACCCACTGATTCATAGACAGGACACAGATAGGTCAGCCATCTAGCCATCTGAGTCCTGACATCATCATCAGTCAATTCTTTTGTAGCAGTGTGGTATTATTGTATTATAAATTGCCTGGGATATTAGCCCAATTAGCTCAGTTGGTAGAGCATATGACTTACAAGCAGGAGGTCGCGGGTTCGAGCCCAGCATCAGTTACATCATTTCCCTCATCCTATTACACTATATTGTAAATCATATTGTTGTCAAGTGCTGATTAATGTGTTACGATTAACCTTTTTTCAACAGTTCAGGTTATTTTTATTTTGGTAAGCTACAACACAATTAATGTATTTGTATACAACTTATGACAAGTCTCATCCCTGTGAGCAATTACACAAAAATCTATCAGACATTGGACAGAGTCAGTCAAGCTCAACAATTGTCGGACCGAAAGAAATCTTTCAGAGTGAGTATAAAACATGTGCTTACCAAGTAAATGAGTTACTGGACAGCCAGTCTGACAAGAAGATTCTGTATCAGGCCAACACACAATATATCGGATAAGTCCACCGATCCAGCACCTTTCACTTAGCCTGAAGACTTGAGCAATTCGACAGTTGCTGAAAATAGAATGTTCCAAATATACTGATCAACTTTGATAAACACCGACAGATACCATCAGTGGGTGGGGTCCAGCAATACCAACTGGCCTGACAAATGCTTGTCAAATTGGACCACTTCAATATGGCCTAATACCGAAACGGCCCAATTAAAATTATTGTGACACCGGCCTGGCAAGACACTACATGTACATAATCAGTAGTTTCAATACTTGGCCATATCTTCATTTTTTATTAGAGCTTGGCGGAGATTATATTGGACAGAACAGAACATGATTTTATTTAATAACTTTTACATAACATAGTATCTCCTTACAAACAGAATCAATAAATGCAATAACATTTTGGTCATGTGACATGACAACATGTAAACTCAAAGAGAAGAAGACAGACCGGTAATGAAAAATAGTGGTTTATAGAATAAGAGGTTGAGCTACGCTTACAATTAACATAGCATAAATCAGTAAGCATGATTTAGATTCGTAAAATGCATGGTACTTATGAAAAAGCAAAATATACATTATAATCTGGGTAACAATTTCAACAAAATAATGTTTTTATCATTATATCTACAACAACTGTTTACGTAAAGAAAATGCATGATATGTGAATTTCAATTTTGCAAGATTAATTGCATTGAAAAGGTTAGTCAAAGGTCTTTGACGATGATACGTATGCATTACATTGCAGTGCATCGTCAAAGCCACTTGTTCTTTAAACTGTTAAAAGCTAACAGAAACGACTCAATCTGAGTCGCTTTTGTTTTCCTATTTAACGTACAAGTTTCCATAAAACAGCAAGATGTAAAGACAAAATATCACATGATACCATAATATATTCATTCAATAAAAATCGACAGGAACATATTTATTTCACACCGCATGTACACTTAAATTTATCGAGGCCGAAATGTCGCCGGGGCGGAAATGTATCAAGACCGAAACGTCCGTCATCCGAAGTTATGTAGGTCAACCTCGTGATCAAACGAGATTTGTTAAGTGTAAATTTTCTTATAACACGGTCTCTCCCAGATTCGTACCAAAATTTGTCTCATTCATTACATATATAAACAAATTAAGGTAAACAAGATCGCTCATCAGAAAAAAGACCTTCAGAGAAGAACATTTTTCACAATTTTTTCCTATATGAACTTAGAATGGGGACTACCCAAGGATCATTCCAGCAAAGTTTGGTAACATTGACATAGAAATGTATGAGGAGATGTTGTTAAAAGTAAATATGGCCCCCACTTCATGAAGCACGACAAACACAAAGTGATCACAAAATCTTACCATGAACACATTGTCACAAAGTTAGAAGGTGGATGTACAATTCCTCAGGCCTAGTAAAAAAATTTAGAGTTGAGAGGAAAATTTTCTGTAGGTTGGGTTACCAGAAACAAATTTTTTTTACACCTTATCAGTGATCACTATAATGTGTTTAATTACAAATCAATTTAAGAAGCTTTGGGTCAGAAATTAAAAAGGTTGATTCTTTTACTAACCTTTCCTTTTATAAAAACCAAATCCAGTTATCAGCAACAAAATATAAAATATGGGAAGAGATAATTTATATAGTATGTAAAAACAAAACTAGATAATATATGTACATGTACTATACTTCAACTCATCTATTTATGAATACAGAGATCAATCATTTGAATACTTGTATTATGTACAAATGATATCTACTTATCTATGTATTTTATCTACTTATACACCTATACTAGAAGCCTTCAACTAGACAAAACAGTAAAATAATCAAATCCTTCAGGAGAAAAGCAGGCACAGACATATCAGCACATTAAATTCATCACATCAATTAACTGAATGACAAGAACATAATTATAATGCATGACAGCAGTTAATTGAATAGTCAGCGTATTAAATTCATCAGTTCCATTAATTGAATAGACAGCTTATCAAATTAATTAGTTCAGTTAACTGAATAGCCAGCTTATCAAATTCATCAGCTCAGTTAATTGAAAAACCAGGAGAAAATGAACTGCTTACAAATTAAATACATGTACCTAAATAATTATCAATAAGATAATCATCAAAGGTATTTCAAACTACTTGAAGGACCCTACATATAAAGTTACTTCAATTGATGGCAATACCAATGATACATTTCATAAAATGTTCTATAACAACATCATGTACTACAATTAAGCTGATGTTTTAAAATTACAACTGGCTAACACATTAAACAATCCTATACCTATCATTGTAAAATCATAATGTGCTGTCAAATAAATAAAAAAACATGTTGTTAAAAAACAAGTAAGTAATAACTGAGTGTTCAAAGCATATAATATCAATGTAATGAAGCAGGTAAATCAGTAACTGCTTGATGCATTCATATGCATGTACAGTTAAACCTGTGAACAAAGGCCTCCCATGGAAAAGACAAAATATGACCCACATTGACAGGTGGCCTTTATTCAGAGGTAATTTTGTTCTAAATAATCTGTAACGTTTTTTAAAAGATGGCCTTTATTCACAGCATGGTCTTCATTTGGAGGTGGCCACTAACACAGGTTTGACTGTAACATTGCCTTTCCTGGTATTACCTTGACATTGGGATATTAAAATATAATCATAAAACAATTTTCTTCCAATTGTACAAAGTTTGTCAGACACAATTGTTGCTTTTTCAATATTAACTCAGAGAAGATGAATAATTATGTCATGTTTTGGTACAGTAATTCTAATGTACATGTATGGCAAAATAATTAGGAGTGTTTGGTCCTTTTATACAATAAACTGTCACTTTGACACAGCAATAAAAAAGGCAAGACTTTCTGAATGGCACAAAAATCATCAAATACTGATCAAAATACAAGTTGTACAAATGTATGATGAAGCTTCCCCGCTTACAGGCAGCCTGGTTGCTGCAGCAGCGAAGCGTCCCCGCTAACGGCGGCCAAGTCCTTACAGGGAAGCTTGGCCAGAGTTGCAATCGACTCCGTCTCATGGAAGGATGCCCGGGATGAGGCGGCGGGATTGTTACTATGAAGCTTCCCCACTAACAGGCAGCTCGGAAGCATACACACAGGCTGTCTGTCTCTGGTATTATTCCAGCCGACCGGCAGCCGCGAACATTAACCATTCATAACTTTTTTATTTGTGGTCCGAATCGGGCAAACCGGGTATCATAGGATATATCTCAACAAGCCCTTTCCCCGGCAGGCCGGCCAGCCTAGAGACCGACTCTTTCATTTCTGGGTCGAACTGAACGAGCCCTGTCTCATTCGATAGGCCCTGTCTGGAGCCTTTCTGAACTGTTGCGATATCGGGTCTCTGACAAGTGGTTTGATTTTTACAGCCGGTGAAAAGTTACGGCAGAATGCGCCCAAACTCAATACTCGCCGTGACCTGGCCGGAAAATCGCCCGTCTAAGGCTTGCCACCCAGCCGGATACTAGGCATACTCCGTCTCGTTAGATAGGTCTTGCCGAGAGCGTTCCAACAGCTCCTGGGAATCCGATCTAGTATTTCTGGTTTGGCTTCTACGACTGGTCAAAGGTAAAAAATAGCGAAAATAGCGAAAAAATGGTCATTTTCTGGAGGCTGGCCTGAACTTAGTTTTTACACGAGCCTCCAAAACTTGGCTGGTAGGTGCATCTTAGAAAAAGCAATCGAGTCTGCATTTTTAGCTCCGGAAGCACTCTTGTGTATCCGGCGGCCAGTCAGACGCGCACATATCAACTTTTTTATTTGTGGGCCGATTTGACCGAACTTGGTCTCGTTCGAAAGGGCCTGCCAAGAGCTTGCCAAAACTGTCACGATATCCAGTCTCCGACTTCTGGTACGATTTTTATGGCCGGTGAAGATTTACGGCTGAGACCCGGCCGGAAAATGGCACGTCGAAGGCTTGCCACCAGGTCGCTCCGGGAACCGTCCCAACTTACGGGCGGCTGGGTCGCTGCGGGGAAGCTTCATGCTTAGGGGCGGCCTGGTCGCTGCGGGGAACTCTCTGCGAGACATTCCTTTTCGGCAGATGGATTATTAATTTGCCAACTGACATCGGAGAGAAACAAGTAGGACTTGGACATCTCCTCCGTCGCATTTGGCCTCACGAACTTCACATAGTCTTTCAGCATGTCAAAGATCTCGGCGCTGTAATGAATGTACTCAAGGTATTGCGCACCTGTCTTTCAGTCGGATGACGGCAGGAAGTAGTAGGCCTGTCCATGTTTGTTGTAGGAAGGGTTGCCCTCGGCCTGTCGGACTACACTTACTTTCATGCATTGGTACACCATGGGGCGGTTACCAATGATCATGCTATGTAGCGCAAAGAAGGTGTTGACGGCGGACACATCGGGTACGGACAGCGGAGCGAGCTTGGCCTGCTATATCAGCTGCTTCGCATTGTCCTTGGTCTGCTCCAGGAACTCAAATGCGAGGACGTATGTCTTGTTGTATTTCGTAATATCTATAAATATCTCGGCCGACAACTGCTCTGACTTTTGCCTGCCGATAAGCTTGGCATTCCCATTCCCAAGTTTATTGATCATTGACTTGAGGGTAGGGTAGTCTGGGCAGGGTATACCTGTCCGAGGTACATTGTGCCTTGTCCTTCAATGCCACGGCATGCATATGCCTTAGCACCTTTAGATAATTTAAGATCATGGCGAGCATTAGGCTGATGGCCTCGCGCAAGCAGACTATTAACTGTTGAACGCTATTTGCATTCAAGTTGGCCCCCGTGAAATGGTCAGGATTGTGCTCGATGGCTGATGGCCTCGCGCAAGCAGACTATTAACTGTTGAACGCTATTTGCATTCAAGTTGGCCCCCGTGAAATGGTCAGGATTGTGCTCGGGCCACAGAACTTTATGATTTAAGAGGTGATTGACACCTGTTGGAGATGCTGCTTCGTGCCATACCTGGAATCGAACCTTGACTGTTCACTGGCGGCCTCAGCCAGCATGTTAGAGTCGCTCGCCGTTGGGCCCCATCACTGGAAGAGACATCGGTGTCAGAAAGGAGCACAACCCTGATATGCTTGGCCAATGTCCACCTTTGAATGGCATCCTCATCATTTGAAGGTGACGAGAGAATACACATAACCGTAATCCAAGGGCCAGAAGCAGCGGTCCTTACCCTGACAGACCTCGGGCTCCTGCAGAGACCTCTCCAGCATCGGTGGTGGCGGATGAAGGCGTCACGGGGCCAACAGGCGGCCAGCTGACCCTCTTGCCTTGCTGGTGCCAAGGACACTAGTGGCATGAAGGGCAGCACATTGCTCTGCACGCCCTCCAACTTCACCTCCCGATCAGCGTCAGGGGAATCAGCAGCAGGGCCGGGAGGACTCACGGAAGGACAAGCAACAATGTCCTCCACATGACCCCCTCGGTCACCATCGCTCTCCTCCACCTTGCAAAACCCGCGGTCCTCTGCCTGTAACACGGGAGGCAGAACCTGCAGGAATCCATCGCTTTCTCAGATTACCGACTGATAATAAGTCTTTTTTTTTCAATATCGATGCCGCGATGAAAATCGGCGCTACGGACGATAAATTGCCGATTACGAACACGGGGGAAACGCGAAAACCTGACAAATCACCCGAACCGTACTGTTTACGGTGGGCCTAACTCAGTATAACTACTATAGTCAAGGGTCCAAGAATGGATAATTTGTTCTGAAAATAACCTGGCATATAAGGGAAAATCTTGATGTTGACACGATATTCACATTTTCACACCTCGCCAATTTCAATTTGCTGAGGTCACTTTTGGTCCCAGCTGACACTTAGCACCCCGAGAAAGTTAATAAACATTTTTTCCAGGCAGATTTTAAGGAAATATTTCAAAATTTAATGTGAGCAATTTAAAAATTATTAAATTCCTATTAAAATTAATTTTATCTGCCATATCCCAACAAGATAAGATAAGCCAAACACCCTAGCCTTCGTTGAAGACAGAGCAAGTTTTGCTAAGCTTGCCAATTTTGTGGCAGGAATGAATTGCAGTGAATGCTGCCTTTTAGGTAATGCTGGCTTCGCCTTTTTTTCGCCTGAAGATGCGTGCGTTACTATAAATGCGTTAAGGGCATAGGGATTACCCTTCAAGGTGTATTTGTGTACCGAAATTTAAGCCCTGCCTGGTCCTGAAAGTACAAATTGACTCACTTACCCCATAATAAGATCGAGTTCCTTTATAAATGAGGCTTCTTTGAAGCATGGTATGGTTGCCCGTTAGAGGAGACACGACTATGTCTCCCATGTTAAGCTAGCACGCAGAAAATTATGTGTACGGGTAGCTATGAGCCGTGCCTACAAGTAGGTGCATTAATATTTGTTGGGGGATGCCCGATAAGAAAGTTACGGGTGAAAAATGCAGTGCATATACCCAAAGTCGGCTGGTGCTGAGGGGAATATAGCCCAACCCCCAAAGCGGTGATTACTCTAGTGATCGCCTATGTTAAGCTAGCGGCCAGCAAATGATATGTACGGGTAGCTGCTAGCCATGCCTACAAGTATTGTATGGGGAGCGACTAGCACAAAAATTAGATTTGAAAAATGCAGGACCGGTACCAAAAGATGGCCAGATAAAAGGAGAATCTAGCCTAAGAGAGAAGCCATGATGACTCTAGCAGCATTATCTCTTAAGCTATATGCCTGCAAAATGTATGTGCGGGTAAATACTAGCCGTGTCTACAAGTAATTTGTGCACTTTCACAGAAATGGTTATTTCTCTTGAAATGCCATTTCTAAAATGATAATTGACTCCAAAGTAAAGGTGGCATGGCCAAGCCTTTTGTTGCACTGATTTCCATTGATGTCTTTTACTAGCATGTTCATTTTCAATGCTGTAGACCAAATAATGGTAGAGATATTGAAAATCAAAGACTTTCAGCTACTCTTGGAGACTTTTCACGGAAATGGTTATTTCTAGAATTTCAATAAAGTCAAAAGTAAGCAGAGCACAGCAAATTCAACCTTGCCACCAACTTTTGTTCATGCCAACTGCTTGTAAGTAAAGTTGCATCGATGTACCATCAACGCTTAAGGAGAAAATAAAAAATTAGATTTGTCAAAAAATCTTGACGCTAGGAACTTTTCTCACAAACTGTCATTTCTAGAAATGTAATAAAACCAAAAGTAACCATACCATACCAAATCTGTTCTCATCACAGATTTCCATTGATCCACACTACTTGTATGTAATGGTCCCATGTTTCTACTATCTACAATTAAAGAGTAAATGAAAGATAAAAAATTTGTCATAAAGTGTCCGCGCAAGCAAATTTTCTCTAAAACTGCCATTTCTAAAATGATTATTAACTCAAAAGTGAAGGTAGCATCACCAAGCCTTTTGTTGAACTGATTTCCATTGATGTCTATTACTAGCATGTTCATTTTCAATGCTGTAGACCAAATAATGGTAGAGATATTGAAAATCAAAGACTTTCAGCTACTCTTGGAGACTTTTCACGGAAATGGTTATTTCTAGAATTTCAATAAAGTCAAAAGTAAGCAGAGCACAGCAAATTCAACCTTGCCACCAACTTTTGTTCATGCCAACTGCTTGTAAGTAAAGTTGCATCGATGTACCATCAACGTTTAAGGAGAAAATAAAAAATTAGATTTGTCAAAAAATCTTGACGCTAGGAACTTTTCTCACAAACTGTCATTTCTAGAAGTGTAATAAAACCAAAAGTAACCATACCATACCAAATCTGTTCTCATCACAGATTTCCATTGATCCACACTACTTGTATGTAATGGTCCCATGTTTCTACTATCTACAATTAAAGAGTAAATGAAAGATAAAAATTTGTCATAAAGTGTCCGCGCAAGCAAATTTTCTCTCAAACTGCCATTTCTAAAATGATAATAAACTCAAAAGTGAAGGTAGCATGACCAAGCCTTTTGTTGCACTATTTCCATTGATGTCTATTACTAGCATGTTCATTTTCAATGCTGTAGACTAAATAATGGTAGAGATATTGAAAATCAAAGACTTTCAGCTACTCTTGGAGACTTTTCATGGAAATGGTTATTTCTAGAATTTCAATAAAGTCAAAAGTAAGCAGAGCACAGCAAATTCAACCTTGCCACCAACTTTTGTTCATGCCAACTGCTTGTAAGTAAAGTTGCATCGACGTACCAACAACGATTAAGGAGAAAATAAAAAATTAGATTTGTCAAAAAATCTTGACGCTAGGAACTTTTCTCACAAACTGTCATTTCTAGAAATGTAATAAAACCAAAAGTGACCATACCATACCAAATCTGTTCTCATCACAGATTTCCATTAATCCACACTACTTGTATGTAATGGTCCCATGTTTCTACTATCTACAATTAAAGAGTAAATGAAAGATAAAAAATTGGCATAAAGCGTCCCCGCAATTTTTTTTCTCTCAAACTGCCATTTCTAAAATGATAATAAACTCAAAAGTAAAGGCAGCATAGCCAAGTCTTTTGCTGAACTGATTTCCATTGATGTCTATTACTAGCATGTGCATTTTCAATGCTGTAGACCAAATAATGGTAGAGATATTGAAAATCAAAGACTTTCAGCTACTCTTGGAGACTTTTCACGGAAATGGTTATTTCTAAAATTTCAATAAAGTCAAAAGTAAGCCGAGCACAGCAAATTCAACCTTGCCACCAACTTTTGTTCATGCCAACTGCTTGTAAGTAAAGTTGCATCGATGTACCAACAACGCTTAAGGAGAAATAAAAAATTAGATTTGTCAAAAAATCTTGACGCTAGGAACTTTTCTCACAAACTGTCATTTCTAGAAATGTAATAAAACCAAAAGTAACCATACCATACCAGATCTGTTCTCATCACAGATTTCCATTGATCCACACTACTTGTATGTAATGGTCCCATGTTTCTACTATCTACAATTAAAGAGTAAATGAAAGATAAAAATTTGTCATAAAGTGTCCGTGCAAGCAAATTTTCTCTCAAACTGCCATTTCTAAAATGATAATAAACTTAAAAGTGAAGGTAGCATGACCAAGCCTTTTGTTTCACTGATTATCATTGATGTCTATTACTAGCATATTCATTTTCAATGCTGTAGACCAAATAATGGTAGAGATATTGAAAATCAAAGACTTTCAGCTACTCTTGGAGACTTTTCACGGAAATGGTTATTTCTAGAATTTCAATAAAGTCAAAAGTAAGCAGAGCACAGCAAATTCAACCTTGCCACCAACTTTTGTTCATGCCAACTGCTTGTAAGTAAAGTTGCATCAATGTACCAACAACGCTTAAGGAGAAAATAAAAAATTAGATTTGTCAAAAAATCTTGACGCTAGGAACTTTTTTCACAAACTGTCATTTCTAGAAATGTAATAAAACCAAAAGTAACCATACCATACAAAATCTGTTCTCATCACAGATTTCCATTGATCCACACTACTTGTATGTAATGGTCCCATGTTTCTACTATCTACAATTAAAGAGTAAATGAAAGATAAAAAATTGTCATAAAGCGTCCCCGCAATTTTTTTTCTCTCAAACTGCCATTTCTAAAATGATAATAAACTCAAAAGTAAAGGCAGCATAGCCAAGTCTTTTGCTGCACTGATTTTCATTGATGTCTATTACTAGCATATTCATTTTCAATGCTGTAGACCAAATAATGGTAGAGATATTGAAAATCAAAGACTTTCAGCTACTCTTGGAGACTTTTCACAGAAATGGTTATTTCTAGAATTTCAATAAAGTCAAAAGTAAGCAGAGCACAGCAAATTCAACCTTGCCACCAACTTTTGTTCATGCCAACTGCTTGTAAGTAAAGTTGCATCGATGTACCAACAACGCTTAAGGAGAAAATAAAAAATTAGATTTGTCAAAAAATCTTGACGCTAGGAACTTTTCTCACAAACTGTCATTTCTAGAAATGTAATAAAACCAAAAGTAACCATACCATACCAAATCTGTTCTCATCACAGATTTCCATTGATCCACACTACTTGTATGTAATGATCCCATGTTTCTACTATCTACAATTAAAGAGTAAATGAAAGATAAAAATTTGTCATAAAGTGTCCGTGCAAGCAAATTTTCTCTCAAACTGCCATTTCTAAAATGATAATAAACTTAAAAGTGAAGGTAGCATGACCAAGCCTTTTGTTGCACTGATTTTCATTGATGTCTATTACTAGCATATTCATTTTCAATGCTGTAGACCAAATAATGGTAGAGATATTGAAAATCAAAGACTTTCAGCTACTCTTGGAGACTTTTCACAGAAATGGTTATTTCTAGAATTTCAATAAAGTCAAAAGTAAGCAGAGCACAGCAAATTCAACCTTGCCACCAACTTTTGTTCATGCCAACTGCTTGTAAGTAAAGTTGCATCGATGTACCATCAACGCTTAAGGAGAAAATAAAAAATTAGATTTGTCAAAAAATCTTGACGCTAGGAACTTTTTTCACAAACTGTCATTTCTAGAAATGTAATAAAACCAAAAGTAACCATACCATACCAAATCTGTTCTCATCACAGATTTCCATTGATCCACACTACTTGTATGTAATGGTCCCATGTTTCTACTATCTACAATTAAAGAGTAAATGAAAGATAAAAAATTGGCATAAAGCGTCCCCGCAATTTTTTTTTCTCTCAAACTGCCATTTCTAAAATGATAATAAATTCCAAAGTAAAGGCAGCATAGCCAAGTCTTTTGCTGCACTGATTTCCATTGATGTCTATTACTAGCATGTGCATTTTCAATGCTGTAGACCAAATAATGGTAGAGATATTGAAAATCAAAGACTTTCAGCTACTCTTGGAGACTTTTCACGGAAATGGTTATTTCTAGAATTTCAATAAAGTCAAAAGTAAGCAGAGCACAGCAAATTCAACCTTGCCACCAACTTTTGTTCATGCCAACTGCTTGTAAGGAAAGTTGCATCGATGTACCAACAACGCTTAAGGAGAAATAAAAAATTAGATTTGTCAAAAAATCTTGACGCTAGGAACTTTTCTCACAAACTGTCATTTCTAGAAATGTAATAAAACCAAAAGTAACCATACCATACCAAATCTGTTCTCATCACAGATTTCCATTGATCCACACTACTTGTATGTAATGGTCCCATGTTTCTACTATCTACAATTAAAGAGTAAATGAAAGATAAAAATTTGTCATAAAGTGTCCGTGCAAGCAAATTTTCTCTCAAACTGCCATTTCTAAAATGATAATAAACTTAAAAGTGAAGGTAGCATGACCAAGCCTTTTGTTGCACTGCTTTTCATTGATGTCTATTACTAGCATATTCATTTTCAATGCTGTAGACCAAATAATGGTAGAGATATTGAAAATCAAAGACTTTCAGCTACTCTTGGAGACTTTTCACAGAAATGGTTATTTCTAGAATTTCAATAAAGTCAAAAGTAAGCAGAGCACAGCAAATTCAACCTTGCCACCAACTTTTGTTCATGCCAACTGCTTGTAAGTAAAGTTGCATCGATGTACCAACAACGCTTAAGGAGAAAATAAAAAATTAGATTTGTCAAAAAATCTTGACGCTAGGAACTTTTCTCACAAACTGTCATTTCTAGAAATGTAATAAAACCAAAAGTAACCATACCATACCAAATCTGTTCTCATCACAGATTTCCATTGATCCACACTACTTGTATGTAATGATCCCATGTTTCTACTATCTACAATTAAAGAGTAAATGAAAGATAAAAATTTGTCATAAAGTGTCCGTGCAAGCAAATTTTCTCTCAAACTGCCATTTCTAAAATGATAATAAACTTAAAAGTGAAGGTAGCATGACCAAGCCTTTTGTTGCACTGATTTTCATTGATGTCTATTACTAGCATATTCATTTTCAATGCTGTAGACCAAATAATGGTAGAGATATTGAAAATCAAAGACTTTCAGCTACTCTTGGAGACTTTTCACAGAAATGGTTATTTCTAGAATTTCAATAAAGTCAAAAGTAAGCAGAGCACAGCAAATTCAACCTTGCCACCAACTTTTGTTCATGCCAACTGCTTGTAAGTAAAGTTGCATCGATGTACCATCAACGCTTAAGGAGAAAATAAAAAATTAGATTTGTCAAAAAATCTTGACGCTAGGAACTTTTTTCACAAACTGTCATTTCTAGAAATGTAATAAAACCAAAAGTAACCATACCATACCAAATCTGTTCTCATCACAGATTTCCATTGATCCACACTACTTGTATGTAATGGTCCCATGTTTCTACTATCTACAATTAAAGAGTAAATGAAAGATAAAAAATTGGCATAAAGCGTCCCCGCAATTTTTTTTTCTCTCAAACTGCCATTTCTAAAATGATAATAAATTCCAAAGTAAAGGCAGCATAGCCAAGTCTTTTGCTGCACTGATTTCCATTGATGTCTATTACTAGCATGTGCATTTTCAATGCTGTAGACCAAATAATGGTAGAGATATTGAAAATCAAAGACTTTCAGCTACTCTTGGAGACTTTTCACGGAAATGGTTATTTCTAGAATTTCAATAAAGTCAAAAGTAAGCAGAGCACAGCAAATTCAACCTTGCCACCAACTTTTGTTCATGCCAACTGCTTGTAAGGAAAGTTGCATCGATGTACCAACAACGCTTAAGGAGAAATAAAAAATTAGATTTGTCAAAAAATCTTGACGCTAGGAACTTTTCTCACAAACTGTCATTTCTAGAAATGTAATAAAACCAAAAGTAACCATACCATACCAAATCTGTTCTCATCACAGATTTCCATTGATCCACACTACTTGTATGTAATGGTCCCATGTTTCTACTATCTACAATTAAAGAGTAAATGAAAGATAAAAATTTGTCATAAAGTGTCCGTGCAAGCAAATTTTCTCTCAAACTGCCATTTCTAAAATGATAATAAACTTAAAAGTGAAGGTAGCATGACCAAGCCTTTTGTTGCACTGCTTTTCATTGATGTCTATTACTAGCATATTCATTTTCAATGCTGTAGACCAAATAATGGTAGAGATATTGAAAATCAAAGACTTTCAGCTACTCTTGGAGACTTTTCACAGAAATGGTTATTTCTAGAATTTCAATAAAGTCAAAAGTAAGCAGAGCACAGCAAATTCAACCTTGCCACCAACTTTTGTTCATGCCAACTGCTTGTAAGTAAAGTTGCATCGATGTACCAACAACGCTTAAGGAGAAAATAAAAAATTAGATTTGTCAAAAAATCTTGACGCTAGGAACTTTTCTCACAAACTGTCATTTCTAGAAATGTAATAAAACCAAAAGTAACCATACCATACCAAATCTGTTCTCATCACAGATTTCCATTGATCCACACTACTTGTATGTAATGATCCCATGTTTCTACTATCTACAATTAAAGAGTAAATGAAAGATAAAAATTTGGCGTAAAGCGTCCCCGCAAAATTTTTCTCTCAAACTGCCATTTCTAAAATGATAATAAACTCCATAGTAAAGGTAGCACGACCAAGCCTTTTGTTGCACTGATTTCCACTGATGCCTATTACTAGCATGTGCATTTTCAATGCTGTAGACCAAAAAATGGTAGAGATATTGAAAATATGATTCTATATAAATATGATACATGATTCTGTCAATAGTCAAGGTACAAATACATAGTTATCAGGTATTAGTATGAGTATTTGTCACGAGATGTACTTGAATGAGGATATGGCATTTTATTTGTTATAGAAAGCTATGCAAGTATACACATATTTAAAGTTTTATATCAATGCAAACATTGTAATGAATACTAGTCTTGAAGAATATTTTTTAATTTTAAAACAGCATGCACATTAACTATTTAAAGACCTGGTTCTGACAGTGTTATTTTTTTGGTAAATTTAACACTGAATATTGGCATCGTCCAAATTGACAAAAAATGTTGAATATTCCAAAAAAAAATGTGAAATTTCCTAAAAATAGTGACCATTTATCCTAAGCCAATTGACTTATAATATGGTATCGGGAATGAATTAATGCATTTTTTAAAGGCTACCACGCTAAAAATTCCCAGTTAAAAAGGTATTGGCAGTTGCAAAAAAATTAAACAAAATTGCTGATACTCCTTTAAACAATAGAAGGACAAAAGTGTAATAGATTAAGTACAAACCATTTAGATTTATAATTCTACTAAATAGCAACATTAACGCCGTGCCTTTTGCAAACATAGAAGATTCAAGATCTACTACAGCTTTACTGATCGAGAGACAAACCTTACACTTGTGTATTGTCCATGCCCATGCTAGACTTAATGCATCAATATACATGTATCACTATTCGGAATATTTAACTTTTAATTTTATTGATTTTTAATTTTTGAGTTATCTCCCTTTCATTAGGTAAAATTTAGGTACTTCGGTAACTTTGATTCTTATCCACAGAAGGTGAACAACTATTGTCATGTGACCACAAAAGTCAATGCCAGTTTTTAAAATTGGCACCGAAACACTCACCAAAAGGTAATATTGATGAATTTTATAGTTTTAGATTTCCTTTTACAAACTGCCATACGGAGCATATCAAATTCAAATATGGCAGACATTTTGTCTCCAGGATTAAACATTCGGAATATCACAGAATGATATTTAAGCTTTTGTATTAACATTTGGATCATTACGGATATTTTCACTATTGTAAAAATGAACATGAACTCCTGCTGATTCACGCATTGCTTCCATGGGATTTAATTACTTCTAATTGTCAATATGGAAGTTGCATATGTATGTATGTAAGTCCTTGCATCAATACGCCTAATTTCTTGCATAATTATGACTACCACCATCAATCGTAAAAAAGCAGAAACAACTGTGTTTGCAATGCAATTCTTAATTTTGTGTCAAATTGTTCTCAGCAACTACAAAGCGTAGAAACAATTGCAATAGGTCAAAATAATGGGAAATTTAGGTATAATGTCATAAACTAGATTTTTTCGTCCATTATAAATGGTTCCAATAAAAAGATTCATTACCAGATTGAGCACAGTTTGAGTGTAAGTCATTAACCTACGTTTCTACTTGGGATCATGTGAAAAAGTTGTTCATCCCCAGTGTTATCACATACAAGTAACTATTCTTCAAATACAATGTTATAGGACAGTCAGATATAACTTCATAAACTTTAATAATGTAGATGATTATTCAAGTCCCAGAAAAACAGACATCTTAATGTTATATATAAATTATGCACTATATATAACATATAAAGTATGTAACTATTTTATTGAGGCAGATTGTATTTCAAATTTCAAATGTAACTGTATATTGTCAAAATTGAAAGAAATGCAACCAAGGTACTAATGTTAAACAAGCAATATCTCAATCCTTACTTAAGTTATTGACCAGAAACTGATTTTCTATTTTTAGTAACAGTGACCTTGACCCTACTGGACCTAGATGCAATTCATGGACTGCATGTAAGCTACTGTTCAGTTAGGATAATTGTAGAGTGACGCAGTGGTCAAGTCCACTTTTACGGTGTAAAACTGTTGTCAAATTATCAGTAGACATGTAAGCTGACTATATGACTTACAAATTTCTTTGAGCACATCAACTGCCGCCGTTACGCAGTTGGTAATGATGTTGTCTATTGATACACCCATTGTTGTGAAATTATCGGTGTGAGACCGCGATTTAGTAATTTTTTGCAAATTATTTTCTATTTTTATATTTTTTTTTTTCAAAATTTCATCATTTTCTTTTTTCGTTTTTGTAAGGATTATACTAGATCTAGTTATATTATTATCATTTTTATCGTTTGATATACAGTAAAACCTCGATTATTCGAATGTCATTGGGCCCTGAAAAATCATTCGGATAATCCATGGTTTCGAATAATCCATTTCAGTATGATATACTGTTTGGAAACGATAAATTCCGTACTGTCCGTACTTTACAAGGGAGTTAACTCTCTTATGCAAACCACGACATTATAATAATTTAAGAATAAAATCAAATGTATAACAAACACTAATTATTTATCTATGTTTTATGAATGTATATGAGTTAACAAATGAAACAATAATTCTTGTTAAATGAATACCCGCGTATTTATGGATTATGCAGAACACAATCCGACACAAAATTATGTCATTCACACTTTTACTAACGATTGACTAGGCATCGCTATCGTCCCATTCTAAAATCGAAGACGTAATGTTTTCTGTTTGGAACATTTTTTCACTAAATCATCATATTCTAGTTAGTTTTGTTTAATTTTGTTCGAATTAGTTTTTAAGTTTTGAATGACGCTGAAATGCAAATAATTGCATACAGATCAACAGATACGTACGCGTATTAACTTATTATACCCGAGATCGTTTTGAAATATTCGTCGCGATTAGTATAAAATCGTAACAAACAATATGGTCAACTTAACGATAATTAAACTGCTGACACGCTTTGTGTTTGAATTGATGTTACACATTGTTTGTCACACGACATTTGATTCTCAATTGGCCATTGTTATCAATTGACCAGTTCGAATAATAGGTGTGAAAATACGCGCATTCGTAACTTTAGGGACCAAATAATGTATTCGGATTACACCAGGTATTCGTAAAATCCGATTCGTATAACCGGGGTTCGTTGTAGTTGAAATATATAGCAACGTAATCGGGACCGTAGATTTTATTCGGATAATACCGGGTATTCGGATAATCGGTGTTCGGATAATCGAGGTTTTACTGTATCTTTTACATGTAATAAACATGATGAAGAATAGTCTCAGACATTTCGTCATAATTCTGGAAATTACGATTGGTTCGTTATTAAAAGTCCATCTATTTTAGCTACATTTGTGTAGTTGGCCTTCAGATAAGTTGGCACGAAGTACTTGTGCACGGTACTAATACTGCAAGTACATTTGCACTACACACTTCGCGTTTAACAGTACAATATAATGCATTCTTTTTTTACTTCACAGTTTACTACTAAAATATTATAACAAACCTACCTATGTACTAGAATTCATTTGCAGCTGAGATGAAGTTGAAAAAGAAAACCAAAAAAAGAAGAGACAACCGGTGAGGTTCGAACTCGTAATAAAATTTTAGCTCTTGGGCATTTCTAAAGGCTTTACCAACTGCGCCAACCGGACATCTACAATTGCATTTCTAAACTGTAATACTATATATTTGTTTCTTGTAAACCCACTTTACCTGTTCAGACAATGGATGAAAACTTTTGTGTACACATAAAATGAAACGTCACATTATCCTAACTGAACAGTACCTACACACAAAATTTCGTCGCAATATCTTAATCCTTGATTTTAAAAGTTATTCACTGAAACCTGACTTTCTATTTTTAGTATATAGTGACCTTGACCCCAAAGACCCCAAATACAATCCCAAGCTATGATTCAAGGATGCTAAATACCAAGTTTAGTCAACATTGGTCATTCCAGTTATTGACCTGATTTTGAACATTTGACTATTGGCATCAATTTGTAAAGGAGATGTGTACATATAAATCACTTTATATTCATTTTTCGCCAGGGAATCTTTTTCTTTGTTCAATTTCTGTTCTAAATTCAGCTACACCACTATCCAGTATCAATATATATATATAAGTATTTAGTAATCAGGAGCTTTGACCCAGAGAGGTAGAAAAAGTTCAGATAACATGAATTCAGCCTTAAATTGACCAAATTGATATCACAGGTACACCAGTCCCCCTATGGTTTGTATACATAAATTGATAGTACTGTGATATATAGTCGATTTAAAGTTAAATGAGAACCGTTGTAAACATTTACACTTTTCCGAGGTAGATCAGGTTATTTACCGGTTGAAATGACTTTATATTGTAATACATAAACCGAAGACTATCGTAATGCGCCGTGGCTGAGAGGTAAAGGCTATGATTTTTTTATTCATAGCGGCCATGAGTTCAAAACTGCCAAAATGCTTTTTTATTAACATATTTAGTATTCGAAATTGCAATTTCTTTCCGACTTTCAAGAAGTACCCTACAAATTGTGGAAATCAAAATTAATATCTTGTTTCATATACACAATAATGTGTACTATATAAAATATATATGCAGCATGCAGTAGAGAAGAAGACTGTTTACTGTTATTAATCACTTCTTGCGACGAGGAGAAAGACACGGCGAGTGAATGCAATGATGCGTGTTGAATTTACATGTTTGAATTGTTTTGAAACGATATAATAAATAATGAAGAAATAAACAATACAAAATAAAAGGATTTAAAATAATCAAAAGAAAAAAACATACAAAATATAGATATAAAAAGACATTAACTAGGTTCGAACCAATGGTTAAAATGATGTATATCTCAAAATCATCAGCACTAACCTTTACGCTATTGAGGCAATCGTAATTATGTTTTCTCTATCTTATCTATATAACGGTTACCGGGTTTACCTGTTACACCTACATATCGAAATGAGACTAATCCCTCATTAGCATGCAAATTTAAATCGACTATACCTAATACTGCGAGCGTCCGTATAATAGCAATAACTGGCACATGTGTGTCACCTCCACTTCCATTTCCGTCTAGCATTTTATTTACATTACATACTGTGACTTTCAAACATTTTCCTCAATGACTTATAGAAACAAGAGGGCCATGATGGCCCTATATTGCTCACCAGATAAAAGACTCTTAGAGAAAGTTATCATGAGCCTTTGTAAAATTAAGTGACCTGGGGATTGGGCCAATTTTGCCCCTAAGGCAATAATTTGAACAAACTTGGAAGTGCCCACCAGACAATGCTACATACAAAATATGTAAGCTCTACTAGGCCTTGAGGTGTTGGACAAGAAGATTTTTTCCCCCTATATAAGCCTATATAAATCATGTGAACTCCGGGGTGGGGCTAATTTTCATGCTGCATGGGGCCATACTTTTAACAGAATTGGCAGCTGCACAGCCACCTTGAGACATCCGCAGAAATAATGTACGATTTTACACGGTGTCCGGGAGAAAATACTGTCTATCAATAATTGTGCTCGACTTACGAATACTGCAAGGTGCTGCATGAACACCTTGTGCTTTCCGTCACAAGGCCGTCACAAGACTAATGCAAAACGTAAGACAATCAAACTAATTAGCAAGGTCATCACGCAGTTGTCCTTCGCTATTAAAGGCTAATCTGCTCAGAAGTTCTGTTGATGACAGCAAATAGTGTCTATTATAAGGAAGCTTCTCAAATGCACTGTTGGTAAATGTTCATATAGGTTCCCTTTATATCTTTGCTTCATGTGCGATGAAAGAACCATTTGACCATTTCCAACCACACGTCTGGACCGGGATTGCAAATATTTGAACACTCTTTGAAGCCCAGAGTGGGAAAGTGTCATCTCCCAGTATGAACAAGGAATGTCATTCAGGCCTCAAATTTAACTTTTTTGACCACATGCAACTTTTGGTAAGTACTTTTTTTTCCTACTTGCTAAATCTGAAAACTTACTTGCAAATTTAGGCGATGAATTTAAAATGTTGATATATTCTTAAAAACTGTGCTAGAACATTTACCCTTGAAGAGTACATAACAATATCATCAGGGATGTGAACATATCATATATTCTACTTGTCACCAGACAAGTAGACTGGAAAATCTAGGTTGTCTGGAACAAAAATCAACATGTCCAAATCTTAACTATCAAATTAACAGCTATACTATATAATATGTTATATAGATGTACAGCTAGTCTATATAGGCCTGAGTTTTGATCACATTTGCTAGTTTAGATTTTCGTCTTGAAACAAATCTATACAACCTAAGACATATCAATATGAGTTGTGTTGTTTGATATAAATTCACAAAATTTACAGATGGACTTTTGTCGTGTAGTTTCCTCCCTTACCGAACAGATTGGGCAACTTCCATTTTTATTTTGTACTTGCAAAAAATACTCTTGTGGTGTTTAAATCTACTTGCATTCTGTGAAATCACATGCATTTAGCAAGTAAATGAGTGCTAAATTTGAGCCCTGAAACAAACTAAAATATGTCTGTAGGACACGGATGCCCCCGCCATTTCACACACAGAAATAAGTTTTGTGTGGCAAATATGTGAATACAACATAAAGCAGGTTGCTAGGGAATGCTGCCTATAGTGGGAGGTAAAGATCACCTAAGGGTGGTAAACACACAACTACATGTACATTCACTATTTCAATGTAAGGAATGAACATAAATATATAAGTGTCCACTGTGACCTTGACCTTTGAGTAAGCGACACAGCTTTTGGGCATGACACGTTGTCTTAATATGATGAACATTTGTGCCAATTTATTTCAAAATCCCATCATGCATGACAAACTTATAAGCCGGACACAAACATATACTTTCACTATATCCATAGTAACAAGCACAAACGTTTAACGTCCACTGTGACCTTGACCTTTGAGCAAGTGACGCAATTGATGCGCAGGACACCTAGTCTAGATATGATGAACATTTATACCAGTTTATTTAAAAATCAAATCATGCATGACAGAGTTATAAGCCAGACACGAACATATACATATAATGCTTTAAGTGTTTACAGACAGGGTAAACACTATATGCCATCCGCCATTTCATGTGCATATATAATTTACTGATTAATCAATGAGCCGCAAGTTCGATAAATAGCAGAAAGAAAAACATTTTAGCATGAAGAAAAACGTCTATTTGTCAGATTCCCGAGGATGCAAAATATGGGGAAATGCAGGTCACAAAGTCAGTCAGAAAACCTGACTTCTTATCCAGCATTTGATTGGCTGATTAGTGGTATTTATATGCATACAAAGCAAAATCAATATGGCTGTCAATCGGGCTGTCCCGATATGGCTGCCTACCGGTATGTACCGGTACAGTGATGGACGATATGATTATCATATCGGAAGGTCCCGTATTGGCTGTATCGCGGTTTTTTATTTTATATTAAAGAATTCTTTGAATGTTGAACAACTGAACTAAATTTGTGATTTTACTCTTTATCGACGACAATGCTTATTTGACTAATATCCGGGATTCCATACTCTATTTATAGACATTAGCAGACAACAAATTCCATTTGAATACTAGTACTAATTTTCAGATTTTGTCAAGTAGAAATTGACTTATAAATTGTATTACGCCATAATGTAATTTTACATAAAAATATGGCAGCATTTTGGTTGGCTGATTAAGGAAACAAAGAAACACGTAGTTGTCTGTAAGAAGTGTCAATGCGATGTCAAGTATAGTGGTGGGACTAGCAACCTTAGAACAAAAATGTCTCACTATCATGTGATTAATTATTAATTTAGTATTGTCAATCAATTTGACAATCATAACCCTGATCCTTAAAACAATTTTATGTGGCTAGGTTCTATTCTTGATACAAAGTCATTTATGGGACAGAGATTAAACTTTCTTTTTTTTTTTTTCGGATTTGCCGAAAATTACACTCGCCGGTTTTGTAAACCAATTTTTATAAAAGTTGTGGCCTTAAGAACAAGAAAATTTTAGTTTTACATCTTTTTAACAGTTAAGTAGGACTTTCTACCACCAAACAAGTATGCAGTGTTCCCAAAAAACACTAATATTACAACGTTTTACAATACTTTAAAACATTCTATATCATATCGTTGATATCGCATATATCGCTAAGTACCGTATATTGCAATACGTATCGTATCGGCTGAGATCTGTATCGGGACAGCCCTAGCTGTCAATGTGTCAAAGAATACTAACTGATGATTGTTTTTGAGAGTATTTTTGTGTTTTTTGACAAGAAGACTTGTTTAAGAGAATTGAATGGTTGTATCTACCTACATAAGTCTACCTAAGTTGATTCCAAATGCAGGAACGCGAGTGTTCCTCTGTATTTTGCTCTCTAATAATTTCTTCCTTATAGTTAACACTTGGTCCGATACACTTGTATGATAGTAGACTATGCACGACAATTTAAAGAAAGAGTTGGACTCACGGTATTACGTATGACCAATAGTGAAAGTACATCACTGGGTACCAAGGACAAACTGAACTCTATTTGTTTGATCATTAAATATGTATATCCCTCTATCACTCTTTCATCTGTATCGATACTGCACACATTCAAAACTGAACATCACGGCAGGTGGTGGTATGGCAACTTGCATAATAGATCAAGGGCATAAACTAAATAAACACAAAATACACATATGTAGCTAAAAAATCTTGCAAGGTTGTCACAGAAAACAGTACTATTTACAGTGTAACGCTGAAGACTTGAACTCCTTAACATGGGCTGAAAGTACATTCCAGAGCGGAATGGTCCTTGGAAAAAAAAAATACTTAAGGGTGACCGAATAAGAAAAAAATATCTTTTGTATTGATACTGATGAGTGGATGATAATCTTGTACTTCAAGGAGGTTTAAACACCTGGTTAATATATTCGTTCCTTTAAATATAGACCAGACCAGTATGAATTTTAAGAAGACTAGACTGTTAACATCCCTGTGATGTTGTACAGATGACCAAGATAGTTCCTCTAGCATTTCTCCAACGTGACTTTGGTTCCTCTATAGCCTACAACACCAAGCCGTGGTCCTCTGCACAATTTCTAACCGTTTGGTGTCGACATTTGAATATGAGCCCCTACCTGGGAAGCAAACTCTAAATGCGGACTGTCAGGTGTTTTAAAGGCAAGACACTTGGTTGCTTTAGGGGCAAAAGGCAAGTTCCTCCTAAAAAATCAGTGTGTCAAGAAGTGCGATCAGTTGAATCTGTTGATGTATTATTTTATTGTTATTGCAAGTATTTCTATGTTTTTCGACAAGAAGAAGAATTGCCTCTGAAGATTAAATGGTTGTATGATTGCAGACTTGTACTGTCGTGCCTTTTAATGCTGGTAAAGAGTTAGGTAGGCAGTAAACCGTAACAGGCACGACCTGTATACAGCAGGAAGAGTAAAGGACCCAGAACAGAGCCCTGGGGTACACCGGAAAGCACCCTGCCTGGGTCTGAAGACTCAACACATTTGGACCGGTCACTGGTATTTTTAAATCACATATTAGATTAACCTTGATCGAAGCCAAATAGACTTTAATACAAGGAAACAAATATCGCTTATTCGCGAAAACATATGACATTCGCATAACTAGCAGTTACAACACTTATACCTACAGCAGAAATAAAAATAGTCAACAATTATATATACTTCATCGTTAAGTGGATCATATTTTATCAACAAGAATTAGCACTTACGATGTAGTAGTTCATAAACAGGAGAAAACTTCTGTATGATATCGAGCACCAAACGAAGAATCTATCCGTAGGTCTGGACGCTTGTAAACCTAAATTAAACTGGTTCCCGTTCCAAGTAGCAGTGCACCAAACATACAAGTCTACGGGAACCAATTTATCTTTACGAGGGATGAATAAATTGAAAGCGATGAGAATAAACTAATCAGCATTTAGTTTAGAAAATACAATATCAATGTTTACTAGTAGTTTAATATGAGTTTGGGCATTGTCTAAAATTGTTTGTTTGTTCTTTTGTTGGAGTTTTATACCCCTTTTCAACAGTTAGAGTCATTTAAGAAAAGACTAACTGTAAAACTAAAACTAAGTACCAAATTTTGAAAATGTTAACGTTTACCCATGAAAGTCAGATCAGGATTCGAACCCGAATCTCCCCATAGCCATTTACTGGCCTGGGTTGCTCTATCCAATTAAGCTATCTGACCTTAAAATTAAAGGTAGGCCTAAACTGCAATTCTGTAACTTTTATGAGTTAGATTTATTAAGAAGTAAGGAATTAACAAATATAACACATTTGTTGTTACAATAGACGATGATTATTACAGAATCCCTCTATAAATAGTTCAAATAAAAGATTGTAAACGGTTCAACGTTTTTCCAGAATATGCCATTACCAGAATATTACAGAAATACACTTGGACCCCTTCAAATGTACTTGGTTTGATAAACACCCGGACAGAAGACCAATATATGTCTTTGCAACTTTATAAGAAGTATCTAAACGATAAGCAACGATATTATACATGAAATGAAAATTCCGGTAGAATTGATGGTCATAAACATAAAAATCAATGAACCTAAACAAAAAAGCAAAAATAACAATTATCCTTTTTGGTGTTAAGATCCACGAAGCCAGATAGTGTATATAGATATACATAAATAAGTATATACTATCATACTATCATGGACGCAAAAAAAATCATTACTGTCCAAGAAAGAAATCTGCATGACACGTGTAATTAATTATGTGAATATCTGAAATATTAAGATAGACACGGCCATCCCGTATGAAAGCAGTTGATGGGGTCTCACTAGTATTTACATGGGATGATATTATAAATATATATTTTTAATCTGTATTGGAAATGGAGAGAGAAAAGAAATTATATACATGATGTGTATCAAGCAAAATATCAAACATTGTTCTATGAAATAATACAAAACTGACTTAATTGACAAAAATATGCCATACTGCACTTTAAACTTTACGTCAGTAAAGAGTTTTTAATTACGGACCTAAGTACTGCAATTAAAGTTTTGAAATACAATTTTGATTAACATTTCTATAAATTTTAGAAATGAAACAAAGTTGCTCATTCCAGTGGAGCAGTAAAGAAATTATATGTAAAGGTAATTCTAGCATAGCCTTGAACAGAGAATTCAAGGGAGGGGGTGTACCCGGCGCCCCCTGAATCAACCATATACATTGTACCATGACATGTAACACTACAGGCCTTTTCAGAAAGTGTGTTATCTACCTTGCAGAAATCAGTAACACCAGGCACTGGGTAGTAATTTTACAATAATACCGATGTAACAGAAGTTTCAGACTACATCCATCTGGGTATCAGATATGATAAACTACTTTCAACGACTTCGTGTCAATATGATGTCTGCAACAAACTAAGGGGTACGTTTCTTAGTATATGCAACAATAGAATTCACCCAGACAGCTTAACTCCGATATCGTCATTCCCAAAGTTTTATACGTGTGCGAATAATAGCGCATTTTATCTACTACCCATATGTTGAAACTCACTGATTCTGTGTAAAGAACATATAATATTTAACATTTAACCGTCTAATACTAATACAGACATAGCTCTATCAACAATTATAGTAAACTCCAACTTTTAGGACAAACTGTCGACTTTCAAACAAATATTTAACAAACCCAGTTTTCAACAACAGTCTCATTAGATTCTTAAAGTTTGACTCTTAAATATTTAACTTTCATCCTTGATACGTGTCGTTTTTACAGAAGTATAATTTATGTGAAGTATTTTATACTTGTACGAGAAACATTCCTCTCAAAACATTCATGGAAACATACCATTAAAGGGCACCTGCTTTACACAGACCACCATGATCGACTGTCAAGACCATAGGCACTCGATTCCGTGATTTTTATACGTTTACAGACGTTAATTTTCAATTTCACTAATCAAACAACGCAAATCTGTCAAAAGAAAAATCTTCATTTTTTACACTTATTGAGTGTATAAAAAACATGGGTGAAATTGAAAAATAACGTCTGTAAACGTATAAAAATCACAAAATCGACTGCCTATGGTCAAGACTGTTTGATGATCAATCATTGCCGTCTTTACTACATGATATAATGTATATAATGTGCGTCTTCAACTACCAGGGTTATTGTGTTCGAAAGGAAATTCTAACTTGACTGAACTATGCAAGGGTATCGTTTACATTATAAGCCAATTTAGCAGTGCTAATTATATTCATGCATGTTCGAAATACACACACCATACTGATGACATGATCGTACACATGATCATGTTATGTGAACCCTTGTAAACCCTTGTATGATAATTCCAGATGATTTATATTAGCAAGAAATATATAAATTATGTTAGAATTGATGTGTTTGTATAGTATAACTAAACATGTAATTTGCATGTATATAATTATTATATATAATTGAAATTAATTGTATTTGTCCAATTGTATAATATTTGCTACATATTCGTATAAACCGCATTGCACTGTTTAACTTCTATAAACGGTCAATATGGTCTATTCTGAATGTTTCGTGAGCAAGACTCACTTACTTGATTTAATAACTTGCAGATGAAGTGTGTGATGTCACTTTAACTTGTCGCAAGCTTCACTTACTCTAAAATACTAGCACAATTTATATTTGACCTGTACTCCTCTTTAGTGGTGACATATACTTATAAATTATCTTTAAAAACAACAACAACATCGGTTATAAAAGTTAAGCTCGACATGTAATAGAACGATAAATAAATCAGGACAGAATTAACACTAACATTTGTTAATATTTCGATTATGTATTTAATTACATTGTATTTAAAACAGTGTTATGATTGTTCACATAATCGATAAGGCGGTTTTTGCCGTTATTGAAACGTCTTAAACAATTTTCGTTTTAAGGCCTTCCTTTAATGTCAAAACCTCTCCTTTACTACTTGTTCTTTATCACTAAGTCTAATGAACGAAGAATGTAGCTTTTATTGTATGAACTCAAAGGACATCCTTCGAAAATATATGATATGGTCCCTATTGACAGATGGCCTTTACTCGGAGGTGGCCGCACACACAAGTTTAACTATACTACATGTAGTTGTATAAATAGTGGCATTGTACAAAATACAGTTTGTTTACGTACATACATTGTAGTTCAAATTGTATGAGTAATTAACTTTTCATCATTATAATGTTATGTATGTATATTACATTGTTATTATTCATGTAATGCTCTCTGAATATGGAGGAAAATAGATAAATAAACCCAGACTTTATGCTGGTATAAACCTTTAAAAATCATTCTAGATTTTGAAATAAAACAACAGACTGTGTATCGAACGACATGTTTATCTGTATTTTTTATATGCTTTGATTGAAAATAACACGATACATTGCAAATATCAAAGAACAATAAAAATTTATGAAGCAAAATTGTTAGCATAGTTCACAAATAACGTATATTTTCTATTTAATTGCAAAATTTGATTTCAAGATGATTTGAACAGGAAAATATCATAGTTATCGACTTGATAATAGAGAAACCAATGCAATAAATAATATCAATAATGAATTCTTTTGCTTTGAAATCATCTGATACGGTCAATATTTAGGTTGGAAATGTATGTTAATACGCTCGCGAGGTTTATCTATATTATTTCAAAGAAAATAGTTTGGCTACAATTAATAAATTTATGATGGGAATAAATTCTAAACAACATTATATATTGAATATTATGAATATCAATTAACTGATGTGTAACATCAGGTAAAGAACTCGTGCGGAATTGTTTCTTATTGAATCGTGAAATATGATTTTAATCTGCAAAAATGATGAGATATATTGATATTTTGACGGAACTTAATGAAGTAAACGGAAACCAGCGTGTATTGCAATTGTGAAAGATTCGCATAATTAATACAACAATCCCGCGTGAATTTTATTATTGTTTGAGTATCAAATTAATTCACTAAGCAGAACGGAAAATCATGTAAACAACAAATGCGCATTTCAATTTTATTTGACTCATATGTGTTTGATTTATTAATTATGAATATCATTAATCAATTTGAACGGAATATAATGTAAACAACGCGTGCGCATTTCTGTGTATTTGACTCAATGGACATGTATTGATATGTGACCGGAACTTTAACTAAAAAACCAGCGTGTACTGCAATTGTGTTAGACTGGCCTAATTAATGAACAATCCCGCGTGTATATCATTTTTGTTTGATAATTAATTATGAATATATATTAACTGATTTGAATGTTACATCAAGTAAAGAACCCGTGCGGTACTTGTTTTTATTTGACTCATATGATTTATGGAAAAAAGATGAGATATATGAATATTTTGACCGGAACTTAATGAAGTAAACAAACCAGCGTGTATTGCAATTATGTAAGATTCGCATTATTAATACAATAATCCCGCGTGCATTTCATTATTGTTTGAGTATTAGTTATGAATAGCAATTAAGTTATTTGAACGGAACATTATCTAAACAACAAGTGCGCATTTCATTTTTATTTGACTCAAATGCGTTTGATTATTAATTATGAATATCAATTAACCTATTTGAACGGAATATTATGTAAACAACGCGGGCGCATTTCTGTTTATTTTACTCATACGATTTTATGTAAAATAGACCGGATATATAAATATTAAACTGGAACTTTAATAAAAAACACAGTATGTAAAGATTGGACTAATTAATAAAAAACCCGCGTGTGCTTCATTTGTAGTTGATTATCAGTTATGAATATTAATTAACGGATTTTAATGTAACATCAATAAATGAACCCGTACGCAGTTGGCTTTTATTTGACTCATATGACTTATGCAAAAATAATGAGATATATTAATATTTTGACGGAACTTAATGAAGTAAACGAACCAGCGTGTATTCAATTGTGGAAGATTCGCTTACTTAATACAACATTAACACCGCGTGTATTTCATTGTCGTTTGAGTATGAATTATGAATATTTATTTTACTTATCTTAACGGAACATTATGTAAACAACAAATGTGTATAAATCAACCTATTTGAATGGAATATTATGGAAAAAATGCGTGCGAATTTCTGTTTATTTGACTCATCAGAGTTTATGTAAAATAGCCCGGATATATCAATATTTGACCAGAACTTTAACCAAAACAATAAGCGTGTATTGCAATTATGTAAGATTGGCCTAATTACTAAACAATCCCGCGTGTATCTCATTTGTGTTTGATTATTAATTATGAATATTGATTGACCCGTGTGCAATGAATTTTTATTAGACTCATATTATTACAGGTAAAATGGCCAGATATATTAATATTTGAACGTAATTAATGTAAACAGACCAGCGCGTACCTCAATTGTGTAAGATTGTTTCTGATGATTGATTATGAACATTTATTAAATAATTCGAACGGAACACTATGTTAACAGTCCGTGCACATTTTTTTTTCATTTTTCTGATATGATTTTATGTACACTTTGGTGTAAAATTGGCATAACTGATAATAATCACGCGTGTATTTCATTTGTGGCTGATTATTAATTATGAATATTAATTAACTGATTTGCACGGGGCATCAAGTCAAGTACCCGAGCGCAATGGATTTTTATTAGACTTATATCATTTCATTCTTAATTGACCAGAAATATCAATATTCGAAGAGCATTAATGTAAACAAAGCAGCGCGCATCTAAATTGTGTAAGATTGTTTCTGATTATTAATAATGAATATTTTTCAAATAATTCGAACGGAATGTTATGCAAACAACCCGTGCACATTTTATTTTTATTTGGCTGATATGATTTTTTGTAAAATAATGAGATATATTAATTTTTAACGGGAATTTAATATAAACAATCCAGCGTGTATTTCAATTGTAAGATCGTTTTGGGCTATTGATCAAGAATATTAATTAGCTTATTTTAGTGGAACATTACGTGAACAGCCCATGGAAGCGGGACTGTTTCAGGAATAAGTTACGATTTCTATTTGGATACAAAATATGATTTCTAACAATTCGAAATGAAGAAATTAACTTCTTTCTCATCTTTTTAATATCGCACACTCTTTGTGCATTGAATGGACTGAATAAGAATTGAATATTTACAAGCCGCGCGTATCGCATTTGGCATTTTCAAAATGATTTGAAGTATGAAATAGCATATTTATCAATTTGATCATAGAGAATTTAATGTAATTTAAGAGCGTGGACATAGAATATCAATAACGAATTATTTGGTATTAAAAGTGTCCATATTGGTCAATATTTAGGTTGGAAATGTATGTTAGTACGGCAGCGGGGTTTATTGATATTATTTTAAGGAAAATATATACTAAGTTTGACTACACGTCCTTATTAATATATTTATATGATGGAAATATGTTTTGAATAACAGGCTTAACATATCTTTAATTATGTTTCCGTTCGTTTACATGCGTTTGTTGAACATAACCTGCACAATTGTAAATATCTAAGATCAAAATAAATAGTACTTATAACGTTGCGTATTTCACGGACAATATTTCAATTTTATCTTCATATACAAGATCGAAATTCTTAAACATTGTATTTGTCGTAATGAAGAAATAACGTAATACAATAGCAGTGAATATCAATCTGTGTGTATTCCTTCATGTGAACGAAAGATCAAAGTGGTCATACTATTATATGATGAAAATGTGTGCTATTTTTGCGATTCTTATGTACCTGTACATATAATGGATGCTTTCATTACTTTTCATTATCAATGCTAAATATGTTATTTTTAGGAAACACTCAATATTTAGGTAGAAAATAAATGGTTTTCTGGTCGGAGTTTGATTATATTTTTCTACGTCAATGTATTGAATAAATGCCCTAATGAATAAACTTAATATATGATGGGAATAATATTTAAACAACAAGCTTATTATGTATTTAAGAGTTTCGTATCATTTCATGCAAAAATGACCAAATACATCAATATTTGAACGGAACTAAAAGTAAACAAACCTGCGTGTATTTCAATCGTGTAAGATTAGCATAATTAATAAAACAATCCCGCGTGTATTTAATCATTGAATCATTTGAAAATTATTTGAACAACAAGTGCGCATTTCTGTTTATTTGGCTCATAAGATTTTATGAAAAATAGACCTGGTATATTAAAATTTGACCGGAACTTCAACCAAACAAAAAACCAGCGTGTGGTGCAATTGTGTATGATAGGCCTATTTTGTTGTTTATAATTTTATATGCAGACTATCAAGTAGTTTTTGCTAAATCGCCTTCTACATTACAGTCGATGTTAAATGACATCGAATCATATTGTCAAGTGTGGGGCTTAACTATAAATTCCTCAAAAACGAAGGTTATGATTTTTGAAAACGGAAGACACACTGTACATGACTTTTATCTGTATTGTAAAAAACTTGAACTGGTGGACTCGTTTAAATATTTGGATGCAACGTTATTTAAAAAACGGTAATTGGTATCGGACACAAAAGAATATAGCTCAGCACGCTTCGTTTGCTCTAAATAATTTATTTTGTGTATTTAAGAATATTGAACTACGTACCTCGCAAAAATGCAAGTTGTTTGATAGCTTATTTGCTTCTGTCTTATATTTCTCTTGTGAGATTTGGGGGTTCATAGATGCGAACGATATTGAATAAGTGCATACAAAATTCTTGAGAAGAATACAGGGTGTTAAACGGTCTACGAATCTTGTATCTCTTTACGGGGAAACTGGTAGAGTTCCATTAAAAATTATAAGGAAAATACGCATGATCAAATATTGGATGAAGATTGCTAAGT
The DNA here is from genome assembly GCA_964023205.1 of Lutraria lutraria. NCBI lineage: Eukaryota > Metazoa > Mollusca > Bivalvia > Venerida > Mactridae > Lutraria > Lutraria lutraria. The sequence goes on along the minus strand of OZ026848.1, from coordinate 12,650,807 downwards.
CTAACGACAATTCACTCGTGAAAATTACGTATCTTATGCTAAAACAGGATGCTGATAATAATAATAATAATTACAGAGGCAAAAATTGGGCACCTCAGATTAAACAAATACTTGATCAACATGGATTGGGTTAGACAATTTGATATCGATATCCCCTTTTCCATAAATTAAACAAAGGATTTTTGACATGTTCTATCAAAGCTGGTACTCCTCTGTAAATAACTCTAGGAGATTAACAACCTATTGCATCTTCAAACATGAATTTGTTTTCGAGGAATATTTGGATATAATTAAAGAATTCAAATACAGAGCTGCGCTAACAAGATTCCGAGTATCATCACATGACCTTTTAATAGAATCAGGCAGATATGTTGGCACTGAAAGAAACGATAGGCTATGTAAATGTTCAATGAAAGTCGTGGAAATGAGTTTCACTTTTTATTAGTTTGCCCCTTTTATAGAGAGTTAAGAAGAAAATATTTTATTCTTATTTCTGTAGTTGGCCAACATTAAACAAACTTGACTTATTGATATCCTCCAGATCCAAGAAAGTAATACTTAACTTAGCAAAATATATATATTTCGCAAATAAATTAAGATCAACTTACTTTGACCCTTAATATATCTCTGTTGATGTTAAGATATGTTTTAGTCTCTTGACATTTCACATTTATCTGATTCTCGCCATATGTATGAATTATTCTCTTATTGTATTGTTATAATCATGGTTGTATGATTTAGACAAATGAAATAATTTGTATTGTATTGATAGGCCAATTTAATAATCCCGCGTGTATTTAATTCTTCTTTGTGTATGAATTATGAATATTAATTTATTCATTTGAACGAAAAATTAAAATGTGAACAACAAGTGCGCATTTCATTTTTATTTGACCCATATGTGTTTGATTATTAATTATGAATATCAAATAACTTATTTGAACGGAATATTGTGTAAACAATTCGTGTGTATTTCTGTTCATTGGACTCATAAGATTTTATGTAAAATAGCCCGGATATACTAATATTTGATCGAAAGTTTAACTATAAAAACAGCGTGTTTTGCAATTGCGAAATATTGGCCTAATTGATGAATAATCCCGCAGGTATTTCGTTTGTGTTTGATTATTAATTATGAATATTAATTAACTGATTCGCATGGGACAACAAGTCAAATACCCGAGCGCAATGGATTTTTATTAGACTTTTATTATTTTATGCAAAAATTGTCAGATATATTAATATACATAAACAATCCCGCGAGTGTTTCATTTGTGTTTGATTATTAATTATGAATTTTAATTTACTTATCTGAATGGAACATTATGTAACCAATAAGTTCGCATGTAATTTTTATTTGACTCATATTATAATATAATATGCTAGAATAACCAGATATATAAATATTTGAACGGCATTAATGTTAAAAAAAACAGCGTTTTCTCAATTGTGTAAGATTGTATCTGATTATTATTTATGAATATTTATAAAATAATCCGAACGGAACAATAGGTAAACAACCCGTGCACATTTATTTACGGTATTTTTCTGATATGATTTTATACAAAAATGATGAGATATATTAATATTTAAAGGGAATCAGCTTGTATTTCAATTGTATAAGATCGTGATCGTTTTCGGTTATTGATCAAGACTATGTATTAATTTAGTTTAATGAAACATTGCGTAAACAACCCATGGAAGCGGGACTGTTGGCATATTTCAGGAATAAGTTACGATTTTTATTTAAATGCAAAATTTGATTTCTTAAAATTCCTAACGAAGAAATTAACTTCTTACACATCTGGTTAATATCGCACACGCTCTGTGTATCGGATTGAATAAGAATTGAATATTTCAGGAATAAATTACGATTTCTATTTAAATGCAAAATTTGATATATAACAATTCGAAATCATTAACGTCTTACAAAAATAGTTAATATCGCACACTCTTGTGTATTGGATTAAATCAGAATTCCATATTTTGGAATCGCGTGTATCGCATTAAGCGCTTTTAATATGATTTGAAGTATAAAATTACATATTTATCAATTTGATTAAACATAAAATGATGTAATAAAAGAGCGTGAAAATAGAACGTCAGTAACGAATTATTTAGCATTAATATCATCTAAAATGGTCAATATTTCGGTTGGAATTGCATGGTACTACGGTTGCGGGGTTGGTTTATATATTTTTTTCAATAGATTGTCTGAACGTATATCGCAAACATATTTCGAAAATATTGCTTCAACCTTTATGATTTCATTTTAGGAAAATCTAATCCACTTTTTTTGTTGAAAGAGTCATATTTTAATTATCCTATTCTTTTATTTTGAACCTTAATCATCATGTAAAGTGTCTTAAGTATTTGAAAATTGTAATTATTAAAGATATTGAAAATTAAAAAAAAAGTTTAAAAAACATAATATCTTTCTAATCCTAAAAAAATAGTGCTTTGTGAGGTTAAATTATGTGAGGGGATCTATCATTGTGAAAATTAGTTGCAGTGCTCGAGATAATTTCACTTACTTCAGAAATCCGTCCTAAATAATCCTAATCCAAAATTATTTTTAACACAAATATAACACAGCACAAACACTACGCGTAAAACACTAAGCACAAACACTACGCACAATCACAGAGCACCAAAACTATACCGATCACTAATCATAAATACAGAGCACGTAATATGTATAACACTGTTGAAAAAGCAGTCTCGATCAAAACTTCCATTTAGTTCAGATGTTCTGGTATGCTGGTTTATCCTGAAATGTAATGGAAAATCATTAAAAACAAGCAACAAATAATTAAGTTCTGATGAATAACAGAATAAGTACATAATACAAGTTATCAAACACTTGAGAGTTTTAAGTTCAATGTCTCAAGTTCTCAAATAATTATGAACTTGTAACTAACTTATAGGCATGTAACAAATGACAAATCATTATCATCAATGCACGAATGATATGTTACATGCTAAGAAAAGAGCTCTTGGAAAAATGCTATTCACAAGGATCACCATTGAAAAATGTATAATGTAGCCTTTTTGGCAGGTGACCTTCATTCAGATTTTATTATTTTGTTTAAAATCAACCACGGTTTTCCCTGAGTGCACTTTATTCACAAGGTGGACGTTTTCGGAGATATGCGCTAACACAGGTTTGACTGTATGTAAGCTTGAACAACATGATAACTTTCAATCAGCTATACATGCATATATTAACATACAGAGAAAAGTAAGTAGATCTACATAATATCTGTATTTTTTTTACAATATGTAAAAGTATACTTATCCATAAAAAATCTATCCCTACAGCATTGCCACTGTATTAATTATAGGGTTGATTTATGAAATAAATGGTCAATGAATACACGTTATGTGGTACAATTGCTAAAATACTAGTGCGTGTAATTAGTTACAAGTAGAAATGTGTAAGTACATTGACCAAAAATGATAACTGTACACTAATTGCTTTGTTAGTTTAACCATTCCTCTAAGTGTAAATACTCGCTATTATTCGACAGGGGATTATCTGAAAACATATATGTTCACACCCGATTGTCCGAATTGTGTTGTCCGAATGTCATGGCTAATCCGATGTGATATCATAACGTGTACTTTAAGGTATTAGATGTATAATATGAAGTGTTCAGGATTGCATTTTAAATATTGTCATTCTTTTGTATATCCATTAAGACAATCACAGGTGAATTTTTAAAAACTTTCACCATCAGTTAAGAGAGTTACAACCATTTTTGTTCCTCTACCCCCAACGTAAAATAGTACCTTAAAATCTTATGAAGACACCGGTATGAAAATTGATCTACCTCTATAACAGATGACACAATAAATGCAAAAATGTGTATAAGTCTAAGGGAAACCAATATTTTGTCAATCCAAAGTATAAATATGATGTTTGGAACTACTATGTTGCAGAAAAATGAAAAATATAACCCTGCCCCTTTAAGATTTAGTGAAGATTTTTGCTTATTACCAAAAAGTGACAAATTGATAAGTATCACTAAGATAAAAACCAAAGTGGGGCAATGCCTGAAATTTTCTCAAAATTAACTACTGTGTGTGTATAATGTCTATAGCAAATTTAAAAAAGTTTCACCATCCGGTTTTGAAAAGATGAGTGTCAGAAATCCATGGTTACTTGATTTTCGTTAATTAACGATGTATAAATTCCTATAATCTGAACAAAATATTTTTGAATATATATTTTCCTTCATATTACTGTGTTAATTCATGTTTTAAGTACAAAACATTACCTAAAAACTAAAAAAAAGAAGAAAACAATTTGGTCCTAGTGGGGTTTGAACCCATGACCCTCAAGGAATTTGTCAATTGTACGTAAAAATTATGAAATTTAGTACTCTACAAAATGGAGGTAATGCATTATACATCTAATCCCTTAAAACCATTTAAACGTGTTATACACATATTATCCTGAATCGTCAATTTACTCAGATCGAAGATTTTCATGCCTTTAAAGAGGCTTTTTAGTCGTATCCAATTATATATCGAAGCCACACATAACAATGATCTTCTTAACAATAATGGGTATACACAATTATCATAATCTGCTTAATACAGTATAATGATTATCCCTTAATTTGGAAATGGTTGGTAAATTGCATTGAAGATATCATGATTTGAATTTGATACGCAATTAAGTGTTCACATCCATGTTAAAAGTTTATGCCAAAATGACACGAAATGCTACAAAAGTACAAGTAAGAAAATACTTCCAATTCATTACAATTAGAAGTTGTTAAGCACGCCGGCACTAAATAGATACTTTACTCTTTATATGTCTCTTTTTTTGTAAGCCTACTTTTGCTTATATTTGTTACTCTTAACGAACATTATGAATTATTTTAACTGCTATGACATTGTTGTCTAAGTATTCCTTCAAGAGAAAAACGATTCAAGTTTCTTGTTTAGTATATGCACGTCAACCTGTGCTTCACTTATTAGTTATGTACACACAAGTAGAAGTTGTGCAACAACACAGATAGATTATTAGAATATATCTTATATAGGAATTTTGACTAAACAAGTGTCTGTGATAGATATAAGACGAGTCTTTCATCAGAAGTCCACATCGATACATGTATGCAGTTCATCCAGTTTTGTCAACCAATTAGCTGTAAGATAACTTCAAAATTTTGTTAGATTTATTGCATACATATTTCATAATATGTCTCACTAGCTCAGTAACTGGCTCACGTGACCGACCTAATAACCAGATATTGAAGTGTTTTTATTTTAGGCCAGAGTTTTTCATTTTACTGACACTGTTATAGTCACTGAAATTTACGTTTGCCCCATACTAAAGTTTAAAATTTACTTTCATTTTAGCTTTCGACTACTGAAACTTTGAAGTACGCATTCAATACTTTCATTTGATATACCAGAGTTTCTGAAATATACAAATACAACATGTGTGTTTGGAAATCTATTGAAACATTTTAATCAGAAAGAGAAATGAAACTTTCAATGATTACAGACTAAACACGCCTGGTACGAGTAGATCTCTCTCTCTCTCTCTCTCTCTCTCTCTCTCTCTCTCTCTCTCTATAGTACTGTATATATTTAAGAGCATCTATGGAGGTTTAGTAAATAGTGTGCATGTCCATGCTCGTAGTCTGCTTTTGCTTTCACAGTATCACCAATACATCTGGCAAAGCATTAGGAACGACAGATTGGACGAACGAAAGCTTTTAAAGGGTGTCGCCCCGATACCGCCATGATGCGGTACACTTACTCCCTGCACACAGAGCTAAAGACAATATACAGTCGAAATAATTGGGAACTAATGAAGCAACATATCGGACACAATTTATATATTAAGAGGAGGATGATATCATAAAATACCGCTTGATCAATATATTTAATTTTCATGTGGCATTAATCAGCAGAACCGGTGCCAATAATAAAATATCACTTTTACCCTTTTATTTTTGTTCCATTTTTTTCCAGAAATTATGACCACTGTTTTTATAAAACGAAAGATAAAAAATATGGCCTTTTCCAGTAACGGGTTACCTTGAAGTTGGATATAATTTACATAATTGCAGTTGCATACGAAATATATAAACAATATCATACACAAAATGACTTTGCGTTACTGCTCGTTCAAAAGAGAAAATTATAAAACAAATATGATATTTATCCAATGGAATGCATCAATTTGTTGTATTTCTGTATTTCTTTCCTATATTAACTCGGTGGCATCGGTAAGTGCACTTGGAAGTTAACAGTTATCGAATGTGTCTGGATATAAGTATTTTCAAGATATGAATACTGATACAAGTATCTCATAAAATGTTATATAATAACATACAAGTATAACATACTTAGTCTAGTTAAATGTTATATAATAACATACAAGTACAGTGTCATATAATTACATACAAGTAAAATGACATGTAATAACATACAAGTAAAATGACATATAATAATATACAAATACAATGTAATATAATAACGTACACGTAAAATTCCATATACATTGTTATAACATACAAGTAAAATGTCATATAATAACATATATGTAAAATGACATATAATAAAATACAAGTAAAATGACATATAATAACATACAAGTAAAATGACATATAATAACATACAAGTAAATTACCATATGATAACATACTAGAAAAGATCCTGGTTTCAGGTATTGTTATCGTAAATTGTAAGAATCCAATAGAGCATACTTTTACTATATTGGGTTCAATCATCAAATTGATTCAGCAATTAAATGCACATGATCTTGACGCGCTCATACAACGTTACGTAAATCAAATAATTTCAGTGGATTCAACGCCGTTTACAATGATATTATATGGTTTTCCCCGGACTGTATTTATAATCAGTACTAACTCACCCTTCCACATGGAGTCTGCAACTTCTCAAAACGGGAGGAAAAAATGTCTTGGAAGGGTATGACATGTCGTGACTAGGATTCGAACCCTGATAGCCGAGTTACATGTCCAGCATACTAACCAGTGCATCACAGCCGCGGCCGCAAATTGAATATGGCGACGTAAAATGGAGATCACGATAGATAAGCCTACTGATACTTTTTCTAAAACCAATTTTTGCACACAGTCATTACTATTCTTTTAACGAAATAATCTGTAATCATCATGTAGACTTCTCTCCACAATTATTACTGCTAATGTCGCAACCGTTCTTTTAGCTTTCTGATATATGAAGAACACCCGAATATCCACTGTAACCTTTACGGACATTTTATATCGACGGAATCGTGACAAAAGAGTAACAATGCAACAATGCGAAAATGCGAAAAGGTCGGCTTTGTCGTGTTTTAGCATTGTTACATTTTCGCCACGAAAAAGCAAACATACGACAGATGTACGGAGAAAACACACGACACAGTTTTTTTCGAAAATGCAACAATGCAAATAGACGACAAAGTTGACTCTGTCGTATTTTTGCTTTTTCGCTTTGTTGTGGCGAAAAAGCGAAAATACGACATGGCATAAATCAGCCACCATAGCTTACCTCTGAGAGGCATTTGAAGAAAGATAGCCAGCCAGACTGTTATAAAACAGTATACATTTTGTAATATGTAATTATCTGACCGAATTCATTCACAAGCCAATATGAGAGGGAGCATTGGACAAGAAATACCATTTCACGCAAATCTCGTTTTACACGAGAAACATGCGTGTCAAAATATGCTCATGCATACATGTACATTAGGTAGTGCTCGTATTGTGTTTGAGGACTGATTTACTTTCTTTAACAAAAAGGCACATTTTGTACATCTGGTAAATACATTCATTCAATGACGACCCAAAAAACGTAGCATTGTTTTACAGTGGAGAGGAAAAATATGTTGCTGTTTGTATAATCATATAATACGAGTATGTTTGAGATGAAACCTGTGTTCGTTATGATATTAATAAATTTTATACATACTGTCCATGAAAACATTGATAGGAAGTACAGTCGGTTTATTCTAAGTCCCTTTTCACAATGGCACTGTCACCGAATATGATTCATACCGGTCCCAATCTTGTGCCTGCCTCCGTGGTCGACAGATTAATGTTAAGCTGACCTCAAATTACTGAACCCTGTCACTGACAGAGGGTCGTGGATTCGATCCCAGTTAGCGAATATGTCTCTATATGTGAGAGAGTAGGCAGGAGAATGGATGTCTAGTACTGGTTCTTCTCAGAAACGATGGTTAGGTGAACTGTTCGCCTCATATCACTGTGACTGTTGAAAAGGGGCGTAAAATTCAAACAAACAAAACAAACAAACTACAAGTTGGGAAAAGACATATATGAGAGGGAGTAAAATTCGAAGTTCTAACTATCTAAGAGACTAAAGCGTCCTATTTATTCTGTCGCATGATTTTGAAAAGGTGGATATATCTTTATTGAGACATTTACTCTTCTTATCTTTAACATTGAAACAGCAGTCATATCATACAAACAACCGAACGCCGAAAGAAACTTTACATTTTCTGTAATTCAACTAGCCAGTTGTTAAAGATCAAGAGGTTGTGAGTTCGAACACAGGACGAGTCTTACACTGTGGTCATCCGTGACTAATTTGACTGAAGATATAACATCCCATGTTAAATTGTCCTCCACCTCTGATTGCGTATGTAATGCTGTTAGTATTGTCTAATGAACTCCAAGGAAGCTAGTCAGTATAACTGACCGCCTAACTTTAATGTTGAAAATAGCGCTAAATCCAATGAAATAAATAAATCATTTATATTGTATTGTATCAATATACTACATCAACATCAATTACGGTATACAATAAGTAATGATTTTATCTCTTATATTTTGCCTTTTTTATACGCACATGCTTTTCGTTGCACTTTGTACTTATAATTAATATATTTTCATTATGTTATGAATATTGTAGTAACCATGTATCGCCAATGTAGATAATTTCAAATGTATTTAGCCACGAACACAGGTAACTGTATCATGAATAGATTATAAAAATATGAAAAAAAAATTATTTATTAATATGTTAACAAGGTATATTTCAACGAAAATTCTCTGGACGATCACTGAGGTGACTTTTGTTTTTCAATTTCATCAAGGATTTCGTTGAATTCATGCAAATGAATATACTTTTTACGGCCGTAATTGAACAAAAACATATTCCTGCATTGAAAGCTTTATTTATTTACATTATTTTACCTTCATAACATGTAATTCAACGTTTAAATTTCGATTTTATCTAATTACTAATAAATATTTTTTTTTTCATATTTTATAATCTATTCATGATACAGTTACCTGTGGCCATGAACTTTACATTTAAAAACCAATAAAGTATTTGACATGACTGTGATAAATGTTGAACCGCGTACACGAATTTAATAAAACTGTGTACTCGATTATGATTGGCAACAAGCTATTGGCCGTGTTTATCTAATGTAAATTTCTTTTTGTGATAAAAATATCATTTTCCCACAATATTTACGACATTCTTGTAGAAAGCAATCTACGTGATTTTTGTGAAATGGGCGGAAAACTTGGTATAAAATGATAAAGAAAAAGATCCATGTACAAACTTCGCTATCCACGACTTTATTTCGAAAATAGTCGTGAATATTCACGAAAATATAAGCGACTTTCTCAAAAAAATAAAGAAACATGCTCGAAACGTTGTGTGTGTTCGAATCCAAAATGCCATTGAAACAACTACAGTGTCAAAGCTAGATAAAAAATGTTCCGAGGCTGTTGGCATGTTGACCAAAATGACTGTGTAACCATGCACAAATATTGAACGCCTCGAATTACTAATATCGTACATCTTCAATTCGTTATGATTGAAAGTTTTTACGTTCATTAAGCAAATTGTAATGTATTATTGTCAATGAAAATATTCAGTGCAAAACATAATTCGTTTTGTGGAATTATCAATTATTTTGGTTTTTCTTTACGTCAGTTGAAATTCGTTAAGCACAACAATCAATTTGCAGTGTACAAAAACAATGAGTTATTATAGGCACCAAAGCTCTGGGCGTTAATGCTTCTTGTAAGTATATACATTATATCCCAGCATATTTGAGGGCTTTTTGTGAAAATTGAAGTATAGCATATCTGAAAGCTTTCGGTTTTTTATCTTGTGATATACAAAAATATCTTGATACATAATGATTGATTATGGAAAAGTCCCTCGGCTTATAACGGACATAGACACGCATCACAGATCCGGTATGGATGGAAAAACGGCCTTACGACTTTCATAATTGCTGTTTATAATACTTCTTCATTTAAAGTAATCCTGTTCACCACTAACAAGACCACATTTTCTTCTTCCCACAATAGACACTATTTCGGTTCCGTCGACCCCATATTATGGGGATGTCAGTGAAAACTATATATTTGTTGCAAATGTGTATTGGCAGAATAATTGTTTGTATGTGATATGAATCACGCACCGGTACCTTAATTTAAATATTAAATATTGGAAGCGACATGTACATTTTAATATGCAACTAAACAGAAATGAAAGACAGATAACATATAATTTGTTATAGCTTATACGTTTTATTCTATTCTTATACAAGGAATACACTACACGTATAAATAAATTACACATTTATTGTAGCAGTATGGCGTATACAGTATATATATGTATGTATAAATTGGCTGCAATATTGACAGCCCGATTAGCTCAATTTGTACAGCATCTGACTTGCAAGCAGGTAGTCGCGGGTTCGAACCCCGCTTCGAATACATTATTTTCCTCCTCTTATTACATGATTTATATATACTGTGTTTCTCTTGTCTTACGTGTACATGTATTTATGATTTAATGATTATTGTGTTTATTGCATGTATACTAAACTGTATATAGTTCAATTTTTAGGTCAGCAATGTTATTGTATACATGGACGATCTCATTTATACATGTTTAGGTAACACACATACTGTTGTAATTTGATATAGACCAATTTATGAAGCTTTATAACCACTGTCCTCTGTTGCGCAATTGGTAAAGCACAAAGTTAGTGAATCTTGAGCACTGCGTCTGACGTTAGACATCATATTTTATTTTCATTTTTTTATTATTTTTAATAAAAGTGAACTTTATAAATATCGATAAGAAATTATTGTTTCATAGTTTTTTTATAATTTAATTGTTCCGTTAAATTAACAAAAATATAATTATGCTCACATGGGTAATTAGGATTTGTATATCTCAATTATGGAGTAATAACATGATAAGTAGAAATCGGTTCAGGTGTTTAGTATTTTTACATAGTATTTGAAATTACATTTGTATTCGCGATTTTGTCCAATAACATGTATACAAGAAATATAAAAGAGGAATACACCAGAGAACAAATGCATTTCTTCTTTCCTTTTTTCTCTTTTGAAAATTGATAAAAAGGTGCTATTCATCGTGTATACATACATGTAACAAGAACGAGCATAGTTCAATAAATAATTTATAAAAATAAATGGATATAATAATTTAAAAAGAAAGTGTCATTGACTGAGTTCGAACCATTCACATCTGCTTCATTTTGTAAAACTGTTATGTATGTACATGCCACCTTATCCAATACACTATAACTCTGGTTCAAGTGAATGACACTTTACTACAGATTTAAAATGATTTGGGCAATCAATTTACAGTGATTACCTTTACAATGGTATCGTCCAATATTCGACCTTGACTATAAGAAAATTGAACTATACTGTTTGTTAGCTTGTGTATATTTTTTATGTTGATACTAGTACTCTGTTGTTACCTTATACTCAATAAATAGATGTTCTGTTCTGCTCTGTCTATAATTTTTAACATGTTTGGCTGAACCAAACCGCACGTTGTCTACTGTACATACACGTAAATCCTGAAATCTGTTCTCCATCAATGACATTCCACATGTACAAGCTAATATTTACACATGTCACATGTTTCCCATGATTTCAGTGATTATACAAATTATCCCAACCCTAATACTTTATGATACTAAACGTACAGTATAACTCGTCAATTGAAGACCACTGTCGAGACCTATTCTTATTTTGTTAAAGTGTCCACTGTCCAAAGAAATCATAATTGCAAATATTGGTTTTATCGTATTTTTTAAATTTTCTCACCATATATAGTTTTATGCCAAAACAAATAACCCCAGTAAAACTATCTAAAAAAACATCTGATGGTCAAATAAATATCGGTCAATGTTTGGTAACCATTGCTATTGATGTAAAAGTACCCACAAGACTGTTTTTGTTATCTCCCTTATTTAAGTCATTTAGAATCACATTCTGTATGTAAGAACTACGCGTATTTTATGCACTATTTCCATTACTTGGTATCCTTGAAGTTTTAAAATCTAGTACGTACTTACATTATCATTTTTGTGACGGTTTATCAATCGAAACAGAGCTATTACGAACAACATAGTTTGATGATTGCTTGCACAGTATCTAAGGCTGAGGTTAATCAATACTTACTTCAATGAGACGATGTAGCCTGGGCAACACCATAGGTCAAAGGTCAAGATAACATGTTCAGGTCAAATGTATTTCCTTGTCTGGTGGCTATACCTTCTGTTTGCATTCAAGGATTTTGAGATAATTTTATATAAAAGTTTTCCTCAATGGAATGAGGTGTCATGAACATCACCCAGCGGGCTCGACATGTTGCCCCTGTGTTTCTAGTTGTATATTTTTACCTAATGTTTGGCGATGCATAGATATTGTTATATGATTGTAATGTGTATTGAACTTGAGGCGGACAGATTTTGGAAATAATGTTTATATTTCGATTAGGTATCCATGATAGAAAATGATTTACCATGAGCATTTTCGAAAACAATGGCCTTCAATTAAGTTATAAATATTAATTTGCATTGAAATCTATGGGAGTAACCCATCTATCAAAGACTAAAGATAAAAGAACATTCATTTCAAATAAAACTCGTGGTAAAAAGATGCAATAACGCAGTACTAATATCAATCTAATTTGATAAAGAAATCTATTGGTCACCCTGCAATACTAGTAATGTACATGTACCTATATGTTAGTAATTCTGTTTTTTTCTTGGTACAGGAAGGCATTGCATACCCACTAAAAGTCAGTTATATACTGGCTTACAGTTAACATACTTACATTACTCATTTTCAAGGTTCTGTACCATTTTAACGCCAAGTCACTATTAATTTTCCGCATAAATGATTAGCGATGGATGAAGATTATCCAAGGCACCATTTGAAAGCTTGAAAGATATATACAGTCAAGGATACAAGGATTGTTTAACGTATTTCGTTTAGAACAGGGGCATCTCCTACGAAACGTTCATGTAATCAACACAATCACAGCGAAACTAGAACTCACCATAAGAAAGGCAGCAGAAGATGTAATTCAGAAAGTAAATGACGAGTTTAATGTTCTGACCTCCGAATTCAAAGATAAAATAGACACATTAAAAGGTAAAAAGTTAATAAACGATGTACTAAAATTCAGTCCAACTCCGGCAATGAACCAATAAACCTCAAGCATTTGTTTTTTGTTTTGTTAAAGGATTAATGGTGAAGGTTGCATTCCTGAAGCAAAGCGAATGCCCGATGAAATGAATCAGATTGTACTAGGTCGAAAATAGTCATTTACTCCAAATAGAATGTATGAAAATATTCTTACAAGTACAGAATCATGCTTAGGAAATGTTGCATTAGTATCTCCACATGTGTATTCCTTTACCCCCTCTAGCAATCGTTTCGATGTGGAATTATCGGTGAACAAAGTTGAAACAATTTCTATAGGAGATTTGTGTAACACAAATGATTTCGTAATAGTTTCGGAGATATGCTATGGTATGTCGTTGCTTGTTTGCCCTTCCAATATGAAACTTACTATATATCTCAGATTCCCGTCAAAACCAAGGGTGTGTACTGCATCAGACAAGGTCATGGCTGTCGGTCTCAACAAAACTATAAGATGGTACAGAATTGGTAATAAAATAGAATTTCTTCGAATTATTAGCATTGGTGTATGTGGTACAGGGCTATGCTGTCATGATAATATACTATATGTGGCTTGTAAGGGTATTGGTGTATGTGGTACAGGACTATGCTGTCATGATAATATACTATATGTGACTTGTAAGGGTATTGGTGTATGTGGAACAGGGCTATGCTGTCATGATAATATACTATATGTGACTTGTAAGGGTATTGGTGTATGTTGTACAGGGCTATGCTGTCATGATAATATACTATATGTGGCTTGTAAGGGTATTGGTGTATGTTGTACAGGACTATGCTGTCATGATAATATACTATATATGACTTGTAAGGGTATTGGTGTATGTGGTGCAGGGCTATGCTGTCATGATAATATACTATATGTGACTTGTAAGGGTATTGGTGTATGTTGTACAGGACTATGCTGTCATGATAATATACTATATGTGACTTGTAAGGGTATTGGTGTATGTTGTACAGGACTATGCTGTCATGATAATATACTATATGTGACTTGTAAGGGTATTGGTGTATGTTGTACAGGGCTATGCTGTCATGATAATATACTATATGTGACTTGTAAGGGTATTGGTGTATGTGGAACAGGGCTATGCTGTCATGATAATATACTATATGTGACTTGTAAGGGTATTGGTGTATGTTGTACAGGGCTATGCTGTCATGATAATATACTATATGTGGCTTGTAAGGGTATTGGTGTATGTTGTACAGGACTATGCTGTCATGATAATATACTATATATGACTTGTAAGGGTATTGGTGTATGTGGTGCAGGGCTATGCTGTCATGATAATATACTATATGTGACTTGTAAGGGTATTGGTGTATGTTGTACAGGACTATGCTGTCATGATAATATACTATATGTGACTTGTAAGGGTATTGGTGTATGTTGTACAGGGCTATGCTGTCATGATAATATACTATATGTGGCTTGTAAGGGTATTGGTGTATGTTGTACAGGACTATGCTGTCATGATAATATACTATATGTGGCTTGTAAGGGTATTGGTGTATGTGGTACAGGACTATGCTGTCATGATAATATACTATATGTGACTTGTAAGGGTATTGGTGTATGTTGTACAGGACTATGCTGTCATGATAATATACTATATGTGGCTTGTAAGGGTATTGGTGTATGTTGTACAGGACTATGCTGTCATGATAATATACTATATGTGACTTGTAAGGGTATTGGTGTATGTTGTACAGGACTATGCTGTCATGATAATATACTATATGTGACTTGTAAGGGTATTGGTGTATGTGGTGCAGGGCTATGCTGTCATGATAATATACTATATGTGACTTGTAAGGGTATTGGTGTATGTTGTACAGGACTATGCTGTCATGATAATATACTATATGTGACTTGTAAGGGTATTGGTGTATGTGGTACAGGACTATGCTGTCATGATAATATACTATATGTGACTTGTAAGGGTATTGGTGTATGTGGTACAGGACTATGCTGTCATGATAATATACTATATGTGACTTGTAAGGGTATTGGTGTATGTTGTACAGGACTATGCTGTCATGATAATATACTATATGTGACTTGTAAGGGTATTGGTGTATGTTGTACAGGACTATGCTGTCATGATAATATACTATATGTGGCTTGTAAGGGTATTGGTGTATGTTGTACAGGACTATGCTGTCATGATAATATACTATATGTGACTTGTAAGGGTATTGGTGTATGTGGTACAGGGCTATGCTGTCATGATAATATACTATATGTGACTTGTAAGGATATTGGTGTATGTTGTACAGGACTATGCTGTCATGATAATATACTATATGTGGCTTGTAAGGGTATTGGTGCATGTTGTACAGGACTATGCTGTCATGATAATATACTATATGTGGCTTGTAAGGGTATTGGTGTATGTTGTACAGGACTATGCTGTCATGATAATATACTATATGTGACTTGTAAGGGTATTGGTGTATGTTGTACAGGACTATGCTGTCATGATAATATACTATATGTGACTTGTAAGGGTATTGGTGTATGTTGTACAGGACTATGCTGTCATGATGATATACTATATGTGACTTGTAAGGGTATTGGTGTATGTTGTACAGGACTATGCTGTCATGATAATATACTATATGTGACTTGTAAGGGTATTGGTGTATGTTGTACAGGGCTATGCTGTCATGATAATATACTATATGTGGCTTGTAAGGATATTGGTGTATGTTGTACAGGACTATGCTGTCATGATAATATACTATATGTGGCTTGTAAGGGTATTGGTGTATGTTGTACAGGACTATGCTGTCATGATAATATAATAAATGTGGCTTGTCAGGGTATTGGTGTATGTTGTACAGGACTATGCTGTCATGATAATATACTATATGTGGCTTGTAAGGGTATTGGTGTATGTTGTACAGGACTATGCTGTCATGATAATATACTAAATGTGGCTTGTAAGGGTATTGGTGTATGTTGTACAGGACTATGCTGTCATGATAATATACTAAATGTGGCTTGTCAGGGTATTGGTGTATGTTGTACAGGACTATGCTGTCATGATAATATACTATATGTGGCTTGTAAGGGTATTGGTGTATGTTGTACAGGGCTATGCTGTCATGATAATATACTATATGTGGCTTGTAAGGGTATTGGTGTATGTTGTACAGGGCTATGCTGTCATGATAATATACTAAATGTGGCTTGTAAGGGTATTGGTGTATGTGGTGCAGGGCTATGCTGTCATGATAATATACTAAATGTGGCTTGTAAGGATATTGGTGTATGTTGTACAGGGCTATGCTGTCATGATAATATACTTAATGTGGCTTGTAAGGGTATTGGTGTATGTTGTACAGGACTATGCTGTCATGATGATATACTATATGTGTCTTGTAAGGGTATTGGTGTATGTGGTACAGGACTATGTTGTCATGATAATATACTATATGTGACTTGTAAGGGTATTGGTGTATGTGTTGCAGGGCTATGCTGTCATGATACTATATGTGGCTTGTAAGGATATTGGTGTAAGTGGTACAGGACTATGCTGTCATGATAATATACTTTATGTGGCTTGTAAGGATATTGGTGTATGTGGTACAGGACTATGCTGTCATGATAATATACTATATGTGACTTGTAAGGGTATTGGTGTATGTGGTACAGGGCTATGCTGTCATGATAATATACTATATGTGACTTGTAAGGGTATTGGTGTATGTGGTACAGGGCTATGCTGTCATGATAATATACTATATGTGGCTTGTAAGGGTATTGGTGTATGTTGTACAGGGCTATGCTGTCATGATAATATACTATATGTGGCTTGTAAGGGTATTGGTGTATGTGGTGCAGGGCTATGCTGTCATGATAATATACTATATGTGACTTGTAAGGGTATTGGTGTATGTTGTACAGGACTATGCTGTCATGATAATATACTATATGTGGCTTGTAAGGGTATTGGTGTATGTTGTACAGGGCTATGCTGTCATGATAATATACTATATGTGGCTTGTAAGGGTATTGGTGTATGTGGTGCAGGGCTATGCTGTCATGATAATATACTATATGTGGCTTGTAAGGATATTGGTGTATGTGGTACAGGGCTATGCTGTCATGATAATATACTATATGTGGCTTGTAAGAATATTGGTGTATGTGGTACAGGGCTATGCTGTCATGATAATATACTATATGTGGCTTGTAAGGATATTGGTGTATGTGGTGCAGGGCTATGCTGTCATGATAATATACTATATGTGGCTTGTAAGAATATTGGTGTATGTGGTACAGGGCTATGCTGTCATGATAATATACTATATGTGGCTTGTAAGGATATTGGTGTATGTGGTACAGGGCTATGCTGTCATGATAATATACTATATGTGGCTTGTAAGGATATTGGTGTATGTGGTGCAGGGCTATGCTGTCATGATAATATACTATATGTGGCTTGTAAGAATATTGGTGTATGTGGTACAGGGCTATGCTGTCATGATAATATACTATATGTGACTTGTAAGGGTATTGGTGTATGTTGTACAGGACTATGCTGTCATGATAATATACTATATGTGGCTTGTAAGGGTATTGGTGTATGTTGTACAGGACTATGCTGTCATGATAATATACTATATGTGGCTTGTAAGGGTATTGGTGTATGTGGTACAGGACTATGCTGTCATGATAATATACTATATGTGACTTGTAATTGTATTGGTGTATGTTGTACAGGACTATGCTGTCATGATAATATACTATATGTGGCTTGTAAGGGTATTGGTGTATGTTGTACAGGACTATGCTGTCATGATAATATACTATATGTGACTTGTAAGGGTATTGGTGTATGTGGTACAGGACTATGCTGTCATGATAATATACTATATGTGACTTGTAAGGGTATTGGTGTATGTGGTACAGGGCTATGCTGTCATGATAATATACTATATGTGGCTTGTAAGGGTATTGGTGTATGTGGTACAGGGCTATGCTGTCATGATAATATACTATATGTGGCTTGTAAGGGTATTGGTGTATGTGGTACAGGACTATGCTGTCATGATAATATACTATATGTGACTTGTAAGGGTATTGGTGTATGTGGTGCAGGGCTATGCTGTCATGATAATATACTATATGTGGCTTGTAAGGGTATTGGTGTATGTGGTACAGGGCTATGCTGTCATGATAATATACTATATGTGGCTTGTAAGGGTATTGGTGTATGTGGTACAGGACTATGCTGTCATGATAATATACTATATGTGGCTTGTAAGGGTATTGGTGTATGTTGTACAGGACTATGCTGTCATGATAATATACTATATGTGGCTTGTAAGGGTATTGGTGTATGTGGTACAGGGCTATGCTGTCATGATAATATACTATATGTGGCTAGTAAGGGTATTGGTGTATGTTGTACAGGGCTATGCTGTCATGATAATATACTATATGTGGCTAGTAAGGGTATTGGTGTATGTTGTACAGGACTATGCTGTCATGATAATATACTATATGTGGCTTGTAAGGGTATTGGTGTATGTGTAACAGGGCTATGCTGTCATGATAATATACTATATGTGGCTAGTAAGGGTATTGGTGTATGTTGTACAGGACTATGCTGTCATGATAATATACTATATGTGACTTGTAAGGGTATTGGTGTATGTGGTACAGGGCTATGCTGTCATGATAATATACTATATGTGGCTAGTAAGGGTATTGGTGTATGTTGTACAGGGCTATGCTGTCATGATAATATACTATATGTGACTTGTAAGGGTATTGGTGTATGTTGTACAGGGCTATGCTGTCATGATAATATACTATATGTGGCTTGTAAGGGTATTGGTGTATGTGGTACAGGACTATGCTGTCATGATAATATACTATATGTGGCTAGTAAGGGTATTGGTGTATGTGGTACAGGGCTATGCTGTCATGATAATATACTATATGTGGCTTGTAAGGGTATTGGTGTATGTGGTACAGGGCTATGCTGTCATGATAATATACTATATGTGGCTTGTAAGGGTATTGGTGTATGTGGTACAGGGCTATGCTGTCATGATAATATACTATATGTGGCTTGTAAGGATATTGGTGTATGTGGTACAGGACTATACTGTCATGATAATATACTATATGTGACTTGTAAGGGTATTGGTGTATGTGGTACAGGACTATGCTGTCATGATAATATACTATATGTGACTTGTAAGGGTATTGGTGTATGTGGTACAGGACTATGCTGTCATGATAATATACTATATGTGACTTGTAAGGATATTGGTGTATGTGGTACAGGACTATGCTGTCATGATAATATACTATATGTGACTTGTAAGGGTATTGGTGTATGTGGTACAGGACTATGCTGTCATGATAATATACTATATGTGACTTGTAAGGGTATTGGTGTATGTGGTGCAGGACTATGCTGTCATGATAATATACTATATGTGGCTTGTAAGGATATTGGTGTATGTGGTACAGGGCTATGCTAATTTAACGATGGCAAATTAGCTCATGTGTCACTAACTGTTGCTGTTTTCAAATCTTACAATGTTCATCAGAATATTGTATTATATTTATGATTTTTTCGAACATATAAAATCATAAGTGAATGTATACGGAATATTCGACAGTTATTACTTGTACGTGCATGTCAGTCATTATAAGTCAAGCCTTCTTGTTGTTTGTCATTCCTCGCCGATAGGCGCTAGCATCACACAATGTTGTATCATTAGGAGTTTGTCTAAGTGCTAGTGTACATGTATCAATAAATAAATTATGTCATTTATTGTCAAAATGGAAGTATATTCCTTTCATAGATTGTCTCGTCCAGTGAACATGTAGGCAGAATATGATGTGATTATCACAGATGAATTACTAGTACTCGATCAGCTACAAAAAAATCGCAGCTGACAATTGAAGGGATAAAGTAAATGCTTTTTATCATAATTGAATTACACTGAATATCTTGTGAATAAACACATCGAATGGTAATAAAAATGTGAAAACATACGTAATACACATTTTGTAATTATTATTATCATTTGGAACTCCTCGGCGTTTGTCTAAAGAAAGTGCAACGGACATAATAGGCAGGCCGCTATTTTGTTGTTGTTTTTTGTTCACGGGCTATGTATTAACGTTAAATGTCGCACCGACGCTAAATTTCGAACTTGACGTTATATGTCGCGAGGCTGCTGCTAAATGTCGCAACCAACGCTATAATGTTGCAAAACCTCCTGACGCTATATGTCGCACATGTAACGCTAAATATCGCACTCCTTTTCAAGAATATTATTGCCCTATAGTTGAAGATCTCGACGTATCCCGGAACAGTACTAATAATCTAGGGATGAATCAGTTATGACCGTAAAGGCCCAGGTTTGAGATGCCCGTGTTGTGTTCCGGGTTGAATCGGGGTTAAGTTTCAACATATTCTAATTCTTTCAACTCATTGTGCAAACTGACTAATGTTATGTCCGTATATCTTTATATATTGTGTTTCTGCTATTATATTATGACCATTTTTGTTTATATTATGTAGATAAATATGTACACCATCAAGAAAGCCTATTGTATTATGTGCATTCCTTATAATAATAATATGGTCTTAAAGTTTATTAAATCTTGTCCATTTTATATATTATAATATTATTGTGTCCTAAATTATTTTCATCATGATATTATTATATTCTGTCAATAGTTTCTTATATTTTTGGTGATGTTATTACATTATGTGCATACTTTGTTATCTAGTGGTAGCTTAATTATGGGACGCCAACATAGTCTTATGTAGTCGTGACAACATCTCCTCATAAACCACTGGGTCAACTGCAACCAAAGCATCCACTTGCAGACCTCTATCAAGTTCTTTCAAGCTATGGCCCCAGGGATCACTTGATTGTACATAGACTATGATAAATATATAGGAAATACTTTAAAACTCAATTTTATTGATTTTGTTGCACCGTGTGTCATGTCATATAGAGATAACATCGTATAGAGCTTAGGTGTAAGCTATATACGTTGACGATGACGCCGTATAAAGCTTGCGTGGTATAGAGCTTACCGTACACTATTTTGACGTATAGAGCTCATCTGTTCAGAAATGTTAAAGGGCCAATGAGGAATTTTATAAATATAGCTTAGTTTTATGTATGCATGATATTGGAGTTTTGTTTTCAAAATAAATTGGTATAAAATGTTCTTTAGAAGTAGCGCGATGATACATTAAAGTGTAAAAAGGAAAAGGAGAGTATACTCCTTCAAATATTAATGTATTCCAATAGCGTACCCATTAGCGTAAGATACTTGAATGCTATCATTTTGTATAGGTTTGTGGACATTTTCACGAAGAAAGGTAGGCGCACACAAGCATACCCTGGTATATACGTTTTATATTCAAATAAAGGGCAACAACTCTGACAAACATGGTCGAATGATAAATGGTGATATTCAGGTTTGATGAAAATGTTAGAGGAGTGAAATAGCCTATTGACCACTTTGTGCTCATATGAGCATAAAGCCATGGAATAAATAAACATACAAGGTGCTTGAACTATTACTTTTAATTAAACTCCCGTATTTCATCTGCTATTATACTGTTCATTCTCAGTAAATGCTCTAACATGTAAATAAAGTTCATTTGGCTGCCATGAATACTGAACAAGTTCTTTAATACATATACTACTTTGTAAATAAATAAATGTCATATGTGGCAATACTCAAAGTTAGACTGCGACTGTAAGAGGTTTTTTTAAACAAAATGAAATGACATGTGTATCACTAATACAGAGTTATTGAAGATTTCATTAATGTAGTGTTATCCATAGCATTGATTTATCATTTTTAAAATTAAATAACAATGTCAATAAAAACTTAACAGTAGTTGCACAATTGGAATTTACAATATCATCAGTAAAATATCAAACAAATTAACAAAGTGAATAATGTCTCAGGAAATAACATGTAATATGGCATAAATTCACACACAAGCTCAACAGTAATATAACAGGAAATTGCAAATGAAACAGTTCATATGACGTAAATTATTGCACAAGATCAACAGTAATATTACAGGAAATAAAAAATCTTACATTTAACATGGCATGAATTAATTCACAATATGAACAATAGTGTAAGAGGAAGCAACAACTTATAAAGTTCATATGACATAAATTAACTAACAATATAAACAGAAATGTCACATGATTTAATAAATCTACCATCTAAATAACAAACACATGGATTACCGGTAGATTACTATTAAAGTTAATCTATTTGATAGGGGTGTAAAACAAAAGCTATCTGTTTCAGTTCTTCTGTTTTCTCTCTTTCTAAAACTAAATGTTCTTCTTTATAATTTCCAACTTTCATTCTTCAGTTTTTAATAGTTTGGCTTGTAAATCTGAAATGAAGCAGTAATATTGATGATAAATATAACACATTCAGTAAATGATAGATTATGACCGTCACACTGACATAATGAGTTATTCGATAAATTACTTCACATTTGCAAGAACCCGAACATTCACATTTGTCATGATGATGGGTCCAATATAGTGGATGAATGCAGTTTAATATTAATCAATGCAAAGTTTTTCACTCATCAAAGCATACCATTAAGTATTAAAGCTGGGACGAGTACTTGAGTAGCCGGGTATAGGGTCGAGTAAGGCTACGACCCAGTTACAAATTACTACTCAGGTATCTTGAAATAGAACACTCCATATTAAACTTGTTTTGATTTTTTAGCAAACAAAATATACATTGATTTGATCTAATTATAAATTTTTGTCTACCTTAATGAGAACTACCTTGTGAAAATATGGCCTATTTCTATACAAATTTTAACTTACCAACAATTACTAATCCCGTTTTTTATGCTTAAGTGCTGCACCAGCGAGTTTGAAATATTGTTCAAATGGTCAAAATATTAACACAGATTTTTTATCCATTTATTTGCAATACTGACTAAACTTTCAACTAACTTCTTATTTATGTAGCTAGCAGTTTGTCGTTAGTAAAATGTCCGCGTAGTACATTTAACCTAATTTCTCAGTATCAATGGCTGGCAAAATTTGGGAGCATGGGCAGGGGAAGCAGGGAAAGTTCGAAAACTAGGTTGAAGATGTTTTTTCATGGAAGAGGTACCCCCACAACGGTTGCTCAACTCAAGGTCACAGATACTGCATTTTGTCTGATGTTTATAGCTAAGAAGCATGAAATATTGCGAAACTTGGCTTTTTTATGCAGTTTGGTTGGTTGCCATTTTATTTATACAATATTATAATAGGTACCAGGAAGCAGGAATGATAATCCTTTGAGAAAAATAGTCGGTACTCTGTACTTGCCAGTAATAAAGTCTCGGGTACCCAGGTAAAATCTTCTACCTGTCCCAGCTCTATTAAGTATTCAACATAATTGTAATAATAAGTATCCTTATTTTGAGAGGCTCAAGCAAAATACCTTGCATACCTGAGTGAAATGTGGACTCTACCACTGAACTATCAGACCATACCTGAGTGAAGTGTGGAATCTACCACTGAACTATCAGACCTGAGTGAAGTGTTGACTCTACCACTGAACTATCATACCTGAGTGAAGTGTGGAATCTACCACTGAACTATCCTACCATACCTGAGTGAAGTGTGGAATCTACCACTGAACTATCATACCTGAGTGAAGTGTGGACTCTACCACTGAACTATCAGACCTGAGTAAAGTGTGGATTCTACCACTGAACTATCAGACCTGAGTGAAGTGTGGAATCTACCACTGAACTATCAGACCTGAGTGAAGTGTGGATTCTACCACTGAACTATCAGACCTGAGTGAAGTGTGGACTCTACCACTGAACTATCAGACCTGAGTGAAGTGTGGACTCTACCACTGAACTATCAGACCTGAGTGAAGTGTGGATTCTACCACTGAACTATCAGACCTGAGTGAAGTGTGGACTCTACCACTGAACTATCATACCTGAGTGAAGTGTGGACTCTACCACTGAACTATCAGACCTGAGTGAAGTGTGGACTCTACCACTGAACTATCAGACCTGAGTGAAGTGTGGACTCTACCACTGAACTATCAGACCTGAGTGAAGTGTGGAATCTACCACTGAACTATCATACCATACCTGAGTGAAGTATGGACTCTATCACTGAATTATCAGACCAGTACATTAATTGGTAAAATTATTTTATTTCCACTTCATCAATGAGTTTGCATTTAGGATTACTAGTAAAAGATTCCATAAAGTAAACATGGAAGTATGAACTAGTAAATGATTTTTTAGTTAATTTAATACATGGTAATCCATAAACTAGAGAATTATTCTGCAATATGATTACTGAAACTAATCTGCATTAGAATATATTGATCAAGTCTACTTTTTTTGATAAAATACCATCAAAGCATTGTTTGAAATTCAGAAAAAAAATTGTTAAATCTGCTAATAAGAATTTTCTTAAATCTCAATGAATGTTTAAGAAATGTAATAAATAGTCTTACTTAATACACATGTATAATAGATTGGTAGTACCTTCATCACTGCTGACAAATGTGGAGCATTTCCGTTTCTCTGCATTGTTTTGTATTCTGTCTTGAAGTATTGGCAGTGCTGACAGTGGTTGCACAGTCTCTACTACCTTTTGAAAAGAATTTAATTTCACTTATTACTAAAATAAACAACATATCATGTATTTTTGCCTAAATGTTAAAAACAGTATTGTTCATAAATGGTTGTAATATTTACATGTTACTGCAAATATAACTGGATTTATAAGAGCATATTTTGTGATTAAATATAATAGATTATCTGAATTTAGTATTTCTTCACTTATACAATTTACCAAGGAAGATCCAGATGCAGGCATGGAAGAACTAAATTGGCGCAGGTAGAATCCCTTCAAAGAAAAGATGTGAGGTGACTTACTATATTTAATTGTACATTTGAAAAAAACCTGAAACATTGTTTAGATGATTACAGAATAAGATGAACCTTCTGAGACAGTTTCTGTACGCTGCAACCAATAAGTTTGAAAAGAATTGCCCATACATTATTTGAACTGACAGTTAATACAGACAAAGAAACTGACAAATATCAGTATGTTCATAAAGATCTGGACATTTCTTAGAACTCATGATTCCAAACCAGCATTTCTTCCAGTCATCATTGTATTTGGAATGATAGTCAGTTCCTGAAAGGATAATACAAAATTAATGAGCATATTATGTCCTTTGAAAAGGCACATAAGTTTATTAATTAACATTAGCATTAATTTTCTTTTAAACTAAAGTCATGCAACCTGCAGTGACAGTCATGCCTTGGATACTTTATTTCTACTTCTACTTGGAATGGCATGACAAAATAATGTTACTGAAAGAGTTGTTATGGAAATATCAATTATACTGTACTATTCATATTGGTTTGTGTAGAAATTTTCATGAACACTGCTTACTTATTTTTCAACCTCTAACAGATCCTTTGGTCCAGGTCCATCACCAGTGTCCGTAACAACTTTAAATTGTTGGCTTTCTTTTGCCTTGATGGACTGGAAAGTGGGCCATTTCTTCGTTATCTCTTTTAATGTATGATTGCTATAGCTTACTACATTTACTCTGAAAGAGATCAAAGATACAGACTCATCATACAGTACCTAACTGTCACTGTGATCCATTACTCTAGCTATATTTAATACAATCATAGATTACACTTTGGTTGTTAAGTTTGGTAAATGCATTGGTTAAAATACTCATTCTTCACTTGTCTGGCCTGGATTGATTAACAGATCAGGGTAGCAACGTGAAGTGGTACCTCAATTTGTTAGGTCAAATCAAAATTTAAAACCTTGCATTTCCCATCACTGCTCATGAACACGCTGTATCAAACTTAATGTGTGTGTTAAACAGTATGTTTTGGGCACTATTTTAGGATAAATTTATTTAGAATTTTAAGAGTCTACATATAAGTATGTTTAGACTATGGGGCACCAATACCCCCCCCTCCCCCCCCCCCCGGACGCATTTTTCTACAGTACGTTTTTCTGAAAGTGTATGGAAAGACCTACCAAATCCCAGTGTCTACCATCTGGGTGTTGGGGCTTTACTCCGTTACCGCCATTTTTGGGCGTTACCATAATTGAAATTTTAAAGTTAACTCAATACCACAAAGAGATCAAAATGATTTGTGTTAAATGCTTTGTAATTATAAGCACAGAGAATATAAACAAGAGTGTAGAAATGTTAAACACATCATCAAATGTGGTATAATTTACGTTACCAATATTTTATCATTGAAAAAAGGTCACATATACTCTAAAATATCCGATAATCATCATATATTTACTGTTTCTTGATCGAGCAGAACACTATCTAACGAGTAAATGGTACTCAATTGTATTATATGTTGACAAGGTGACAAAAAGGTCACAATAATGCAGAAAATACGTGTATATTATTAACCGCATGCATTACCAAAATATAACTATGAACATAAGTGCATGTTTAACTATATCTTGATATTTTTTGCATCAGACATTATAAAATCTAAAATGGCATTTAGGCTTAATTACAAAAAAACCCATTTCATTATAAAATTTTCAAATCAACCAATCAAAGCAATCAATTGTCAATAAAAAAATAATTTCATTAATCAAATATTTAATTTAGTCTATCAATTTCTTAGTAATTTATAGATATGTTTCTTTTTTCAATGATTATGCAATTGCAACCTGTGACCTAGCAGTGGCCATGAAATCGTACTCATTGGTTTGGCAGTTTCCAGAACAAATTCACTAATGTCATAGTGACAACGGGTGTATTTCACACACTTGTGCTCCATCTTCGATACATTTAGGTAAAGAAATGAACGACAGTGGTCTCGCGAAACTTATGATAAATTCCGGAATTGTGCCAGTGTTTCTCTTGACAAAGTGACGTCTAAAACCATGCTCTATGGGAGCACAAGCCCTTATTGAAGCAATTGATCAATTACCCCAGCAAAGGTTTGAAGAAGCACAACCCTCCACACAGAGTATTTCAGCATAATATAATAACTCAGATATGAGCATTTGGCCAGCTTATGCTCCTGTCAGTTCAACATGACATAGGCCCGAAGCTTACCTGATCGTATCCTATGTTGATAATGGTAACACCTAATTGGGTAACTGCAGAGTCTTATAACAGTTCCAGACACATGCGAGCAAGTAGCTGAGACAATTTCTTATCAGTTGCCTAAGACGTCTCGTGTAGACTTTATATCAGACACATACAACAAACAGGTTATTGAATCAGACGAGCGCCGATGACGTTGGGAAGCTCCAACGTTCTTGCTCTTAGGTAAAAAACAATAACTTCATGAAATCTGATGGGCTTCATATCTAATGACGACAATAAAACACAGTCAATAAAGCTAATTTTTTAGCAGTCTTCTAGAGATGGCGTCACAGTCACACTAACTGAGATTCAAAGAACTGAGATTACAGTCAGGAGCGAAGTTTAAATGTGTAAGATAAAACCATCCTTTAACCATTTAAAGGCCTGTGTTATCATCATTTTGAATTAAAATTTGCATGTCAAGTATGTATAGTCTGTACAGATGTACATCATTTGGCCAATTTATAACCACAATTACCAAGGAAAAGCAACATGGGTCAATACGTAATCTCACTACTCTCAGAGACAATATAGTGTTCCATCGCTACTTTACTGAATGAAACTCTTCAATATGTAGTGAATTTCGTTACCTTAACCGTTAATGATGAAACGGAGGAAACCAACAGAATCCTGCATATATCTCCAACTTTTATCAAAACTGCAAAGTCTGCAATGTATACTTATACTGTTTTTTAAAGCGGATGTATGAGGCGTCACGTAATTGTAATTAGAAAAACATCAGAAACAGGGAACGATGGACCAGCTACTTCTCCTTGAAAAAGTAATGTATAGCTATAGCTTTGCTCCTATAAATGAAGATTACATGACAATATTGGTCAATTTACCACGCATGTTTGTTCGGATGAACTTTACAGTGCCATTGAGACACTTGTATGTGTGTTGTTTGATCAACAAAAATACAGCGACATTAATAAACTGAGGTATGACAAGTATCAAAGCCATGGTTGTGTTCTGAACGCTTTAAGTGGTATGGACATGAGCTTACTCACTCCCTGCAGATCCCGTCTCGTATGTTTAATGTGTTACGGGTAATTACAAGGTGTATATTTGGACACATGCAAAGAGGGTAATCCTGATCTTCTAAAAGTGGATAAAAGTGGTTGGAAATTCGGTCCTGACAACATGCTGGAATACAACTGGTACACTTCTTACATTTACTTGTTGCAAAGGACAGCAACAATCAATCATATAACCACATCAAAACTGTCTCATGAATTAGACCTTTAGATAATGTTCACAATTTTTATATGCCCGTTTGAAAAATGGCTTATTATGGGAACACCCATGGCAAATGGGCAGGCAGCATCCACAACAGTGTCCGCTCAATAATGCAAACAGATGTAATCGGATCCTCATCAAACTTCATGATAATCTTTATGGGCACGAGCTCTCGGTCAATTCGATAGCACCCCCTATTGCCTCAGGCACTTCTGAGTTACGCTCCTTGATATATTGAAAATTGACTAAAAATGCAGGTCTGTCCGTAGTCGATCAATTATCAACCTATGATATCTTCAGCAAACTCAGTGCTCCGGATATCTTTTTTTGATGTGAGTAAATATACTCCCAGCGGGGTGAATGTATCCCAGGGTTGTATGTTTATAACGGCTCTGGTCCTATTACTGTGGGTGCCCAGATATTTACAATGACTGGCAAATGCGTGTTGCCTCCTAAACCAAAACATACCATATTGTATAAATAACGAAAACAAAAATGCTACAATGTTCAAGGAAACCAAAACTAGATAGCAAGATCTTCAATGATCTGGCCAGTTAATATTAATTTGATTTTGAAATTTTGGAAGTGAGAGATGACATGAGACACTTAAATTCAGAATCCATAAGAACAAAGCATGACATGCTCAATCAATCTTTTCAACTGAGTACCCTTTTATTACAAACTTATTCAAAACTTTAGCCAACACCTTCTGATACAGTAAACCTTAACCTGGGAGGTTGTTAAAAGACCGGCATTTTTTAAAAACAGTACACATGAGTTACTTTGACAAAAGGTTTCTAAGTAAGTGACATCATACACAAAGAAGTATGATACCCATACAATGACATATTTTTTCTTATTATTAATGGGAATGAAATACAAAACAGTTGTGTACATGGTGCAATACATAAAATTAAACTTTGTGCAGTATAACGCTCTGTTAGCAAGTCTGAGTAACACCAGTAACAACTGAAATATCTGGGCGAGTGGGTATAATTGTTCACAGCTGTCAAACCTTCCTGGATTTCCGAACTAAGAAAACAGTACATTAAGCAAATGTTGAAATTCATCGAGTTCATGATAACTAAAGAAGAATAAAATTCGATTTCTAAAAATCACATTGTATTTTGCCTAAAAATAAAGGTAACACATCCATCAGTTAATAAGGTATCTAAGGAAATATTGGCACTGAACAGCAAGTCTTAGCATTCAAATATAGATGTTGTAGTATGTACCTTGCATTCAGAAAATTGGAAGCTCCTGTCAGCAACAACTTGTAACTCTCAAAATGTCCTGTGCTGGTGTTCCCTTTTGGAGCCACTTGATCACATAGGGTTCTACCAGAGGTCAATGGTTACATGGCCCTGCATTGACAACCCACTCATGTTCATCCATTACATGATGAAGAACTCTAAAACAGAGATCCTGCAAAGCAAAAACAAAATATATAGTGAGTCAGTGACTGACAACAAAGAAATGAGCATTCAATCTTTACTTAAGTTTGATAAAATTTATGTAGCCTCAAGTGCATGCATTTTGATTTTATTGCATAAGATAGGACCTGGTTTGCAAAGAAATTAACTGCATAAGAAACTAGAGCTTGTCACAAGAGTGATGAATACCCCACATACAGCTTTGACACAGAATGCTTAAAATCTGAGTTTTTTCAGTAATATTATTTGCTATTACATGTACTAAAGATGCAAACATCATTCGAGAAGCAGTTTTACCCTGGGCCTTACACATGACACATACAAAATATAATAGTAAACATTTCTGCCAAGTATTCCCAAAATCCACTCTGACATAGAAGACAGTGATATACTATAGTCTATGTGAACTTGAAAAAGTACTGATTTTTTGTCTCTAACCTGTAAGTGTGACCTTTACCTTGGAGGTACAGACCTACCGGTAGGTCTTTTGATAGACATATCACCACATATTGGTGAACATTTCTGCCAAATATTTCAGAAATCCATCCACAAATAACAAAGTTATTGAGCTGAAACAGAAGAAAGTAATACATTTTTTACCTTTCACCGGCAAGTGTGACCTCAACCTTGACGATGGAGGTACAGAACTGCAATTTTGCATGGGAGAGATTCCCACATGTAAATTAACATTTCTGCCAAATATTTTTTAAAATCCTTGGATGGACAACAAGAGTTTAGGTCCGGACACACACACAGGCGCACAGACGGACAAGGTGACTCCAGTATCCCACCAAGACACATCCTGTGGCATATAAAGAGTTAGTCATATCTATGTGACCCAAGACAGTATTACGTTACTTGTAGGAAATTATCGTGCACTCCTCAACAGAACTGAATACATGATGTGTCACAGATGTGATAAAAGTGGCTAACTACATGGCTGCACCACTGTTTTAACTGACCACAATGCACTTGCTGAGCAGCCTGAAAAAAAAGTGCATTTAAGATTTACTTGCATATATTCATTTACAATGTTTCAAAAGAAAAGATATCATTCTGCCCACTATCGGTAATCAACAAGTCAACAAACAACAGCAGTGTTCAAGTGACCTGAAATTAAAAATATTGATTGAACCATGCTTTCATAATCTTATTTTGCCATATTTTAGCAGCATGTCTTGGGTGTAGTATGGGTGTTTGGTGCCTGGGTATCATTTCCCAGGAAAATATCATGTCATGAAAATATAAACCAGTGAGTTTTGTCATTTCGCTGTGTTCACTCCTGTACTGGTGATCAGTTTCCCCACTCACCATTCCTCGAAAAGGTATGTAATATAAATGTTAAATCATAAGTAATTATAAGAAAATACTATCTCAACTTCTTCATGTGTATGATCAGTAGGAGAAAATGACTCGACGGAAAATCTCAATCATAGGTCTTGATGGAATCATCTAATAAGCTGCACTATTTCAGTACTTCCTAACAACACCATCAAAATAGTTTGACCTAATATATTGTATGTTTCATTGTTTTGTATGATACAGCTTGACCAACACTCAAACTGTATGATCTACCATATAGCTAAAGAAGCAGTAGTACAAACATTATAACTGAAGAAAAATTGACAATGAATGGTCGGTAAAAACCTAAAATTTGGAACTGTTTGCTCAGTTAAATATACATAAAATAGTAACATATTCACAAACCAAGTTACACCAGCATACAATGAAGTTACATTTAAGAGCGTAAGTTATTCATCTTTTTGCAGCATCCAGTTTCAGACGGGCAGATAGACATACTGATGGACTGCAAACCTATAGTCCCCTCCGGTATAAACATCGGTATGGGAATAATAAAGAATGGATTATTACCAATCAAGATTAGGGATACTATTACCATAGTATGAAATATAAACCAGCAGTAACTTATCACACCAGCAATACAAAGCAAAAATAACAACTTACTAAGATAGCTGTGATTGACAGATGAACATCAGATATGACCTCTTTCTCCAGACATGTCCATCCTGAAAGAACCAAAGCCCTCTTTTTCCATCCAAACACTAGACTTCCTTGTCTCCTTATTCACAGTCACCACAGACAGGATCTCCTTTGCACTGTCCTCCATGTCTGTATATGTGCAAAACAGATCATTTTGCCCTGAAGAGTCCATGGACCCATCTCCTGTAATGACATTTTAAATGACCTTGTAAGTGTCAAATAAGCAGGTGAAATAAATAGATAAAATCCTCATAATCCAAATGCTATATGGTTACATTAAAAAGAAGTAAAATAAGATTTATCATTGCCCAAAACAAATGGAAATAAAATGTATCTTATACAGTAAACCTGTCTTAAGCGACCACTCAATGGAGAACTAAAATATGGTCTCTGAAGACAGGACTGGTGGTCTCTTAACTAAGGATTTGAGTCACATATTATGAAATAATATGAAACCATGTACATTTAATTAGGCAGTTAAATATTTTATACAGGAACAAATGTAACTGTGGCTTAGCATTTTAAAAACAGTACAAAATCTTAACAAAATATTAAACATTAATTTATTGATTTAAAAATGATTATTTTATAAAACATATATAAAATGCCTTTGAAGAGTTTACATGCTGTTCACATAAAAGAAATCACAGTTTAGAAGAACGGAAGGCAAATTTCTGAGCTTGCTCCTGAATTATAAGCTATCCATTCCTCTAAACTTAAAATTTTTCGGTTTGCCGACAATCTTTTTGTTTAGGAGATACAAACAATCACACATTTAGGTCAACACACAACACAACGGTCGCTTAGCAACTACGATACAGACAGAAAGTACTGGGCGTTTACTGCTTTAGACAGGAGGTCGCATAACTAAGTTTACTTAACGTTAAAAACTCTCGGGAGGAATTTAGAGCGGTCGCACAAGACAAGAGGTTGCTTGTAAAAGGTGGTTGGAAGGACAAGTTTTACTGTAATGAGATAATTTTGATCTCAAACACAATGCCCACTTAGGGTGGCCTTTTGACCTACATGTACTGACCTAAAATTGCACAGGTCATGTAAAGGTTGGCCAGAGAAACCAGTATTTGAAGTTTGTTAACTGTAGGTGGATGTATTTTGATCTTATAGGCAAGGTTAAAGTTTGAGACAGACAGACAGGCCAAAAACAGTATGCCCCTATCTATCTATCTATCAGTTCTATAGGAGTGCATAAAAGCATAAGTTGTTAATAATTTTTCTTATTGGTATGCTACAAGAGCAACAATATTGACAATGAACACATTATTGTGAAGCAGTATTAATAGGGGATGCCTAATCTGTGGGCCAACTGCTTTAAAAATTACCTTGGAATGGATACAATTCTTCAGTCAGTAAAACATTTTACTTCCACTCAATCTTTGAAAGCACACAATAATAAAGCAAGTTTGAGAAGTAGTATCCCAAACACTGGTAGTTGGTTTACATAACAGCAGTACATTTATTGTTACAGAGTAAGCTACAAATGAGAACCGGGTAACAAACTTCTCTCTTGGATGGCAAATAAAGAATAAAACCTTTAATTCTGTTTAGATAGCCTTGTTATCTAATATCATTAAATTAAATTACCGATTAAAATTTGATAGTACTCACTCAAACAAAACAACGAAACTGGCACTAAAGCTAGCAGGTAGTCTTGCTTTCATCTCCACCTCTGGTTTCATTCTGTAATATTTGTAAGATGTAACATACATTACCAACTTCTGATTTAAAGTTGTTTTTTCTAAAAGACTAACTCTACTTACATCAGAATGAAATAGTCAGAAATTCATATATTACAATATATAAACCACTCATATAATTGACGAACAAAATGTAAATACAGTATTATTTACATGTCTTATATTATCTCTGGTTGTTTATCGCATTTCTAAACCCATCTACAGTCACCTATCATCTACAGTAACTTGCAAACATCCAATACCTCCAAATACAGCCATCTCACATCTACAGTAACCTGTAAACTTCAAATACCTCCCAACTACAGTCACCTCTCATATACAGTAACCTGTAAACCTCAAATACCTCCCAACTACAACCAACTATTGTTTACAGTAACTTGTAAATATCAAATACGGCTCAACAACAACCACCTCTCAAATACATTAACTTGTAAACCTTGAATAACTTTCAATTAACTGCAGTCACCTCTCTTCTACGGTAACTTATACTTCTCATATACCACCAACACCAACTATCTCTCATCAACTGTATACGTCTTTAATTCTGCGGGTGTAAAATTTGGCGTTTTTAAGATGTTCATGAATTGGCGGGTTCTATATTTGGCGGTTTCATATCCAACTGCCAAAATAAAACCATGTCCTGTCTTCTTAAGCGCCAAAATTAAAACACTTAAGAAAATAAGTTTCCACCATTTTCAAGGGAAATAATTAGACTATTTTACTAAATATCTTCCTAACTACTATCGTATCAAGTGAAATGTATAAACAGCAAGAATAAGTTACATGAAAACCAAAGTGTTGGTAATTACTTGGGATTGAACAGGAGTTAACACAATGACTAAAAGTGATTATTTGTTTCGATAATTTATCTTAAATTGAGACATATTGTTATTATATCGGGTTTAATTTAATCTTTTTATATTAGCGGACGATTTAAGTTTTAAATGGTGTGACAAATAAGCTGTATTGTTTGAATCGTTTAGATTTTACCTTGTTTCAATTAAGATTACCCTAAGGCAATAAACGTAATGCATGTACTTTAAGTGATGAAAGTAAACAAGTAATAATACATGTACAAACATACTAAACAAACAAATATTTATGTGAAAAAGTATTAGTTACACCTTTTGATAACAAAATGTACAATAATTTTCTTTGACAAAATAATTGGCGGTCTTCATAATTGGCGTGGTTTTATATTGGCGCGGTCTAGACCGCCAATATCGCCAAAATAAAACGGGCGCCAATATTAAGACGTATACAGTATGTACAGTAACTTGTAAACCTCAAATACAACCCACAACCTCTCATCTTCAGTAACTACAACCCTGTAAATTAATTCTTGGCAATATTGTGATTTTGGGATCATCTTTGTCATCTCTATGAGCTCTTTACAATGAAATACTTCAAGATCTTACCTTAATATGGTTAATCAGAAGTCATCAAACTTGTAACTTTATTATTCAGGCCAAACTTCAAAACTTACAATATGATTTTCTTAAAATGGGAAAAACAACATACTGGCTTGGAGAAATAAGCCAACGACCAGCCACATCAGCCATCATTCAATATTGCATTTATTATTACTTCACAGGTAGATCCGAATGTGACAAACACACAACATTACATAACATCTCAACGTCAATATGAGAATACAACATCTCCACATAAATATCACAATACATAATAAATTCACATGAAGATCTGTGTAAAACAAATATACAATGTCACATTACAAGTTTACATGATCATCTGGGTCATGTTTATGATATTACATGTACATTGTATATGACAGTCTTTCCACTTGTTAGCACTCTATGTGTTGTTTAAACAATGTATTCATAAAACCCATCATAGTATATCAACACATTTGGTATGACCAATATTTCACCAGTCGTTGTGATGTCTATAATATAAAACATAAAACAACTAAATAATTTCTGTGACAAGATACAAATCATTTTCAAATGTATATCTATAGGAGATATATACGTCATAATCAACCTTTTCAGAAAGAAAAACATTTGTGATAATATAACTATGTTGTATGTTGATTGTTTCTTAATGATATACATGTAGTTAAAACTGTACAACTTGTTTTAAAATGAATCTAATATGATACAATGAGGCAATATTAGTCAACAATTAAAACAGAACTATTAGAAACTTGAATATTTCGATGGAATATACTTTTTATCCATACTGTAAACTTATCCATTATTCATGGGTAACTTAACTCAATAGGAATCGGACAAATGGTTGATAGAAAACTCTATTGTATCAGTTCATCTACATGCAAAGTTGATATAAAAAATTAAAACACACAAGGGAGGCAATTTCATGTTTATTCATTGTATGAGATTAGCCTCCCTTCTAACATACAGGTAGTAAATTAGATCTATAAAAAATGCAAAAGTACCATTGTGTATTTCAAAGAGGATATTCCAGTCTCTGCAATAGCAATTTGAAGCCAACTTGTTCTTTTAGTTGATGCTGAACACCTGAAACACAATTTTAATAGGATTATAACTATCATACTGAAGACCTATATCAAATGCATGTTTTTTTATAGTTCGTGAACTTTCATGGAAGAGAACTGTACTTAAAATTAATGAACATTTTAGGTAAATGACATTTATTATAATAGCATAGCTATTATACAGAATTGTACTTCATAAAATTGCATCAAGAGCTGTTAAAAACTTTCAAGGGTCTTTCTATTCTTACATATATATATATATGAATATAAGATACTATATAATTTAGCTTATTATTACCAAATGGTATGTTCCCCTGTCTTCTTTATAACAACTCTGATGAGTAGATCAATGACTTCCTCAGGTACAAAGGTTGTCAATTTGTATACTAGGTACACCTAAAACCTGGTGAGAGTCACTTCCTGATTCATCAACAAGCATGGAAAGAATGATTTACAAGTCTGGTCTTTCTTTGTTCAAGTTTCAACAGCTTCAACCTTTATCAATATTATCAATTTCTTCTATCCAAAGCCCTATAATTGACGAAATATGGAAGACCTCTGTGTCTGAAATAATATCAAAACAACTTAGCATTTTTAGCAAGATGTAAAAAAATGAAAATGCAATACTTTAATATTCAAATGATAGAAAGCAGTATTGGAAATTTGAACGACATAAAAATTATTATACATAAAGATCAGGTATAAAAAGATATAAAACTGAAGTGCATGGACAAAATGAAAATGATCAGTATATTCTCAAAAGATTATAATTCAGTACCAACTATAATATCAAGGTTCAATTTGGAATTATATCGATGAATGTATATTAAACATCATACTTAGATGATTTAAACATGAAACTGACACACAAAATTATTGGTAAATTCTTTCAATTTAAAATAAAGTGGAATTAATTAAAGATTGCTCATAGGTCCAGAACATAAACATACAATGTACTTTCAAAAGGAATTAACTGGCAACTACTTATTCATCAAATAGTTTCCAAAGGGGTTTGTCACGAAAAAAAATCAAATTTTTTTTATATATATATATAGAAGGGAAACTACTTCGACAATTCGAATTTTCCAACGCGTGTTATAAACTTCCATGTTATTGCAATGCAGTACAAAATATTTAACTCATTATATAGTGCAACGTATGGGCAACTCAACACGCTTACAGAAAATGTATACTTTTACTACCTTTAAAGATATTTTAAACTAGCTATTGAAGATTTTTCACTCGAAAAATGGTCAAATTTTACAAAACGACACACTGTCGTAAAATTGCAGCGTGTACAAATCTGTAGCGAAACTGATAAATTACAGGTCAAACTTCATGGAGTGAGTCATAATTCATAACCAAACAGTATATTTATATCCTATATTGTATAATTTACTAACTGCAAACGTTTTCACATCTCGGGATGCACTTTTAATGAAGAATTTACGTTTTTGTTCAGTTTGCGGATTCTTAATTTTGCTTCCTTGATAGGTCACGTGACAATCGCCTAACTCGTGATGAAAGCATAATTCTGATAGGATGAGCGATACTGTGTGGTATTTTTTAGGTATGGTTCCCGATTGCGTAGTGAAAAGGATAGAGTGCACAGGGTACACATAAATTGTAAACAAATACCACAGACTATCACTCATGCAATCAGATTTAAGCTTTCATCACGAGTTAGGCGATTGTCATGTGACCCGTCATGGAAGTAAACTTTGAGTAGCCGGCTTATTGAATAAAAAAATACACAAATTCTTCGCTAAAAGAGCTTTCCGAGATGCGAAAGCATTGGCAGTTAGTATACTATAGTGTTTTATTATGAATTAAGGCCCATTCTAAGAAGTTGTGTCAGTAATTTAACATTTCCACTCTGTACATGTATACCGGTATACACACTGCGATTTTACAACAGTGTGTCGTTTTGTAAAATTTGACCATTTTTCGAGTGAAAAATCTTCAATAGCGAGTTTAGAATATCTTTAAAGTAGTAAAAGTATACATTTTCTCAAGGACTTATATACATATATATGTATGTATATAAGTCCTTGATTTTCTGTAAGCGTGTTGAGTTGCCCATACATTGCACTATATATGAGTTAAATATTTTGTACTGCATTGCAATAACATGGAAGTTTATAACATGCGTTGGAAAATTCGAATTGTCGAAGTTGTTTCCGTTCTATATATATATGGGTTACATGGAAAAAAAAATTTTTCGATTTTTTTTTCGTGACAAACCCCTTTGATAGTTTCTAGAATGTCATAAAAAAAGACAAGACAAGCTGTTTGTAAATTGATACAGGTTACCAAGGATGTGACAAGTGAAATATTGTCCAAAAAATATAGGACAAACCGTTGAAATACAGGATTTTTGGACAGAAATATAGGAAAATATAGGACAAATAAAAACAAGAACTATTACAGTATCCTTTTATCCTCCTCCGCCACTTACAACACACTTCTCTTTTATTAACAAATCAAATTATAATAAATGGAATTACAATATTCATTACTTAATTAAACAGATCAAGAAATAAAAGCCTGACTGGTATACATGGTTGGCAATGCTCACACAACATGACTAAAACACTTAAAGCAAAGCCTGTGGTAGCTCCTACTGACTTGGTATTAGGCAGGGCTTATCAGTTCACTTGTAACTGCTATAACTTAAATACTCCTTTAGTTGGGCTTTGCTGGACTGATATCTCATACAGGTAAGCCTGTATGTTTACATGCTGATATAAACACCCAGTAGCAGCAGACTTATGTTTATATTGTGTGACTAGGGTTAGAGGTTATGTCAAATTCCAATTCAAATACTGCTCTCTTGTTCAGATGTTGAAAATAAAAACCTAAATGACCAATTTGTAGATCATGAAATTCACCAACACTAAGGCAATTTTACATCTAATGAGGAATTCAAAACCTGAATTAATTTACAGAAAGTTATCTGAGTACAAGATGTTGCTAAAACAGCCACCATTTGAAATTAGGCTCCTCCCACTTCCTTTTATACAAATTCCTGGGGCTTAAGTGCTGTTCTGTATCCATTCATATGCAAAGCAACAACAACAGACAATAAGAATAGTAAATAATTCAACTTGACCTTTTGAAGCAAAACACAAATACAACTTTTAAAATAATTACATTTTGGAAAAGAAAGTACAGTACACTAAATGTTCATTAGGAAACAGTTTGGTGTCATTTTTATTGTCGATATTTTTCTGTATCAAAAATAAAAAACAATTAAGGAACAATGATACAATTGACTCTCGTTGGCCCAACTCAACAGGACTGGCAAAAGAAGTTCTACTTTCCAGAGTTCTAGCCATCTAGATCCATCAAGGAGAGTTGTTTTCCTTGTGTACATGATAATGTGTTCATGTTGTTTGTAGTGATATATCATGATCATATAACAACATGTACATATAATATGTAAAATATAATGTAAGAAATGAAAAACAAAGATCATGAAATGCAAAGATATTGCTGGGCTTATATTGCGAGACAAAAGTTTTTTCGTACATTTACACTTCATACTTATTGTTGTTTTCTTTAATTCAAAAATAATTATAAAGTAATCACTCAAGACACATTAACTACCATACACATATATAAATATTGAGCCTTGGACCTGATTAATGACTAAAGTTTAAGTGGCAAAAACACACAACATTATATACAGAACAATCCTCTGAGTAAAGGCATAAGCAAAAACACTTTCATTTATCATGACTTAACACATGCGCTGATGATTCTGAAAGAAATGCTAATTTTGAAGTAAATGTTGCATATTTACAAACAAGTGACCAGAAGTGTATGAAATATGCATAATTTATTTCTGTCTCAGAATCATACATTTCTTGTTTACCTAAAAATATAGGAATTTATAGGAATTTCTTGGAAATACAGGAATTTTTACTGAAATACAGTAATTTATAGAAATGACCCCAAATTATAGGAATGTATAGGAATTTACAGAAAACTTGACGCCCTGGAAATGTAATAGTTAGTCTTACTTATAACACATGTATTAGTAGATTAGTAGTACCTTCTTCAGTGCTGACAAATGTGGAGCATTTCAGTTTCTCTGCATTTTTTTATTCAGTCTTGAAGTATTGGCAGTGCTGACAGTGGTTACATGGTCTCCATTATCTTTTGAAAGAATTCTGTTTCACTTATTACTAAAATAAATAACATATCATGTGCTTTTGCCTAAATGTTAAAAACAGTATTGTTCATAAATAGTTGTAATATTTACATATAACTACAAAAATAACTGGATACATAACAGCATATTTTGTGATAAAATGTGATAGATTATCTGAATTTAGTATATGTTCATTTACCAGTTACAAATGAAGATCCAGATGCAGGCATTGAAGGTACTAAATTGGGTGCAG
Source organism: Lutraria lutraria (assembly GCA_964023205.1). Classification (NCBI taxonomy): domain Eukaryota; kingdom Metazoa; phylum Mollusca; class Bivalvia; order Venerida; family Mactridae; genus Lutraria; species Lutraria lutraria. The sequence goes on along the minus strand of OZ026848.1, from coordinate 12,609,838 downwards.
GTATTATATGTACTTAGAGTACTCTTGTTCATGAGTCCTTTCAAAGAAAAGATGTGAGGTGACTGACTTAATATATCAAATTTTGCATTTGAGAAAAAAAACTGAAACATTGTGTAGATGATTACTGAATGATAAGATAAACCTCTGAAACAATTTCTGTATGCAGCAACAAGTAAGTATGAAAAGAATTGTCCATATATTGTTGGAAGTGACATTTAATACAGACAAAGAAATTAACTGACAAAATTTTACTATTATTTTTTATAAAGATCTGGATATTTCTTAGAACTTACCAAATTCCAAACCAGCATCTATTCTGGTCAATAGGGATGGGTATTGCAGGAAATTTTGTACTGCAAATTTATTAAGTTATCAAGCTTAGATTTTAATGAATGTATGGGTATGTAGTTTCATTAATCACTTCTATGATGGTATCTTTATTTAAGCTATCACAATATTAATTTTAACATCAATGACTAGAATGAAACTTCATGATGTATAGTATATAAATAGTTGTACATATAAAACTCTCTTTGAGCAAAGTAACCTATACAGTTCTAATACAGTTACACAAATAAAACATTTCTTACTGTTTTCCAGTCGAACTAGGCCACAGCTGATACAATACAAGCTGAAGTATCAATTTACTTTAACATATCGAGATACGGGATGAAATTGTATCGTTACGTATTGCATTTGGAATGTATTGCAATATACCAGAATTTTCATGCATCACTATCGGTCAACATTGTTTTTGGAATGATAGCCAGTACCAGAAAAGAAAAATCAAGTATGCATGTTCTGTCTTTAAAAGGCACATACGTTTAATAAGTAACATTACATTTGTTTTAATTCAAAGTCATACAATGTGTGACAGTCAACCTTTTGATGCTTTATTTCTACTTTGAAAGGCATGACATAAATAATGATACTAAAACAGCTGTATCAAAAATAGCAATTATACAGTACTATTCATATTACATTGTCTTTTTAATAACTCAAAGATTCATTAACACTGCTTACTGACTTTTCAACTTCTGACTGTTCCTTTGGTCCAGGTCCATCGCCCGCAACAAGTTTAAGTCATTGGCTTTCCTTTGCCTTGACTGGAATGTTTGTCATTTCTTCTTTATCTCTTTTAATGTACGATTGCTATGGCTTACTGCATTTACTCTGAAAGAGATCAAAGATACAGTACCTAATTGTCACTGTGCTTCATTATATCTGGCTGCATTTAATACAATTATTGACTACACTTAGGTAGTTAAGTTTGGCAAATGCATTAAAATACTCATACTTCACTTGTCTGGCCTGGATTGATTAAAATATCAGGGTAGCAATGCAGGTAGTCATGCAGATCAAAATTTAAAACCTTGCATTCCCATCACCGCTCATGAGCACACTGAATCAAACTTAATGTGTGTGTTAAACATTTTGTTTAGGGCACTATTTTAGGATAAATTTATTTAGAATTTCAAGAGCATACATATAAGTATGTTGTCTGTGAATGTCAGGATAGAAGATCTAAATTTGTTTGTCATGTGCCATCTAAATTGTAACTTGATGCCTGAATGTTTTTCCATGCCCAAATGTCTCTGTGTCAAAATAGTTTGTTAGATTACATGTGTTATTTTCTCCGATTCATTTGTGCTCTAAATCCTGGTAAAACTGAAAGACCTGACATGACCCATATTTAAACTTGTCCTAAATATCATTAAGGCAAAGATTCTGACAAGGTTTAGTGAAGATCCAATCAAACCTGTGACATCTAGATCAGCGTTAACTTTGTCTAAACTAAGATTTACCCAGGTGACCTAGTTTTTGTTCATAGATGACCTTTTATCAAACTTGTCCAAGATATTATTAAAATGAACATTTGACAAATTTTCATGTTGATCTAACTAAGAATTTACATGGTAGACTAATCATTGACACCAAATGACCTATTATCTATCTTGTCCAAGATTTTGTCCATACAAATATTCCACTTCAGTTTTGTGATAATCTATCTAAAATGTGGCCAGTAGTGTTTTCATAAGGTATAATTTGATGATGCAGCTACAGCATACATGCCATACAACACAGATTCTGGACAAAGACTGATCACAAAAACTCATCCTTAACACTTGTGCTCATATGAGTGAAAAAATAAGCTGACATTCTAGTTTTATAAATATTAAATATCAAAGACAGATTGTTATTAAAGGACAGTTAAACATTTCAGGTATTTGTAAATGAAAATTTGTAAAACAGGCCTTCAAACATCATGAGTTCATGTGTTGCACCCAATTTAACTATGACTCTACCATTGTTTATTTGTGTCATCTGATTTATAATGCCGCTTTTAAACATTATTTCAGTTAGACTGTAGGTGGTAGTTATCCTCAACCAGCTTATATACTACAGTATATATCACATCTATAATCAAATAGTACATAATTAAGTATCAAAATAGTTCAAACACTAATGTACAATGCAACAAGTCAAGACAATTAAAACTGATTTGAATAGATCACAATAAGTGCAGCTAGGTTGTCATTGCATGGAAAATTGAGTTGTCTCCCTTTAATCAGCAAAATTGTTTTATACACATATAAACATATCTAAGCTTTGGAACAAATCATGCAATGACACAGAAAAAAGGTTATGAAAACATACATTCATACAAAAATTAAAATAGCAAGTAGGTAAATATACAAAAGCTTTGGAACACAATTATATTCACATTGGTGAAAACCCTGTTAATATACAAATATAAATGAAGAGTTTTCACTGCAAAGAGGTGGACACATGGATGGACGAGCATCCTCAAAATATCATACAGTTCTTAGAGCATTAATTAAGGAAATCATACCTTCCTAAGGCTGAAGTGCCAGTCAGGTGCAGACATTGTACAGCAAGCTTCCATCATGTTGAACTGAATACTGTACTACAATGCAGACCATTCATCACCAGCTCTACATGCCATAACTAAAATATAGTACATACTTATTGTATAATACTGGAAATCTGCGCTATAAAAATCATGTATAAAGGACCTGTGTATAAAGTCACAATATCTTATAAATTGGTTTCATTTTCAAAGTACAAAAAACCTAATGTAAAATTGTGATAATAAAATTGTTCTTGAAATGATACAGAAAGAACCCATATATCTGATCTCATTTTTCAAATTAATTTTCAGTCAGGATTTTATTTATTTCAAAGTCTGCTTACAATAGTATTGTGTCTCAAACATCACCTTAAACCAAAACAAAAAACAAATGATTTTTGCGTTGGCAAGGCATATTTACTTCGGGTACAAAAAAGGGGTAATACAACAGCATTAACATATAACATAAGTTACATTATTATCTACTACATTTTGTATATGAAAATTATACTGATGTATATAACACATCTTTCAACATAAGTTCGCAATAATAAATAAGGCAGTGTTTAGCTAAACTGCTTTTTTAGAACAACTATATTAGTTGTATTCTGCTATATATTTTTTAAACATTGTAAAGACCACCGCAGTCAACAACTTTGCTTCATTGTGTAAAAGAGAACAATACAATTCAAAACAGATGTTTTATGAAAATTATTGACTGTATACTTGTCAACGGAATACTGGCCGCCCACAAAAAACCCCTTCTCCTTTGGCAAGAGGAAACGTGTATCCGTAGCATGCACGAAATATACCGGTGATCGGTACTTTTCTCAGACTATTCCTCGAAATATTGGACTCAAGGAATTCTGTCGAGGTGTGTTATTCTAATATGTTATTCAAAGAGTATACAAAAATAATCACTATGTCTAAGTACATGATTGAATTTGAATGTTAACAAGGTCACAGTTACCCGAGCAAAAGCCTTATTAGAAGTGACTACTTTTACATGTCACCTGACTAAACTGGTTTTGGTCACGCTATGTTGAGACAGTATTCCTCCGCTATACGTTGTAACGCGGAGGAATATATGTCTCAAACATCACCTTAAACCAAAACCAAAAACAAACGCTTTTTGCGTTGGCAAGGCATATTTATAGATAATTACAAAGTATAGTGGATAACATTCAAATTCAATCTACATCGTAATAGTCAACATGTATTGGTAATTCAAATAATATATAATGATACAGGATGTTTATCCGAAATAAATGAAGTCCTTCATGCACAAAGTGTAAATAAAATGCGTATTACTAAATTTACAGTCCTAAGTGCTTCGAAATGAAAAGCCTTTCTTCAATTGAATCTTGGATATAACCATCTTTTGCTTGATCAGTCTTCCAACGACAGCGTCTCTGCATCTTTCCGAAACCCTACTGAAATTAACTGCGGCAGAAGCCCCACTGGCTCTACGAGTATGTGTACCAAGCTTTAAACAAGGGGCAACTAATTTAAGTTAAGCAACTATACACTCTTTGGCCCTCATATAACTAAGCTGCTTATTTGCTTTAATCAAATTATATTTTCCCTTTGTTTTCAGTAAAGGTCTCAATAAATATTGATTTGAAGAATCAATCAAACCTGCTTGAAACATGTAATTGTGTAACATTTTGTATGGACATGCGATAGTATTACCTTTTGCTATTATAACTTTGCTACCCTTTCTGTAAATATCCGTTTTGCTAACCCTTATTTTTAAAACAATATGACTTCATAAAAAATAATGTCTTTACAACATACAGAACTTAATTCATTAAATCTTAAAAATCCCACATAACAAAGCAGTAGCATAGACAAATCTCGCAAATTGACAAGTGACATATTGTCTGCGAACAATGTACACAATGATTTTAACGCATTTGAGTCTATAATGTCTTTCTTCATTACGGGTTTTGACCTAAGTCTTTTTGCTCTAACGGGTTTTTTACCACAGAATAGTCCGTAGGGTCTGGTAAATCGTGGATGGAATGCATCCACTTGATGGCATACACAGAAGAGCACACAACGTTGCTTGATTTATTTTCATCTACATGTAGTAGATAAGTTATAATGCTACTGTCATATAATTAGCTGGTCTTGCTGATAAGTGCTTGGTTTCACAAATTATTCTAAAATGTTTGAAATAACCGTTGTATTTCTTAACTGTATTGTCTGCCCTTGAATGTAAAACGTAAGTAGCCATGTGTTCAGCCAGGATATCTTGGTGTCCAATGCCCGTTTCTGCCAACTTAATTTTCATACTGGATTTCAGGTCAACACCTATGAAAGAAAAATGTATGTCTTAAGTGTATGAATAACTTTAAAGACACATATGATACAAGAATAACTACTAGTGAAAGAAACCAATTCTAAAAGCTATCATGTTAAAAGGCAAAAGCTCTTTTTCGAATATTCCATTATTGACTTGACCAATACATATAATTCTCTGTTTAGGCAAAATTTCGAAATCTACAATGAAATGTTTTAGCTTGAGGTTGCTTTTGTAAAGAATCGGTCAATAAGCTGCTGATTTCCACATGGGAACTATCAAAGTACATGTTGCTTTTTCTTTTACTAATTTATTTATGCATTCCGACACAAGCCTTGGTGGTGGAACAATCCAGTTATTCTCGCTACCTCATGCAGAACTGATCAAAAGCATTTACACCTTCTGTTCTAGGAACCCACCATCTAGAATTAAATCGTTTCAATGATTGTTGTAACAAGAAGAAAACCTGTCTATACTGTATGAATTCCCATAAACTGTCTAAACGATTGAATTGACTGAATGAAATTGACCAGTCGTCGCTATCTTTGCACCTACTAAGATGGTCAATCAACTGACTTTCATGACGTGGGATTCATTCGGGACAAATTTAGATATTATTTGTTTCACAGAAATCGTTTATACAAGTTGAAATGAAATGCAAAGTGATCTTTTTGCTTCTGTTCAGTAAAATAGATTTAACGTTTTTGTTGCCAGAAAAAATCTTTACAGATTTATTTTTTAAAATATGAACACTACTTCTGATTACTCTATTTACTGCCTCGATCTCTCGCCAAGTAGAACTTAGCCAGATTTCCTCGGGATTCCATGTACCGATTACCTCATAAACATCTCCAAACATTGTATCATGACAATTGTTACTCTTGCGATAAAAACTATTGGATGAAATATCGAACATTTTGCTAATTTTTGTGTCACCTACTTCAGGAGGTACTCTATTTATCATAATGCTCACTTCCAGGAGCTGTGCATGATTATCCAAAATGTTAGCCTTGTCGAACGAGGAGCTCACTTCTGGAAGCGTATTACTTAACGGCTCATGAACGGCCATCACACCCACCTCCGGGGGCAATATAGCACTGAACAAGTTCTCTATCTCATGGTATATTCTTCTGCACATACCCACCGTAACCCACACCGCTGGCATCACAGAACAGGGTGTACTCACAAGGAGGTGCCTTTGTTATTGACTTACCAACAGCGTTCAAATGCAATAAGCCATTTTTCCAGAATGATAACTCATCTTTTGCATTACCTGTAACAATTACAGGGGAATACCAGCTAGCTCTTGATAAAATACAATTATACATTTCTCTGGTTTTAATTCTTATCTTATGTTCTAGTACACTGGATATAAAGAAATGATCTGACCAACAATGGATGCCAGAGTTCTTACGGATAATAAACTAAATCTGTCAAGATAAACAATTTTTAATGTGCAATCTATTGATTTCAATAGTCTTGAAATTCTATCTTCTGTAACGTAAATGCGATTAATACTGTAATCTAACATGTGTCCTAACCATGTTACTTTTTGTGAAGGTTCCCACGAACATTTTTCGTCTACCAATAAAAAACCAAATTCCTGAAATGATGTCTTAATGAAAATACTAGATTTTTGCGCTTCTTCTAAAACAGCGTGTCCCCCAATTCCATCATCCAAAAACATGATGACCTTATGACCCTGTGCTCTTATAAACATGACAACAACTCTTATAACCATGGTAAAAATGTGACTTACAGTGGCTATACCAAAAGGCAGGGAATTATACACATAATAGGTAGTTACATCGTATTTTTAACAACCGAAACCCAAAAATAATCTGTGTGGAGGAAATATATCAATATGATGACTGGTATATGCGCTCTTAAGATCATTTATTATAGAATCATTACACATTCTTCAATTTATTGCAAGTATTAACAATATGCCTTAAATATTGGCGCTTGGCGTTAATCGATGTTGGAACGATATGCTATTTCAATACATGTGAAGCTGAAGGCTTCATGAAAAATAATAATATAAAAACAAGTATACATGTACATGTAAATTTGCAAGTTCCAAATCACCGTGTTATTCTTATTCTGTCCAGATTAGTTGTTCATATTAAGTTACATATTGGACTCACCAAAGCTGAACATAAAGTGGTCATGCAGCATGGAAGTTACACTGTCCATCCCTTTCCATAACTGGAATTAAAATGCCTCATCTAGCATGAAGAAAACTTGAGAACCTGCAGTGACAAATCATTCTTTGTATTTTTAAATAAAATTAGAAATCACACTAAGTCTTTATTTATACATAATTATTCAATGAAATTTAAATGGTGGCAGAGCAAAAAGCAAATAACATGAAAAGTTTGGTAATCCAGGGAAAGCCTCCTAGATAATGAAGTGTTCTCATAAAACAGACCATGTTGCAAATACTACATTGTGATATGTAAATATTTAGGTCCAATCAATCATAAACAAGACGCTGAGTTCAATAAACACACATGCCCAGTTGACATCATTGTCAAGAAAATGTCCATTAGAATACAGTAAAACCTCGTTATCTCAAGGAGTCATCGGACCAGACTTTTTGCTCGAGATAAACCTGGTGCTCTTCATAAACGGGTTTTGTTCATTGAATGAGAAATAGACTATGTATCATGTGTGTTAATGGACGTATTTACAGTAATAATACGAAATGCTTACATACATTTTACACCATGATGTATTAGTTGAAACAAGAGGGCCAAGATGGCCCTATATCTCTCACATGACAATCACTGTTCACTCATTAAAACATTGTTTTTGAACCGGTGACCTAGTTTTTGACCCCAGACGACCTATGTTCGAATTTGTCTTACATATCATTAAGACAAACAGTCTGACTAGGTTTGGTGAAGATACGATCAAAATTTGACATCTACAGTGTTAATAAGGTTTTCCTAAGATTTGACCTTGTGACCTGGTTTTTGACCCTAGGTGACCCATATTTGAACTTGTCCTTAATATCATTAAGACAAACAATCTGACAAGGTTTGGCCAAGATCCAATCATTTAGAGCTTTTACAAGATTTTTAGCTAAGATTTGACCTTGTAACCCAGTTTTTGAACCCGGCTGACCCATGTTCATCCTTGACCCACATATCATTGAGGCAAACATTTTGACAAGGTTTGGTGAAGATCCAATTAAAACTGTGACATCTACAGTGTTAACAAAGTTTTCCTAAGATTTGACCTGGTGACCTAGTTATTGACCCCAGATGACCCATATTTATACTTGATCGTTATATCATTAAAACAAACGATTTGACAAAGTTTGGTGAAGATCCAATAATAACTGTGAAATCTACAGTGTTAACATGGTTTTTCATAAGATTTCACCTAGCGGCCTAGTTTTTGACCCAAGATGACCCATGTTCGAACTCGTCCAAGATATTATGAAGAAAAACATTCTGACAAGGTTTCATGATCATCCAATCAAAACAGTGACTTCTAGAGTGTTCACAAGGTTTTCCAGCAATTTGCCCTAGTGACCTAATTTTACTAACAGAAATTACTCATTTTCAAACTTGACCTACATATTATTAAAATAAACATTCTGACAAAGTTTCATGAAGATAAATTCAAAACAGTGATTTCTAAAGTGTTCACAAGGTTTTCCCTTATTTGGCCCTGGTGACCTAGTTTTTGACCCCAAATGGCCCAATATCGAACTCGTCCGAGATTTTGTTGATATTAACGTTCTGACCTAGTTTTGCTAAAATTGAGCCAAAAATGTGGCCCCTAGTGTGGTCACAACAAAAAGTTTGACGACACACGACGCCGGACGGAGAGTGATCCTAATAGCTCACTTTGTGACATGTGAGCTAAAAATATGTTCGTAAATGTGTGAAATAAGCATTGATTGTTTGAATAAAATTCTTTATCCATAAATATGGTCGAGCGTTTTCAACTATCAATACCATGTCCGAAAATCATGTTATTGACATAGGAAGAAACGTAATAGTGACATAACGTGAGATTTACTTATGTCAATGTCACGTACGCCTAAAATTAAAAGAAAATGAGCCTTACACTGGATTAATCAAAATGTGTTTTTTGCGCTATTTTTTCTCTTTATTGATATCAGTAAGTGAATCATAGACTAGAAGCCCAAGGGCAACATGTCGAGCCCCCTGTATAGCCAGCTTGTGATCTTGACCTTTTAACTACAAGTATGGGTGATGTTCATGATACATCAATTCATTTGAAGTAAACTTTTATACTTGTTTATTTCAAAATCCTTGAATGCACACAGAAGTCACAGCCCAGACAAGGAAAATATATTTGACTGAATGTGTAATCTTGACCTTTGACCTATGAAATCTGGGTGTTGCCCAAGACACATGGTCTCATTGTATTATGGCAAGTCATTTTTAAATAATTCAATGCATAAGGGAGACACAGCCCTGACAAAGTGTATAATGATTATTTTTTATGTTTGACCTTGACCTTTGAGCAAGTGACCTTGATCTTACGCACTGCACACCGTCTCATGGTGTTTAACAATTATGCCAAGTTATCTTAAAAAGTTTCTATGCATAAGGGAGATACAGCCCGGACAAGGTCTATAATGCTCATTTTTGACGTTTGACCTCTAAGTGTGACCTTGACCTTTGAGCTAGAGACCTGGACCTTGCGCACTGCACACCGTCTCATGGTGTTTAACAATTATGCCAAGTTATCTTAAAAAGTTTCAATGCATAAGGGAGATACAGCCCGGACAAGGTCTATAATGCTCATTTTTGACGTTTGACCTCTAAGTGTGACCTTGACCTTTGAGCTAGAGACCTGGATTTTGCGCACTGCACACCGTCTCATGGTGTTTAACAATTATGCCTAGTTATTTAAAAAAGTGTCAATGAATAAGGGAGATACAGCCCGGACAAGGATCCGGACGGACACACTCACTCACTCACTCACTCACTCACTCACTCACTCACTCACTCACTCACTCACTCACTCACTAACTAACTAACTAACTAACTAACGTACAGACACGCAACCGCCATTGTGGCGACTAAGTCGAGCTCACCGCAGGCGGGCTCGACAATAAAAGTATTGTTGTTTAGTAATTTTGAAATTAAGTGCTCAAAATTAAGATCTCATAATTAAATATATTAAAAACTGGACTGCAAACTTGCAATAAACAAACCCAGCTTCATTGTCATTTTAAGTCACATGAGTACATTGTCCAATTTTAACAAGGTGTGAAAAACAAAGTACTCGATTAGGATTTGTTATTTTATTGACCAATTTAAACGACTAGAAAAAATGGTATTCGTTGGTCTACATGCAGGTGTGAACGATATCCAACATGAAACTCCACGAGATAATTATGGTAATCAACACTTACAATTAAGTCAAGTGACAATGATATGTGATTGAGATATCGAGATAACGATGCTCGTAATAAACATGGAAATTCATATACAAGTAAGAACAAAAAGTGTCGGGACTTCATGATTTCCTCGAGATAAGTCTAGTGCTCGTAATATTGATGCTTGTAATAACGAAGTTTTACTGTAATTAAAAGGTCAAAGTGAAGTTGGTTAATATTAATTGAGAATAGTCATAGGCATCAACTGTATAAGTATTCAAGTGTTCTATAGTAAGCAGAGTTGGTGCTGAAATGGTGGAATCTACTAAACCTTATACAGACAAGACAATCACTATAATTCTGCCTTCCACATCATACACATGCAATTAAGCAAGTAACTGACTAAATGTGCATGAATATATAGATGACGAAGTATACATAACTAAATAAAAAGCCATGGTTCGGACGTAAATGTAAAATGTCTAGTGATAATTATCACAGAGCTAAAAACACATACACAAAAAATAAAACACAGCCAAATAAAATGAATCTTAAAAATGCAAGTAAAAATGATAAAAGGACAATGAATTATAATGATTATAAATTTAAACATTCAGAAAAATTAAGGCAAATGAATTGTAGAGACCAAAAAAAATATTGGCAATTTCTAACACAAATTGAGCCAAAATCCAAAGACACCGCATCCCTGACTATTGATGAATTTCATACACATTTTAAAGATGTTAACACTAGTATTGACAAAGGGTGTCAATGATTTCGAATATTTAGAAACAATTAACAACAAATTCTTAGATGCTCCTATTACTGAAGTAGAAGTTAATCATTGTTTTATGAACTAAAACACCAAGTCTGTCAGATAATATAACAAACGAATATATAACAAGAGGGCCAAGATGGCCCTATATTGCTCACATGACAATCACTGTTCACTCATTGAGTTTGTTTTGAGCCGGTGACCTAGTTTTTGCTCCCAGATGACTCATGTTGGGAACTTGTCCTACATATAATTAAGACAAACATTCTGACAAAATTTGGTGAAGATCCAATCAAAACCATGAAAACTACAGCATATACAAGGTTTTCCTAAGATTTGACCTCATGACCTAGTTTTTTTACCCTAGGTGACCCATATTTAAACCTTAATATCATTGAGACGAACAATCAGACAAGGTTTGGCCAAGATCCAATTAAAACCATGCAATTTAGAGCTTTTACAAAATTTTTACCTAAGATTTGACCTGGTGACCCATATTCAGCAAGGTACAAGGTATCCCTAGTGGATTATATTTGAGTATCACACAGTATCCATCGTGGATTATATTTGCAGTATTATACAGTATCTCTCGTGGATTATATTTGCAGCATCATACAGTATCCCTCGTGAATTAAACAAAAATTGATTTCCCTTGGTAAGATTTCTCCGTTAGGTGTCGCTCATGTATAAGCATGAAATTTGAGTAAGTAAAAGTAAGTTTTGGCGCTAAATAGTCAGGGGAACGACAGACGGTAGACGTTGTTTTCTTTAAACAAGAGGGCCAAGATGGCCCTATATTGCTCACATGACAATCACTGTTCACTCATTAAAACATTGTTTTGAACCGATGACCTAGTTTCTGACCCTAGATGACCCATGTTAGAACTTGTCCTACATATAAATAAGACAAACATTCTGACAAAATTTGGTGAAGATCCAATCAAAACCATGAAAACTACAGCATAGACAAGGTTTTCCTAAGATTTGACCTCGTGACCTAGTTTTTGACCCCAGACGACCTATGTTCGAATTTGTCTTACATATCATTAAGACAATCATTCTGACTAGGTTTGGTGAAGATACGATCAAAATTTGACATCTACAGTGTTAATAAGGTTTTCCTAAGATTTGACCTTGTGACCTGGTTTTTGACCCTAGGTGACCCATATTTGAACTTGTCCTTAATATCATTAAAGACAAACAATCTGACAAGGTTTGGCCAAGATCCAATTAAAACCACGACATTAAGAGCTTTTACAAGATTTTTACCTAAGATTTGACCTGGTGACCCAGTCTTTGACCCCGGCTGACCCATATTCAACCTTGACCCACATATCATTGAGGCAAACATTCTGACTAGGTTTGGTGAAGATCCAATTAAAACTGTGACATCTACAGTGTTAACAAAGTTTTCCTAAGATTTGACCTGGTGACCTAGTTATTGACCCCAGATGACCCATATTTATACTTGACCGTTATATTATTAAAACAAACGATTTGACAAAGTTTGGTGAAGATCCAATAATAACTGTGAAATCTACAGTGTTAACATGGTTTTTCATAAGATTTGACCTAGCGACCTAGTTATTGACCCAAGATGACCTATGTTCGAACTCGTCTAAGATATTATGAAGACAAACATTCTGACAAATTTTCATGATCATCCAATCAAAACAGTGACTTCTAGAGTGTTCACAAGGTTTTCAAGCAATTTGCCCTGGTGACCTAGTTTTTGACCAGGCAACTGAATTGTTCCAGAGCAGGCTTTTTGGCGTGACTACAATATTAAGGCTATGATAATAATTATTAAAATGAAAATTATTCATGGTTCACAACATGACAGGTATTATTTCATACTGATACTTTCTTGCCATTGTATGGTTTAAGCACGGAAATCCTGTGCTGAATTGTGTAACTGTATAAGGATCAATTATGTAGTTTAATGTCACTCACAGGTTTAGTATATGGTTAGTGAAGTACTAGTATTCCTAATAAAATGTCAATGGATTAGTCGCCATTTTGATGGGAAGTTTTCTAGTCTGAGGAGAGATTTACAATGTGAACACTAATAAATGATTGCTACTGGGCATCCTAAAGAAGACAAATAATATCTATGACAGGAAGACCAATGGGGTCAGTTGTTTGCTCCAGTCACCACAAGATTATACAAACCTAAGACAACAAATGAACAGAAAACAGAAGTATATTCTGAAAATGATGTACAGTAGAAACTCCCTAATCCGAACTCCCTTCGGACTGACCAAAAAGTTCGGATTAGAGAGGATTTCAGATTAGAGAGGTTTTGTCCATTTAGAGTTTGTAGGGAAAATTTACTTCATCTGTTGTATGCCATTGTTGGTATGTAAGTACAATTGTAGTTCCTGTTCTTATATATGTCTGCAGTTGTGCATTGTTCTTGTTTTATGCAGAACAAATTTATAATAAAATGTTATTGTTCATAAGATGTATTTAATTACAATTACATGTATATTATAATAAGGCTATAATTAATAAATGTCTGTATGGCAAAACTCATCCCACAAAAGACTGGTGAACATTGACTGTAATAATACATTGTGTATGCAAATGAGCACTTATGAACGAGTACCTGAAGCTTAAACCAAATTGAAAAACACGGCTTGATCAAATTCCAACTTTTTACTCGAAAATGTAAGAAAAAATATGCAACGCCGGTCAATACTAAAGTGATAAGATGTACAATAAAAAGTCTAGAACTCCATTAAATGATTAATCAAGCAATAATTACTCAAAAATCGAGTGGTCAACTTGATACAGGACACGAAGTTTGTGACAAACACATCGAACATGATAATTCAATTTTAATTAGCCATCATGTTGTTCACGCTTCCCGTGGCCTGACTGCTCATCTTATAATTGTCTGGGGTCATCAATTTGCAAAAACCTTTGATTTTACCGCATGTTTTCACATTTCACAAATATGTTTCAGGACTTGTCAAATTATCTTACCTTATTCCTTACTATACGTTATTCATAAAATGTCAATAATAAAGGCCAGTACGAACTGATTTCATTGTGTAAAGATGTTAAAAGACATTTTAATTCACAAATGTACTGCAGTAGTTGTTTTCAGTATTGAGAGGTCAAACTGAGTTGAATTCTTTTGTCTACGGTACGTAACATTTATTTACAAAATGACACCTTCCACGTACCCTACTATACGGAATTACACACGATTGATGCTAACAGTAAAACCCCAAGGCTAATTAGGGAACCTATATATTGTCGATCAAATAAACAGTATGACATGTTGTATATCTTTTTGCATAAATTCCGGATTAAGCGGTGGATTAAGCATAAATTCCGGATTGAGGAGTTTAAAAATCAGTATAAAATAGCATTTTGGACCGCAAAAGTCGTCCGGACTACGGAATACGGAGGTTCCGGATTGGGGAGGATTTTTTCATATGCCTTATTGAAGGAATGAACATGGGACCGTTGAATTTTTTTTGGATTTAGGAGGATTCCGGATTGGAGAGGTTCCGGATTAGGGAGTTTCTACTGTATATAGAAGATGGTTTAGCTCTAGAACTTGAGTGATGATTACATAACCAAAACAGTTATACTGACAAATATGTGGTTAATTTGTGCATATATTACACCTTAACCCCGCCTTAGGACCAACCCGAAATTACGACCACCCCGCTAATACGGGCATTTTTTAAAAGAACGGAATTTTTCCTTCTATGTTTAATGGTCTTTTGATCCGAAATTGCGACCACCCCGCAATTACGTAATACGACCACTTATCTCTGACCATTTTGTTTATCTGTGTGTTCTCTGACCCCGATATTACGACCACGGTCGATTGCACACTCGCATTTTGCATCATCGACTTCGCACCTCTGACAATGAGATTGCCGCGAGGCATACATTGTTTCCAGTCAGGACCTTGTTTTTCACGACAATTAGTGCATAAGGGACTATGAATTAGTGGTCATGTATGGTATACTGTTGATCTGATCTGTTCAGCATGTAACTGGCGGATAAATGAAAATGTACGTGCTGTTGTTTTAGTCTAATTTTAGACCAACCAGATGACTTTAAGAACCCAACAATCGATGTTGATTAATTAATAGCAATCGTTTTCACTGGCACATAAACCATGCGTCAATGTCGCGCGTTTTACAAAATTTTAATGGTCACCTATTTAAATTCTCTAGTAAACTTCATTGATGTCTAACGATAAAGACGAAATATCGCCGAATTTAACTAATTATCATAATAATGAATAAACGCCCGCAGTACGGTCCGATATTCCGGTATGAAATAGTCGTACGGAGACTTATCTTACAAAAAATTGTTAAATAAAAAAATGTTATTTTATGCGGTCCTGTGTTGAATTTAAGCATTAATTAGTTGCTAAAATTAAAAGTAATACATTTTTAGACATGTTTAATTATGTAGCAAATATATAGCACTCCCAATTTTGGCCAACTTGGACATCACATGAATACACATTAGCCTATGTAGGATTTATTCTTTTGCATTGTGAAACAACAAAATTATTGCCACATAAACTTGTAAAGGTTACAGACACTACAAACTTTTGAATTATAATGTTTAACAAAGAACAAGCGCTCATGCTAAAATCTGGGCTAGTCATGTAATTTAAATGGTTTTATTACTTACCATAATAAAAAGCCGAATAGTAAATGTCGATAAAAGTTATAATAAATGTTATTTTGTACCAAATATTGGCATATAACAACAGGTAATACTATATGTTTGAATTTTCATGTTGAAACAAAACATCTGCCGGTGGTATTTTGCTTATAAAATCCATAATATTTTACCAATTTTTTAAATTCAAGTAGCAACATTTGCAGGACAGAATTCCACATAAAACCATACCAATATAAGCATAATATCTTTCTGATATTAAGAGAATTTCCTATTTTAAATACAGGTTTTTTTCAAGTGAGACTGCATAACGCTCAAAATTGGCCATTTTTAGAGCATGTTTCAATGCATATCTTAACAATGGGTGATACTAGCCTCTTGAAATTTTCAGGAAAGTAAGAAAGGTATATGCCAGGCTAACTAATCTTAAAAATTAGTTCCTATCTTGTTTATTTTTTCTATTCATGAATATAACATAAAAATACTCCAATCAGCACCAAAACCTGGTTTTAGCCATGTGTGTTTGTGCTTATAAGCGAATACCTTTAGAGTGGTTCCCACGATTGTTGTTACCCTTTAAAAATTTGTAATACCCCACAGAAAATTTAAGGGGTAAAATACCCCCTGCCCAAACATTTATCTGGAGCCCTGCATGTGTGAGCTGTGCTATATGTGTTGGCTCATTTATGTGTGAGCTGTGCTATATGCGTTGGCTCGTTCATGTGAGAGCTGTGCTATATGCGTTGGCTCATTTATGTGTGAGCTGTGCTATATGCGTTGGCTCGTTCATGTGTGAGCTGTGCTATATGCATTGGCTTGTTTAATTGTGAGCTTTGCTTTATGCCTTGTTTATGAATGAGCTGTGCTATATGCTTTGGCTTGTTTATGTGTGAGCTGTGCTATATGCGTTGGCTCATTTATCTGTGAGCTTTGCTATATGCATTGATTTGTTTATGTGTGAGCTGTACTTTATACGTTGGCTCATTTATGTGTGAGCTGTGCTATATGTGTTGGCTCGTTTATGATTGAGCTGTGCTATATGCGTTGGTTCGTTCATGTGTGAGCTGTGCTATATGCGTTGACTCGTTCATCTGTGAGCTGTGCTATATGCGTTGGCTCATTTATGTGTGAGCTTTGTTATATGCGTTGGCTCGTTCAAGTGTGAGCTTTGTTATATGCGTTGGCTCCTTCATGTGTGAGCTGTGCTATATGCATTGGTTTGTTTATGTGTGAGCTGTACTTTATGCGTTGGCTTGTTTATGTGTGAGCTGTGCTATAAGCTTTGGCTCGTTTATGTGTGAGCTGTGATTCGAGCCTTGGCTCTTTTATGTATAAGATGAGTGCTCTTATTCTAATGATAAGATCATTCAAATATTATTAAACTATAAATTTAAAGACAGTGTTGTAAAGCAACTTAAAATTTAGACAATAACGACTATCAAAAAATGATGCATTTACCCTCTATGTTTTGCTCTAGGTTACGCTACCAAATACTAAAGCCTATATCCTATTTGTTGTTTGTTTGTCCTGTAACTTGTAATTAGTGAATAATTGATTTACTCTCGACACTAAGGGAGATAACTGATTGTTTGATATTTGTTAACCTCTCAAAAAACATATTGCAAAGCAGCACAATGTTAAATACCAGTAGTGAACAGAGCAGAAAAGCCATGATTGTGCCGCACGTGAATTTTGTTGCTATTTAATAATTACACAAATATGAAAAGACTGAATGTTAAACAAATGCCTACTGTTCCCTCTGCTAATCTGATCTGAAAGATTTTGAAATTCAAGATCGCTGCATTATCAAGAGAATGTGTGCATGCATTGTAACATCGACACATGACCAATAACTTCGTACGCAAACAATATGAAGAACGAACCTAGACGAAGACAAACTTAAATTAGTGGAATTTTCGATTCATAGCATGACATTATATATAAGAATAACCATGCAACATAATACAAATTCATTGCAAAGATGCTTCGCAAACTCGCGGAAATATATGACATTAATATAACTAGCATTTCCAACGCATAAAACAGTCAACAATCATACTGAATCGTTGACTACATAATATCTTATCAACACGGATCAGCATTTACCATGTATATGTTCATAAACAGGAAATAAACTACACATCAACATGCAAAGAACTTCCCGGAGACGCTGGACGCTCGCTGATCATGATTCAACAAGGGAGACAATTCGTAATGACTAAAATCAAAGCACTGAAAGCTAAATACAAGATACAAAATTATTGTATTTGTAGTCGGTTTAAATATAACAAAATAACATTAGCTCCCGGAAAATGAATCATTCTCCGTCTGGAACATCGGTTATCTAAGTTTAAATATGAGTTAATGATAAACCAATCAAAATTAATCTATAGTCAAAGTATTTTATCACAGAAAATGCAATATCGATGCAAATTTTATTACCAACACTTCAAGCATTGCACTGTCAGATGTGCTTAAAAATACAAAACTTTTTGTAGATAATTAAAATAAGGCACTGTCTAGAACGGGGATTGAAACATTTGTCAAAATAAAAAATAGGATTTTAATTAGCCTGCTCAAATTTGAAGTAATGACACTGCTCTCCCGTAAACCCAAAACATTCTGAACTCCGAAATTTGATTTTTTACGGTTATGAAAGTCAGATCGGGATTCGAACCCGAATTTCCCCATAGCCAATTACAGGCCTGGTTTGCTCTATCCAATTAAGCTATCTGACCATATAATTGTAGGTAAACTGAAATTCTATAAATTAGTTCGTTTTTTAATAATAGTTAAATAATGTATTCAAAAGTGAGGAAATTAACAAACATAAAACATTTGTTTTGAAATAAACAATGATTATTATAGAATCTCTCTAGATAAGCTGTATCATGGACTTATATGTATTTGTATAAGGCACTGGCTGTGGTAAAAGTATGAATGGTTAAATTAAAAGTTGTTAACATGTACAGTACCATGTTTTAAATACTGGAATAGCCCCGGGGCCATTCCCAGAATCAAAGATGTATAGTATATAAAAGTCTTTACCAGAATATACTGAAATACATCTCCAAATATGGAAATACACCAGTTACTTACTGAGAGTATTATATTTTTTATAAATATTAAATAACACCTGGACATAAGAGCAATATTATAACAATCCTCGCAACTTGATAAGAAGCATCTAAAACTTACAATGACATGATATTATACCTAAACAATGATACTACATGTATAAGACACTGAAGGTCATACACTTAAAAGTCAATGTAATTAAACAAGAAGTCAAAATAAATAAACTTAAACAATAACTATGATTCTTTTTTGGTGTTCAAATTCATCAAGCCAGATAACAGTACAAGATATACAATTTTCAAAGTTGTTTTATTATTAGTTGAAGAAGTCTAGCTGATATAATATTATACATTTGTATAACACAACTGACACCAGATATTGGAAGCCACTAGAAATCACATCACACATACCAATAACCTTAGAGTACTACACATATTTCTAAAAATATAAACACCCCTGACATCATAATGATATTGGTAGTGAACCTTTTCAATATATAAGAGGAAAGTGTGTGGTACTATTTTGCAGTTATCACACATCTATTCCCTAGACAGTGACTTAAATCTTATATATGAAGGAATTGTTGTCATACAAAATGATTCAATACCATGGAATGTGTGTGTATCATCTATGTGTATTGCTTGTTTGAAGAAAATATCAAAATGGTCAATATTTCAGATGAAAAGATCTGGTACTATTTTGAGGTTACAAATTATATATATATATACCTATTCCAGAGACAGTATACCGACTAGACGCCTTAATTTATGAGCTTTTTAAATGAAAATACTATGTATTCCAAGCATTTATGCGTAATTAACGCGAAATATCAACATATAAAATCAATGAGAATTATACATGTAGTGAATAGCAAACGGCCGAAGTATTAATATGTTGGGTTTCGAGTAAAAGGTAAAGGATTTGTTTATTTTAGTGTTACCCTATTAAAAGGACCAGCCAAGTTGGCTTATGAGACATCAATTTTTGTTTGCACAGTACCCCCGAATCCCTTCTTTCATCAGGCGCCTGACGGAGACAGGGCTAAGGAAAGCATTATTTAACTAGCGGACAGCTTATCACCCGACCGAATCAGTTCTTACTCAGGGGTTCGAACCTCAGATATCCAGCTCCGAAGACGGACACCCAACCACTCTGCCACGGACGAGTATTAGATTAAGATTAAATTTATTAGATTCAATTCATTCTAAATATTGTAATAAACTTAATTCTTCCCCAATTCTCTATATATTGAACGACATGACGGTGTATTCGTTTGTTTACTTGTTTTGGTTGAAAATTTCATCCACATTTATAAAAATATCCTAAACCATAATGAATGGTATAAAAGACATGGGATTGTATACGCATTTCACGGACAATATTTCGTTTTTATCTTCATATTCATGGTCAAAATTTATTTATGTTGTTTAAACATATTTTAATGTTGTTTTTTTAATTTCATGTGACATTACATAGAGTAAATATATACAATTTGTGCAACAAGGTCGTGCCGCAACTTAGTTACGGCTCTATTCAGTTAACATAAATAAAAATACATCAGTAATTATGGCGAAAAATCAATATTAAAAAAGCGCATTATGCAGTAAATATGTTTTTTTTAAACATATGATAATTGCCAGAAATCGTTAAGTGGTAGGGAATGGCTAACAAATTTTGTTTAGTAGATAAAGAAAGAATGTTTAAAAATTAATGTATATTTAAAGGGAGAAAATGAAATATATTTAATATCTAGATGAGAAAGAATTGAAGTGAATAGGTCGGAATGAAGAAATTAACGTAGTGCAATATTAGTGAATATATCACGGAATATGCGCGTATTTCTTTATTTGTATACGTAATGAATGCTTGAACAAAATATCAAAATGATCAATATACGAGTACATTTTGCACATGATGAAAATGTGTGGTATTGATTTTGCAATTTTCATAGACAGTATATTGGCCAAACTAAGTATTTAATGAGTCTATGAGTAACTAAAGCGTGTTATGCATATATAACGAAACATATCAATCTTTAGAAAAAAGTAAAATGTATGTAGGGAATACTGAACTTGACATAAGATACGGTCAAAGAATTAATGTGTTTGGTAAATCAATATACGCGCTATGTTTAACTTACGCAAATTATGAAATTCGCGCGTCTAATGTATTTATTATAAACGAAATTCATTCAAAATTTGGAATAAACAATCATCCCAAATGGTCATGTTTGTATATATGCTTTGGTTGAACATAACCTGCACAATTGTGAATATCTATATCGACAAAGTACAAATGTGTTGGGTTTTGAGTATTCATACTTCATACAAAATGATATTAATGGGTACATGTATATATTATACGTGCTGCGTTAAGTTTACGCAAATTATGAATATATTAGATTCAAACGATAATACATGTAGCAAATTATGATGAAAGTCGCGCGTCTCGTGTATTTATTGTGCATACAAGCAAGGACTTATATACATGTATATAAGTCCTTGATACAAGATATCATCGAAATTCATTCCCCAATTCTCTTTGTATTGAACTACACGAGTATTCGTTTGTTTACATGATTTGAAAATAACACGCCGAATTGTAAATTTATACTAGTATCAAAGAACAAAATGAATTTAGGTCACGGGATTGATGGCGTATTTGACGGACAACTGATAATTTTGATTTAAATACAGGCTTTGATTGTTACATGTATCGAAATGAAGAAATTAACGTCTTATGCAACTAGTTATAAAGGGAACTGTGTGTATTCAATAGTGTGTATTTATATAGTTTGAACAGTATTGAATATTTACGTTGGGCCTGTATAACATGTACAAATGTAGTACATGTTGTACTTTCAAATTAATTTCAAGCAAAAGTACCATATTTGTCAATTGAATTGTAAGGAATTAAAGATAATAGTTGAGCATGGACTTACAATATCAGTATTGATAATGCATGTGTACAAGCCGTGGGTCTCTTCAATGTATTATACAAACATCTTAAATGATAAAAATAAAGTAAATATGATATATGTCGTGCTAGAGACGTGTATTATACGTCTCTGGTCGTGTGCATCACTTTGTTTGAATTGATTCGGTTGCATAATTATTTAGATATATGTTGAAAAAAATGTATGTGAATACAATGAAAAGTATAACGTTGTTCACCAATAAATTATTACATAGAACGATATGTGTGTTTCTTTGGTTACATGCTTTGGTTGAAAATGACCTGCACAATTATATAATGTCTAAGAACGAAATCAATTGTACATATTATATAACGTTGGCAAGGTCAATATTTCTTTTTTTTATCTTTTTACCCAAATTCATATAATTCGGAATGAAGAAATGAACATGACGCAATACCAGTGAATATCACGGGAATTGTGTATACAACTGTATTTATATTGGATGTTAGAACAAACTAACAAAATGACCAGTATACATGTACATGACGAAAATATGTGGTAGTAATTTTGCAGTACATATTGTATACATGTTCCATAGACAGTATATCGACCAAAGCATGTTAAAAATGCCATTACGCAAAACATTAATCTATAGATGCAAAAGAGTATTAATGCAGGTAGAGTACAATAATATTGACCTAGCGTACGGCCAAGGTATTAATATGTTGAGTTTCGAGTATTCATTTATCATTCGAAATGAGAAGAATGTATTTAATTATCATGCGCGCTACGTTTATTTTATGCAAATTATGAATTTTATGATTAGATCCAAATGATGTTATACATGTAGCAAATACAAAATGCAATTCGCGCATATTTTGTATTTAAGTTGCATACAATAATACCATTGATTAATTGCAAAAATTGGTGTATTGAAAACTGCGTTTTGACTAGTTTGAATTAGAATTTAATTTTTAAATACTGCCTTTGATGCATTTTGCATCATAAAAGTGATTTTAAGAAAACATGTATATAGAATTTAACGTTATAAAATAGCGTGGACTTGCAATATCAATATGAATAATGCATGTGATCAAGCCGTAGGTCTCAAATAATTATCAAAACTTAAATGATGGAATTAAAAAGGCTATACACATGCGCTTAAAATGTATTAGATAATTATGTTGTTCTAAAATCATTCAAAATGCTCAATATTTAGGTAAAACGTGCAAGGTACTGCGACCGCGGGCTTTGTATTATTTTAATTAAATAGTTTGACCACACGCCCTACATAACGAATTAATAATTGACGGGAATATATTTTAAACTAAAGACTTATTATAACTTTGTGAAATATGAATTTCACACAACATCCTACATTATTAACTTGAATTAATAATAAAATATGAACCAACATGATGGTCTCGGGTTTGTGTAGTTTTACACGGTGACATACGAGAAACCGCGTGTATCCCATTTGACATTTTCAAAGCTATTTGAAGTAAAGAATAGCATATTTTTCAAATTGATTATAGAGATTTTAATGTAATTGAAGAGATTAGACATAGAATACCAATAACAAATCATTTTGCATTAAAATGGAAATGTATGGTACTCCAGTACATCGGGTTTGTTTATATTCTTTCAATAAAAATAACTCGACTACAAGCCCTGATTAATGAACGTATCTGATGGGAATGATTTTGAAGCAACAAGCTTATCATGTTTTTTAAATATTACTTATGATCTTCACGCCAAGTCCTAAATTATTAACTCGAATGAAATATAAAATATTATCATGCATTGTGCATTTATTGTACATACAAAATATTAATGAATTTCATCCTAAACTTTAAAATAAACGTTGTTCACCAATAGAGTATGTATCGAACGATATGTGCATTTGTTTGTTTACATGCTGAGTTGATAAACACACACGAAAAATTAATTGTAAATATTGAAGAATAATATGAATTTACGTTGCAGGATTGTTGTCATATTACACTGATGAAGCATAAATTATTTTTAAATGCAAAATTTGATTTCTGACAGATCTAAAATGTAAAAAAAGTCTTACACATCAAGTTAATATTGCGGACACTGTATATTGAATAGTGTGAATTTGTTTTATTGAAAAACTATCAAAATGGTCATTTTCCATGACGAAAATGCTTGATATCTGAGGTGCGGAGAATAAAATGTTAACAACAAGCGCGCTTTATATTTTGTTTACTTTTTCACGGAAATTTCATTGCATTATTTACGTACAGTTTTTCAATTTATAACAATCGAAATGCCGTGCTTAACAACTTCAAGATATGAATGCCTTTGAGTATTCTCAAATAATGAATTACTTGGCTATAAACTCTTTCAAAATGGTCAATATCTAGGTCAGAAATGCTCGGCCTAACGATCGCGGGGTTTGAATATACTTTTATGACAATATATTTAGCAAATGTCCTACTTAATGTAATTTAATGGTTGAAATAAATTTTGATAAACAAGCTGGTCATGGGTTTGATTGTTACTCATCATTTCACAAGATGTTATAAATTATTCATTTCATGTATTACACACCATGCCGTACACGCATCAGACCACGGGTTTTGTTTACTTGTTCACTGAGATTTCATTGCATTTTCTGCGTACAGTATTTGAATTTAAAACAATCGAAATGCCGGTCTTAAGAACTTTAAGATATGATTGCCTTTTAGTATCCTCAAATAATGAATTACTTGGCTGTAAACTCTTTCAACGTGGTCAATATCTAGGTCAGAAATTATTGGCCTAACGAGCGCCGGGTTTGAATATATTTTTATGTCAATATAATTAGCAAATGCCCTACTTAATGCAACTTAACGATTGAAATACATTTTGATAAACAAACTGATCATGTCATGTCTTAAATTGTTACTTATCATTTTACAAGATGTCATAAATTGTTCATTTTAATGAATTACACACCATGCCGTACACGCATCAGGCCACGGGTTTTATTTAGTTTCACGGACATTCCATTGCATGATTCATGCACAATATTTCAATTTAAAACAATCGAAATGCCGTGCTTAACAACTTTAAGATATGATTGCCTTTTAGTATTCTCATAAAATGAAATACTGGGCTGTAATCTGGTTTAAAGTGGTCAATATTTAGGTCAGAAATGCTTGACATAACGATCGCGGTATTTGAATATATTTTGTATGTCAATATATTTAGCAAATGCCCTACTAAATACAGTATGACGCGTACGATTGAACTACATTTTGATGAACAAGCTGATTATAATGTCTTTAATGTGACTTATCATTTCACAAAATGTCATAACTTGTTCATTTTAATGCATTACACACCATGCCGTACACGCATCAGATCACGGGTTTTGTTTACTATTTCAGGGAAATTTCATTGCATTATTTACGTACAGTTTTTCAATTTATAACAATCGAAATGCCGTGCTTAACAACTTCAAGATATAAATGCCTTTGGGTATTCTCAAATAATGAATTACTTGGCTATAACTCTTTCAAAATGGTCGATATCTAGGTCGGAAATGCTTGGCCTAACGATCGCGGGGTTTGAATATACTTTTTATGTCAATACATTTAGCAAATGCCCTACTTAATGTTATTTAATGGTTGAAATACAATTTTATAAACAAGCTGATCATGGGTTGGATTGTTACTTATCATTTCACAAGATGTTATAAATCATTCACTTTAATGCATTACACACCATGCCGTACACGCATCAGACCACGGGTTTTGTTTACTTGTTCACGGACATTTCATTGCATTATCTACGTACAGTATTTGAATTGAAAACAATCGAAATGCCGGTCTTAACAACTTTAAGATATGATTGCCTTTAGGTATTCTCAAATAATGAATTACTTGGCTATAAACTCTTTCAACGTGGTCAATATCTAGGTCAGAAATTATTGGCCTAACGAGCGCCGGGTTTGAATATATTTTTATGTCAATATAATTAGCAAATGCCCTACTTAATGCAACTTAACGATTGAAATACATTTTGATAAACAAGCTGATCATGTCCTGTCTTAAATTGTTACTTATTATTTTACAAGATGTCATAAATTGTTCATTTAAATGAATAACACACCATGCCGTACACGCATCAGGCCACGGATTTTATTTAGTTTCACGGACATTCCATTGCATAATTCATGCACAATATTTCAATTTAAAACAATCGAAATGCCGGGCTTAACAACTTTAAGACATGATTGCCTTTTAGTATTCTCAAATAATGATTTACTGGGCTGTAATCTGCTTCAAAGTGGTCAATATTTAGGTCAGAAATGCTTGACATAACGATCGCGGTATTTGAATATATTTTGTATGTCAATATATTTAGCAAATGCCCTACTAAATGCAGTATGACGATTGAACTACATTTTGATGAACAAGCTGATTATAATGTCTTTAATGTGACTTATTATTTCACAAAATGCCATAACTTGTTCATTTTAATGCATTACACACCATGCCGTACACGCATCAGATCACGGGTTTTGTTTACTTTTTCACGGAAATTTCATTGCATTATTTACGTACAGTTTTTCAATTTATAACAATCGAAATGCCGTGCTTAACAACTTCAAGATATGAATGCCTTTGAGTATTCTCAAATAATGAATTACTTGGCTATAAACTCTTTCAAAATGGTCAATATCTAGGTCGGAAATGCTCGGCCTAACGATCGCGGGGTTTGAATATACTTTTATGACAATATATTTAGCAAATGTCCTACTTAATGTAATTTAATGGTTGAAATAAATTTTGATAAACAAGCTGGTCATGGGTTTGATTGTTACTCATCATTTCACAAGATGTTATAAATTATTCATTTCATGTATTACACACCATGCCGTACACGCATCAGACCACGGGTTTTGTTTACTTGTTCACTGAGATTTCATTGCATTTTCTGCGTACAGTATTTGAATTTAAAACAATCGAAATGCCGGTCTTAAGAACTTTAAGATATGATTGCCTTTTAGTATCCTCAAATAATGAATTACTTGGCTGTAAACTCTTTCAACGTGGTCAATATCTAGGTCAGAAATTATTGGCCTAACGAGCGCCGGGTTTGAATATATTTTTATGTCAATATAATTAGCAAATGCCCTACTTAATGCAACTTAACGATTGAAATACATTTTGATAAACAAACTGATCATGTCATGTCTTAAATTGTTACTTATCATTTTACAAGATGTCATAAATTGTTCATTTTAATGAATTACACACCATGCCGTACACGCATCAGGCCACGGGTTTTATTTAGTTTCACGGACATTCCATTGCATGATTCATGCACAATATTTCAATTTAAAACAATCGAAATGCCGTGCTTAACAACTTTAAGATATGATTGCCTTTTAGTATTCTCATAAAATGAAATACTGGGCTGTAATCTGGTTTAAAGTGGTCAATATTTAGGTCAGAAATGCTTGACATAACGATCGCGGTATTTGAATATATTTTGTATGTCAATATATTTAGCAAATGCCCTACTAAATACAGTATGACGCGTACGATTGAACTACATTTTGATGAACAAGCTGATTATAATGTCTTTAATGTGACTTATCATTTCACAAAATGTCATAACTTGTTCATTTTAATGCATTACACACCATGCCGTACACGCATCAGATCACGGGTTTTGTTTACTATTTCAGGGAAATTTCATTGCATTATTTACGTACAGTTTTTCAATTTATAACAATCGAAATGCCGTGCTTAACAACTTCAAGATATAAATGCCTTTGGGTATTCTCAAATAATGAATTACTTGGCTATAACTCTTTCAAAATGGTCGATATCTAGGTCGGAAATGCTTGGCCTAACGATCGCGGGGTTTGAATATACTTTTTATGTCAATACATTTAGCAAATGCCCTACTTAATGTTATTTAATGGTTGAAATACAATTTTATAAACAAGCTGATCATGGGTTGGATTGTTACTTATCATTTCACAAGATGTTATAAATCATTCACTTTAATGCATTACACACCATGCCGTACACGCATCAGACCAC
The DNA here is from genome assembly GCA_964023205.1 of Lutraria lutraria. NCBI lineage: Eukaryota > Metazoa > Mollusca > Bivalvia > Venerida > Mactridae > Lutraria > Lutraria lutraria. The sequence continues at coordinate 12,581,793 of OZ026848.1, read as the reverse complement.
GGGTTTTGTTTACTTGTTCACGGACATTTCATTGCATTATCTACGTACAGTATTTGAATTGAAAACAATCGAAATGCCGGTCTTAACAACTTTAAGATATGATTGCCTTTAGGTATTCTCAAATAATGAATTACTTGGCTATAAACTCTTTCAACGTGGTCAATATCTAGGTCAGAAATTATTGGCCTAACGAGCGCCGGGTTTGAATATATTTTTATGTCAATATAATTAGCAAATGCCCTACTTAATGCAACTTAACGATTGAAATACATTTTGATAAACAAGCTGATCATGTCCTGTCTTAAATTGTTACTTATTATTTTACAAGATGTCATAAATTGTTCATTTAAATGAATAACACACCATGCCGTACACGCATCAGGCCACGGATTTTATTTAGTTTCACGGACATTCCATTGCATAATTCATGCACAATATTTCAATTTAAAACAATCGAAATGCCGGGCTTAACAACTTTAAGACATGATTGCCTTTTAGTATTCTCAAATAATGATTTACTGGGCTGTAATCTGCTTCAAAGTGGTCAATATTTAGGTCAGAAATGCTTGACATAACGATCGCGGTATTTGAATATATTTTGTATGTCAATATATTTAGCAAATGCCCTACTAAATGCAGTATGACGATTGAACTACATTTTGATGAACAAGCTGATTATAATGTCTTTAATGTGACTTATTATTTCACAAAATGCCATAACTTGTTCATTTTAATGCATTACACACCATGCCGTACACGCATCAGATCACGGGTTTTGTTTACTTTTTCACGGAAATTTCATTGCATTATTTACGTACAGTTTTTCAATTTATAACAATCGAAATGCCGTGCTTAACAACTTCAAGATATGAATGCCTTTGAGTATTCTCAAATAATGAATTACTTGGCTATAAACTCTTTCAAAATGGTCAATATCTAGGTCGGAAATGCTCGGCCTAACGATCGCGGGGTTTGAATATACTTTTATGACAATATATTTAGCAAATGTCCTACTTAATGTAATTTAATGGTTGAAATAAATTTTGATAAACAAGCTGGTCATGGGTTTGATTGTTACTCATCATTTCACAAGATGTTATAAATTATTCATTTCATGTATTACACACCATGCCGTACACGCATCAGACCACGGGTTTTGTTTACTTGTTCACTGAGATTTCATTGCATTTTCTGCGTACAGTATTTGAATTTAAAACAATCGAAATGCCGGTCTTAAGAACTTTAAGATATGATTGCCTTTTAGTATCCTCAAATAATGAATTACTTGGCTGTAAACTCTTTCAACGTGGTCAATATCTAGGTCAGAAATTATTGGCCTAACGAGCGCCGGGTTTGAATATATTTTTATGTCAATATAATTAGCAAATGCCCTACTTAATGCAACTTAACGATTGAAATACATTTTGATAAACAAACTGATCATGTCATGTCTTAAATTGTTACTTATCATTTTACAAGATGTCATAAATTGTTCATTTTAATGAATAACACACCATGCCGTACACGCATCAGGCCACGGGTTTTATTTAGTTTCACGGACATTCCATTGCATGATTCATGCACAATATTTCAATTTAAAACAATCGAAATGCCGTGCTTAACAACTTTAAGATATGATTGCCTTTTAGTATTCTCATAAAATGAAATACTGGGCTGTAATCTGGTTTAAAGTGGTCAATATTTAGGTCAGAAATGCTTGACATAACGATCGCGGTATTTGAATATATTTTGTATGTCAATATATTTAGCAAATGCCCTACTAAATACAGTATGACGCGTACGATTGAACTACATTTTGATGAACAAGCTGATTATAATGTCTTTAATGTGACTTATCATTTCACAAAATGTCATAACTTGTTCATTTTAATGCATTACACACCATGCCGTACACGCATCAGATCACGGGTTTTGTTTACTATTTCAGGGAAATTTCATTGCATTATTTACGTACAGTTTTTCAATTTATAACAATCGAAATGCCGTGCTTAACAACTTCAAGATATAAATGCCTTTGGGTATTCTCAAATAATGAATTACTTGGCTATAACTCTTTCAAAATGGTCGATATCTAGGTCGGAAATGCTTGGCCTAACGATCGCGGGGTTTGAATATACTTTTTATGTCAATACATTTAGCAAATGCCCTACTTAATGTTATTTAATGGTTGAAATACAATTTTATAAACAAGCTGATCATGGGTTGGATTGTTACTTATCATTTCACAAGATGTTATAAATCATTCACTTTAATGCATTACACACCATGCCGTACACGCATCAGACCACGGGTTTTGTTTACTTGTTCACGGACATTTCATTGCATTATCTACGTACAGTATTTGAATTGAAAACAATCGAAATGCCGGCCTTAACAACTTTAAGATATGATTGCCTTTAGGTATTCTCAAATAATGAATTACTTGGCTATAAACTCTTTCAACGTGGTCAATATCTAGGTCAGAAATTATTGGCCTAACGAGCGCCGGGTTTGAATATATTTTTATGTCAATATAATTAGCAAATGCCCTACTTAATGCAACTTAACGATTGAAATACATTTTGATAAACAAGCTGATCATGTCCTGTCTTAAATTGTTACTTATTATTTTACAAGATGTCATAAATTGTTCATTTTAATGAATAACACACCATGCCGTACACGCATCAGGCCACGGATTTTATTTAGTTTCACGGACATTCCATTGCATAATTCATGCACAATATTTCAATTTAAAACAATCGAAATGCCGGGCTTAACAACTTTAAGACATGATTGCCTTTTAGTATTCTCAAATAATGATTTACTGGGCTGTAATCTGCTTCAAAGTGGTCAATATTTAGGTCAGAAATGCTTGACATAACGATCGCGGTATTTGAATATATTTTGTATGTCAATATATTTAGCAAATGCCCTACTAAATGCAGTATGACGATTGAACTACATTTTGATGAACAAGCTGATTATAATGTCTTTAATGTGACTTATTATTTCACAAAATGCCATAACTTGTTCATTTTAATGCATTACACACCATGCCGTACACGCATCAGATCACGGGTTTTGTTTACTTTTTCACGGAAATTTCATTGCATTATTTACGTACAGTTTTTCAATTTATAACAATCGAAATGCCGTGCTTAACAACTTCAAGATATGAATGCCTTTGAGTATTCTCAAATAATGAATTACTTGGCTATAAACTCTTTCAAAATGGTCAATATCTAGGTCGGAAATGCTCGGCCTAACGATCGCGGGGTTTGAATATACTTTTATGACAATATATTTAGCAAATGTCCTACTTAATGTAATTTAATGGTTGAAATAAATTTTGATAAACAAGCTGGTCATGGGTTTGATTGTTACTCATCATTTCACAAGATGTTATAAATTATTCATTTCATGTATTACACACCATGCCGTACACGCATCAGACCACGGGTTTTGTTTACTTGTTCACTGAGATTTCATTGCATTTTCTGCGTACAGTATTTGAATTTAAAACAATCGAAATGCCGGTCTTAAGAACTTTAAGATATGATTGCCTTTTAGTATCCTCAAATAATGAATTACTTGGCTGTAAACTCTTTCAACGTGGTCAATATCTAGGTCAGAAATTATTGGCCTAACGAGCGCCGGGTTTGAATATATTTTTATGTCAATATAATTAGCAAATGCCCTACTTAATGCAACTTAACGATTGAAATACATTTTGATAAACAAACTGATCATGTCATGTCTTAAATTGTTACTTATCATTTTACAAGATGTCATAAATTGTTCATTTTAATGAATAACACACCATGCCGTACACGCATCAGGCCACGGGTTTTATTTAGTTTCACGGACATTCCATTGCATGATTCATGCACAATATTTCAATTTAAAACAATCGAAATGCCGTGCTTAACAACTTTAAGATATGATTGCCTTTTAGTATTCTCATAAAATGAAATACTGGGCTGTAATCTGGTTTAAAGTGGTCAATATTTAGGTCAGAAATGCTTGACATAACGATCGCGGTATTTGAATATATTTTGTATGTCAATATATTTAGCAAATGCCCTACTAAATACAGTATGACGCGTACGATTGAACTACATTTTGATGAACAAGCTGATTATAATGTCTTTAATGTGACTTATCATTTCACAAAATGTCATAACTTGTTCATTTTAATGCATTACACACCATGCCGTACACGCATCAGATCACGGGTTTTGTTTACTATTTCAGGGAGATTTCATTGCATTATTTACGTACAGTTTTTCAATTTATAACAATCGAAATGCCGTGCTTAACAACTTCAAGATATAAATGCCTTTGGGTATTCTCAAATAATGAATTACTTGGCTATAACTCTTTCAAAATGGTCGATATCTAGGTCGGAAATGCTTGGCCTAACGATCGCGGGGTTTGAATATACTTTTTATGTCAATACATTTAGCAAATGCCCTACTTAATGTTATTTAATGGTTGAAATACAATTTTATAAACAAGCTGATCATGGGTTTGATTGTTACTTATCATTTCACAAGATGTTATAAATCATTCACTTTAATGCATTACACACCATGCCGTACACGCATCAGACCACGGGTTTTGTTTACTTGTTCACTGAGATTTCATTGCATTTTCTGCGTACAGTATTTGAATTGAAAACAATCGAAATGCCGGCCTTAACAACTTTAAGATATGATTGCCTTTAGGTATTCTCAAATAATGAATTACTTGGCTATAAACTCTTTCAACGTGGTCAATATCTAGGTCAGAAATTATTGGCCTAACGAGCGCCGGGTTTGAATATATTTTTATGTCAATATAATTAGCAAATGCCCTACTTAATGCAACTTAACGATTGAAATACATTTTGATAAACAAGCTGATCATGTCCTGTCTTAAATTGTTACTTATTATTTTACAAGATGTCATAAATTGTTCATTTTAATGAATAACACACCATGCCGTACACGCATCAGGCCACGGATTTTATTTAGTTTCACGGACATTCCATTGCATAATTCATGCACAATATTTCAATTTAAAACAATCGAAATGCCGGGCTTAACAACTTTAAGACATGATTGCCTTTTAGTATTCTCAAATAATGATTTACTGGGCTGTAATCTGCTTCTAAGTGGTCAATATTTAGGTCAGAAATGCTTGACATAACGATCGCGGTATTTGAATATATTTTGTATGTCAATATATTTAGCAAATGCCCTACTAAATGCAGTATGACGATTGAACTACATTTTGATGAACAAGCTGATTATAATGTCTTTAATGTGACTTATTATTTCACAAAATGCCATAACTTGTTCATTTTAATGCATTACACACCATGCCGTACACGCATCAGATCACGGGTTTTGTTTACTTTTTCACGGAAATTTCATTGCATTATTTACGTACAGTTTTTCAATTTATAACAATCGAAATGCCGTGCTTAACAACTTCAAGATATGAATGCCTTTGAGTATTCTCAAACAATGAATTACTTGGCTATAAACTCTTTCAAAATGGTCAATATCTAGGTCGGAAATGCTCGGCCTAACGATCGCGGGGTTTGAATATACTTTTATGACAATATATTTAGCAAATGTCCTACTTAATGTAATTTAATGGTTGAAATAAATTTTGATAAACAAGCTGGTCATGGGTTTGATTGTTACTCATCATTTCACAAGATGTTATAAATTATTCATTTCATGTATTACACACCATGCCGTACACGCATCAGACCACGGGTTTTGTTTACTTGTTCACTGAGATTTCATTGCATTTTCTGCGTACAGTATTTGAATTTAAAACAATCGAAATGCCGGTCTTAAGAACTTTAAGATATGATTGCCTTTTAGTATCCTCAAATAATGAATTACTTGGCTGTAAACTCTTTCAACGTGGTCAATATCTAGGTCAGAAATTATTGGCCTAACGAGCGCCGGGTTTGAATATATTTTTATGTCAATATAATTAGCAAATGCCCTACTTAATGCAACTTAACGATTGAAATACATTTTGATAAACAAACTGATCATGTCATGTCTTAAATTGTTACTTATCATTTTACAAGATGTCATAAATTGTTCATTTTAATGAATAACACACCATGCCGTACACGCATCAGGCCACGGGTTTTATTTAGTTTCACGGACATTCCATTGCATGATTCATGCACAATATTTCAATTTAAAACAATCGAAATGCCGTGCTTAACAACTTTAAGATATGATTGCCTTTTAGTATTCTCATAAAATGAAATACTGGGCTGTAATCTGGTTTAAAGTGGTCAATATTTAGGTCAGAAATGCTTGACATAACGATCGCGGTATTTGAATATATTTTGTATGTCAATATATTTAGCAAATGCCCTACTAAATACAGTATGACGCGTACGATTGAACTACATTTTGATGAACAAGCTGATTATAATGTCTTTAATGTGACTTATCATTTCACAAAATGTCATAACTTGTTCATTTTAATGCATTACACACCATGCCGTACACGCATCAGATCACGGGTTTTGTTTACTATTTCAGGGAAATTTCATTGCATTATTTACGTACAGTTTTTCAATTTATAACAATCGAAATGCCGTGCTTAACAACTTCAAGATATAAATGCCTTTGGGTATTCTCAAATAATGAATTACTTGGCTATAACTCTTTCAAAATGGTCGATATCTAGGTCGGAAATGCTTGGCCTAACGATCGCGGGGTTTGGATATACTTTTTATGTCAATACATTTAGCAAATGCCCTACTTAATGTTATTTAATGGTTGAAATACAATTTTATAAACAAGCTGATCATGGGTTTGATTGTTACTTATCATTTCACAAGATGTTATAAATCATTCACTTTAATGCATTACACACCATGCCGTACACGCATCAGACCACGGGTTTTGTTTACTTGTTCACTGAGATTTCATTGCATTTTCTGCGTACAGTATTTGAATTGAAAACAATCGAAATGCCGGCCTTAACAACTTTAAGATATGATTGCCTTTAGGTATTCTCAAATAATGAATTACTTGGCTATAAACTCTTTCAACGTGGTCAATATCTAGGTCAGAAATTATTGGCCTAACGAGCGCCGGGTTTGAATATATTTTTATGTCAATATAATTAGCAAATGCCCTACTTAATGCAACTTAACGATTGAAATACATTTTGATAAACAAGCTGATCATGTCCTGTCTTAAATTGTTACTTATTATTTTACAAGATGTCATAAATTGTTCATTTTAATGAATAACACACCATGCCGTACACGCATCAGGCCACGGATTTTATTTAGTTTCACGGACATTCCATTGCATAATTCATGCACAATATTTCAATTTAAAACAATCGAAATGCCGGGCTTAACAACTTTAAGACATGATTGCCTTTTAGTATTCTCAAATAATGATTTACTGGGCTGTAATCTGCTTCAAAGTGGTCAATATTTAGGTCAGAAATGCTTGACATAACGATCGCGGTATTTGAATATATTTTGTATGTCAATATATTTAGCAAATGCCCTACTAAATGCAGTATGACGATTGAACTACATTTTGATGAACAAGCTGATTATAATGTCTTTAATGTGACTTATTATTTCACAAAATGCCATAACTTGTTCATTTTAATGCATTACACACCATGCTGTACACGCATCAGATCACGGGTTTTGTTTACTTTTTCACGGAAATTTCATTGCATTATTTACGTACAGTTTTTCAATTTATAACAATCGAAATGCCGTGCTTAACAACTTCAAGATATGAATGCCTTTGAGTATTCTCAAATAATGAATTACTTGGCTATAAACTCTTTCAAAATGGTCAATATCTAGGTCGGAAATGCTCGGCCTAACGATCGCGGGGTTTGAATATACTTTTATGACAATATATTTAGCAAATGTCCTACTTAATGTAATTTAATGGTTGAAATAAATTTTGATAAACAAGCTGGTCATGGGTTTGATTGTTACTCATCATTTCACAAGATGTTATAAATTATTCATTTCATGTATTACACACCATGCCGTACACGCATCAGACCACGGGTTTTGTTTACTTGTTCACTGAGATTTCATTGCATTTTCTGCGTACAGTATTTGAATTTAAAACAATCGAAATGCCGGTCTTAAGAACTTTAAGATATGATTGCCTTTTAGTATCCTCAAATAATGAATTACTTGGCTGTAAACTCTTTCAACGTGGTCAATATCTAGGTCAGAAATTATTGGCCTAACGAGCGCCGGGTTTGAATATATTTTTATGTCAATATAATTAGCAAATGCCCTACTTAATGCAACTTAACGATTGAAATACATTTTGATAAACAAACTGATCATGTCATGTCTTAAATTGTTACTTATCATTTTACAAGATGTCATAAATTGTTCATTTTAATGAATTACACACCATGCCGTACACGCATCAGGCCACGGGTTTTATTTAGTTTCACGGACATTCCATTGCATGATTCATGCACAATATTTCAATTTAAAACAATCGAAATGCCGTGCTTAACAACTTTAAGATATGATTGCCTTTTAGTATTCTCATAAAATGAAATACTGGGCTGTAATCTGGTTTAAAGTGGTCAATATTTAGGTCAGAAATGCTTGACATAACGATCGCGGTATTTGAATATATTTTGTATGTCAATATATTTAGCAAATGCCCTACTAAATACAGTATGACGCGTACGATTGAACTACATTTTGATGAACAAGCTGATTATAATGTCTTTAATGTGACTTATCATTTCACAAAATGTCATAACTTGTTCATTTTAATGCATTACACACCATGCCGTACACGCATCAGATCACGGGTTTTGTTTACTATTTCAGGGAAATTTCATTGCATTATTTACGTACAGTTTTTCAATTTATAACAATCGAAATGCCGTGCTTAACAACTTCAAGATATAAATGCCTTTGGGTATTCTCAAATAATGAATTACTTGGCTATAACTCTTTCAAAATGGTCGATATCTAGGTCGGAAATGCTTGGCCTAACGATCGCGGGGTTTGAATATACTTTTTATGTCAATACATTTAGCAAATGCCCTACTTAATGTTATTTAATGGTTGAAATACAATTTTATAAACAAGCTGATCATGGGTTGGATTGTTACTTATCATTTCACAAGATGTTATAAATCATTCACTTTAATGCATTACACACCATGCCGTACACGCATCAGACCACGGGTTTTGTTTACTTGTTCACGGACATTTCATTGCATTATCTACGTACAGTATTTGAATTGAAAACAATCGAAATGCCGGCCTTAACAACTTTAAGATATGATTGCCTTTAGGTATTCTCAAATAATGAATTACTTGGCTATAAACTCTTTCAACGTGGTCAATATCTAGGTCAGAAATTATTGGCCTAACGAGCGCCGGGTTTGAATATATTTTTATGTCAATATAATTAGCAAATGCCCTACTTAATGCAACTTAACGATTGAAATACATTTTGATAAACAAGCTGATCATGTCCTGTCTTAAATTGTTACTTATTATTTTACAAGATGTCATAAATTGTTCATTTTAATGAATAACACACCATGCCGTACACGCATCAGGCCACGGATTTTATTTAGTTTCACGGACATTCCATTGCATAATTCATGCACAATATTTCAATTTAAAACAATCGAAATGCCGGGCTTAACAACTTTAAGACATGATTGCCTTTTAGTATTCTCAAATAATGATTTACTGGGCTGTAATCTGCTTCAAAGTGGTCAATATTTAGGTCAGAAATGCTTGACATAACGATCGCGGTATTTGAATATATTTTGTATGTCAATATATTTAGCAAATGCCCTACTAAATGCAGTATGACGATTGAACTACATTTTGATGAACAAGCTGATTATAATGTCTTTAATGTGACTTATTATTTCACAAAATGCCATAACTTGTTCATTTTAATGCATTACACACCATGCCGTACACGCATCAGATCACGGGTTTTGTTTACTTTTTCACGGAAATTTCATTGCATTATTTACGTACAGTTTTTCAATTTATAACAATCGAAATGCCGTGCTTAACAACTTCAAGATATGAATGCCTTTGAGTATTCTCAAATAATGAATTACTTGGCTATAAACTCTTTCAAAATGGTCAATATCTAGGTCGGAAATGCTCGGCCTAACGATCGCGGGGTTTGAATATACTTTTATGACAATATATTTAGCAAATGTCCTACTTAATGTAATTTAATGGTTGAAATAAATTTTGATAAACAAGCTGGTCATGGGTTTGATTGTTACTCATCATTTCACAAGATGTTATAAATTATTCATTTCATGTATTACACACCATGCCGTACACGCATCAGACCACGGGTTTTGTTTACTTGTTCACTGAGATTTCATTGCATTTTCTGCGTACAGTATTTGAATTTAAAACAATCGAAATGCCGGTCTTAAGAACTTTAAGATATGATTGCCTTTTAGTATCCTCAAATAATGAATTACTTGGCTGTAAACTCTTTCAACGTGGTCAATATCTAGGTCAGAAATTATTGGCCTAACGAGCGCCGGGTTTGAATATATTTTTATGTCAATATAATTAGCAAATGCCCTACTTAATGCAACTTAACGATTGAAATACATTTTGATAAACAAACTGATCATGTCATGTCTTAAATTGTTACTTATCATTTTACAAGATGTCATAAATTGTTCATTTTAATGAATAACACACCATGCCGTACACGCATCAGGCCACGGGTTTTATTTAGTTTCACGGACATTCCATTGCATGATTCATGCACAATATTTCAATTTAAAACAATCGAAATGCCGTGCTTAACAACTTTAAGATATGATTGCCTTTTAGTATTCTCATAAAATGAAATACTGGGCTGTAATCTGGTTTAAAGTGGTCAATATTTAGGTCAGAAATGCTTGACATAACGATCGCGGTATTTGAATATATTTTGTATGTCAATATATTTAGCAAATGCCCTACTAAATACAGTATGACGCGTACGATTGAACTACATTTTGATGAACAAGCTGATTATAATGTCTTTAATGTGACTTATCATTTCACAAAATGTCATAACTTGTTCATTTTAATGCATTACACACCATGCCGTACACGCATCAGATCACGGGTTTTGTTTACTATTTCAGGGAGATTTCATTGCATTATTTACGTACAGTTTTTCAATTTATAACAATCGAAATGCCGTGCTTAACAACTTCAAGATATAAATGCCTTTGGGTATTCTCAAATAATGAATTACTTGGCTATAACTCTTTCAAAATGGTCGATATCTAGGTCGGAAATGCTTGGCCTAACGATCGCGGGGTTTGAATATACTTTTTATGTCAATACATTTAGCAAATGCCCTACTTAATGTTATTTAATGGTTGAAATACAATTTTATAAACAAGCTGATCATGGGTTTGATTGTTACTTATCATTTCACAAGATGTTATAAATCATTCACTTTAATGCATTACACACCATGCCGTACACGCATCAGACCACGGGTTTTGTTTACTTGTTCACTGAGATTTCATTGCATTTTCTGCGTACAGTATTTGAATTGAAAACAATCGAAATGCCGGCCTTAACAACTTTAAGATATGATTGCCTTTAGGTATTCTCAAATAATGAATTACTTGGCTATAAACTCTTTCAACGTGGTCAATATCTCGGTCAGAAATTATTGGCCTAACGAGCGCCGGGTTTGAATATATTTTTATGTCAATATAATTAGCAAATGCCCTACTTAATGCAACTTAACGATTGAAATACATTTTGATAAACAAGCTGATCATGTCCTGTCTTAAATTGTTACTTATTATTTTACAAGATGTCATAAATTGTTCATTTTAATGAATAACACACCATGCCGTACACGCATCAGGCCACGGATTTTATTTAGTTTCACGGACATTCCATTGCATAATTCATGCACAATATTTCAATTTAAAACAATCGAAATGCCGGGCTTAACAACTTTAAGACATGATTGCCTTTTAGTATTCTCAAATAATGATTTACTGGGCTGTAATCTGCTTCTAAGTGGTCAATATTTAGGTCAGAAATGCTTGACATAACGATCGCGGTATTTGAATATATTTTGTATGTCAATATATTTAGCAAATGCCCTACTAAATGCAGTATGACGATTGAACTACATTTTGATGAACAAGCTGATTATAATGTCTTTAATGTGACTTATTATTTCACAAAATGCCATAACTTGTTCATTTTAATGCATTACACACCATGCCGTACACGCATCAGATCACGGGTTTTGTTTACTTTTTCACGGAAATTTCATTGCATTATTTACGTACAGTTTTTCAATTTATAACAATCGAAATGCCGTGCTTAACAACTTCAAGATATGAATGCCTTTGAGTATTCTCAAACAATGAATTACTTGGCTATAAACTCTTTCAAAATGGTCAATATCTAGGTCGGAAATGCTCGGCCTAACGATCGCGGGGTTTGAATATACTTTTATGACAATATATTTAGCAAATGTCCTACTTAATGTAATTTAATGGTTGAAATAAATTTTGATAAACAAGCTGGTCATGGGTTTGATTGTTACTCATCATTTCACAAGATGTTATAAATTATTCATTTCATGTATTACACACCATGCCGTACACGCATCAGACCACGGGTTTTGTTTACTTGTTCACTGAGATTTCATTGCATTTTCTGCGTACAGTATTTGAATTTAAAACAATCGAAATGCCGGTCTTAAGAACTTTAAGATATGATTGCCTTTTAGTATCCTCAAATAATGAATTACTTGGCTGTAAACTCTTTCAACGTGGTCAATATCTAGGTCAGAAATTATTGGCCTAACGAGCGCCGGGTTTGAATATATTTTTATGTCAATATAATTAGCAAATGCCCTACTTAATGCAACTTAACGATTGAAATACATTTTGATAAACAAACTGATCATGTCATGTCTTAAATTGTTACTTATCATTTTACAAGATGTCATAAATTGTTCATTTTAATGAATAACACACCATGCCGTACACGCATCAGGCCACGGGTTTTATTTAGTTTCACGGACATTCCATTGCATGATTCATGCACAATATTTCAATTTAAAACAATCGAAATGCCGTGCTTAACAACTTTAAGATATGATTGCCTTTTAGTATTCTCATAAAATGAAATACTGGGCTGTAATCTGGTTTAAAGTGGTCAATATTTAGGTCAGAAATGCTTGACATAACGATCGCGGTATTTGAATATATTTTGTATGTCAATATATTTAGCAAATGCCCTACTAAATACAGTATGACGCGTACGATTGAACTACATTTTGATGAACAAGCTGATTATAATGTCTTTAATGTGACTTATCATTTCACAAAATGTCATAACTTGTTCATTTTAATGCATTACACACCATGCCGTACACGCATCAGATCACGGGTTTTGTTTACTATTTCAGGGAAATTTCATTGCATTATTTACGTACAGTTTTTCAATTTATAACAATCGAAATGCCGTGCTTAACAACTTCAAGATATAAATGCCTTTGGGTATTCTCAAATAATGAATTACTTGGCTATAACTCTTTCAAAATGGTCGATATCTAGGTCGGAAATGCTTGGCCTAACGATCGCGGGGTTTGGATATACTTTTTATGTCAATACATTTAGCAAATGCCCTACTTAATGTTATTTAATGGTTGAAATACAATTTTATAAACAAGCTGATCATGGGTTTGATTGTTACTTATCATTTCACAAGATGTTATAAATCATTCACTTTAATGCATTACACACCATGCCGTACACGCATCAGACCACGGGTTTTGTTTACTTGTTCACTGAGATTTCATTGCATTTTCTGCGTACAGTATTTGAATTGAAAACAATCGAAATGCCGGCCTTAACAACTTTAAGATATGATTGCCTTTAGGTATTCTCAAATAATGAATTACTTGGCTATAAACTCTTTCAACGTGGTCAATATCTAGGTCAGAAATTATTGGCCTAACGAGCGCCGGGTTTGAATATATTTTTATGTCAATATAATTAGCAAATGCCCTACTTAATGCAACTTAACGATTGAAATACATTTTGATAAACAAGCTGATCATGTCCTGTCTTAAATTGTTACTTATTATTTTACAAGATGTCATAAATTGTTCATTTTAATGAATAACACACCATGCCGTACACGCATCAGGCCACGGATTTTATTTAGTTTCACGGACATTCCATTGCATAATTCATGCACAATATTTCAATTTAAAACAATCGAAATGCCGGGCTTAACAACTTTAAGACATGATTGCCTTTTAGTATTCTCAAATAATGATTTACTGGGCTGTAATCTGCTTCAAAGTGGTCAATATTTAGGTCAGAAATGCTTGACATAACGATCGCGGTATTTGAATATATTTTGTATGTCAATATATTTAGCAAATGCCCTACTAAATGCAGTATGACGATTGAACTACATTTTGATGAACAAGCTGATTATAATGTCTTTAATGTGACTTATTATTTCACAAAATGCCATAACTTGTTCATTTTAATGCATTACACACCATGCTGTACACGCATCAGATCACGGGTTTTGTTTACTTTTTCACGGAAATTTCATTGCATTATTTACGTACAGTTTTTCAATTTATAACAATCGAAATGCCGTGCTTAACAACTTCAAGATATGAATGCCTTTGAGTATTCTCAAATAATGAATTACTTGGCTATAAACTCTTTCAAAATGGTCAATATCTAGGTCGGAAATGCTCGGCCTAACGATCGCGGGGTTTGAATATACTTTTATGACAATATATTTAGCAAATGTCCTACTTAATGTAATTTAATGGTTGAAATAAATTTTGATAAACAAGCTGGTCATGGGTTTGATTGTTACTCATCATTTCACAAGATGTTATAAATTATTCATTTCATGTATTACACACCATGCCGTACACGCATCAGACCACGGGTTTTGTTTACTTGTTCACTGAGATTTCATTGCATTTTCTGCGTACAGTATTTGAATTTAAAACAATCGAAATGCCGGTCTTAAGAACTTTAAGATATGATTGCCTTTTAGTATCCTCAAATAATGAATTACTTGGCTGTAAACTCTTTCAACGTGGTCAATATCTAGGTCAGAAATTATTGGCCTAACGAGCGCCGGGTTTGAATATATTTTTATGTCAATATAATTAGCAAATGCCCTACTTAATGCAACTTAACGATTGAAATACATTTTGATAAACAAACTGATCATGTCATGTCTTAAATTGTTACTTATCATTTTACAAGATGTCATAAATTGTTCATTTTAATGAATTACACACCATGCCGTACACGCATCAGGCCACGGGTTTTATTTAGTTTCACGGACATTCCATTGCATGATTCATGCACAATATTTCAATTTAAAACAATCGAAATGCCGTGCTTAACAACTTTAAGATATGATTGCCTTTTAGTATTCTCATAAAATGAAATACTGGGCTGTAATCTGGTTTAAAGTGGTCAATATTTAGGTCAGAAATGCTTGACATAACGATCGCGGTATTTGAATATATTTTGTATGTCAATATATTTAGCAAATGCCCTACTAAATACAGTATGACGCGTACGATTGAACTACATTTTGATGAACAAGCTGATTATAATGTCTTTAATGTGACTTATCATTTCACAAAATGTCATAACTTGTTCATTTTAATGCATTACACACCATGCCGTACACGCATCAGATCACGGGTTTTGTTTACTATTTCAGGGAAATTTCATTGCATTATTTACGTACAGTTTTTCAATTTATAACAATCGAAATGCCGTGCTTAACAACTTCAAGATATAAATGCCTTTGGGTATTCTCAAATAATGAATTACTTGGCTATAACTCTTTCAAAATGGTCGATATCTAGGTCGGAAATGCTTGGCCTAACGATCGCGGGGTTTGAATATACTTTTTATGTCAATACATTTAGCAAATGCCCTACTTAATGTTATTTAATGGTTGAAATACAATTTTATAAACAAGCTGATCATGGGTTTGATTGTTACTTATCATTTCACAAGATGTTATAAATCATTCACTTTAATGCATTACACACCATGCCGTACACGCATCAGACCACGGGTTTTGTTTACTTGTTCACGGACATTTCATTGCATTATCTACGTACAGTATTTGAATTGAAAACAATCGAAATGCCGGCCTTAACAACTTTAAGATATGATTGCCTTTAGGTATTCTCAAATAATGAATTACTTGGCTATAAACTCTTTCAACGTGGTCAATATCTCGGTCAGATATTATTGGCCTAACGAGCGCCGGGTTTGAATATATTTTTATGTCAATATAATTAGCAAATGCCCTACTTAATGCAACTTAACGATTGAAATACATTTTGATAAACAAGCTGATCATGTCCTGTCTTAAATTGTTACTTATTATTTTACAAGATGTCATAAATTGTTCATTTTAATGAATAACACACCATGCCGTACACGCATCAGGCCACGGATTTTATTTAGTTTCACGGACATTCCATTGCATAATTCATGCACAATATTTCAATTTAAAACAATCGAAATGCCGGGCTTAACAACTTTAAGACATGATTGCCTTTTAGTATTCTCAAATAATGATTTACTGGGCTGTAATCTGCTTCTAAGTGGTCAATATTTAGGTCAGAAATGCTTGACATAACGATCGCGGTATTTGAATATATTTTGTATGTCAATATATTTAGCAAATGCCCTACTAAATGCAGTATGACGATTGAACTACATTTTGATGAACAAGCTGATTATAATGTCTTTAATGTGACTTATTATTTCACAAAATGCCATAACTTGTTCATTTTAATGCATTACACACCATGCCGTACACGCATCAGATCACGGGTTTTGTTTACTTTTTCACGGAAATTTCATTGCATTATTTACGTACAGTTTTTCAATTTATAACAATCGAAATGCCGTGCTTAACAACTTCAACATATGAATGCCTTTGAGTATTCTCAAATAATGAATTACTTGGCTATAAACTCTTTCAAAATGGTCAATATCTAGGTCGGAAATGCTCGGCCTAACGATCGCGGGGTTTGAATATACTTTTATGACAATATATTTAGCAAATGTCCTACTTAATGTAATTTAATGGTTGAAATAAATTTTGATAAACAAGCTGGTCATGGGTTTGATTGTTACTCATCATTTCACAAGATGTTATAAATTATTCATTTCATGTATTACACACCATGCCGTACACGCATCAGACCACGGGTTTTGTTTACTTGTTCACTGAGATTTCATTGCATTTTCTGCGTACAGTATTTGAATTTAAAACAATCGAAATGCCGGTCTTAAGAACTTTAAGATATGATTGCCTTTTAGTATCCTCAAATAATGAATTACTTGGCTGTAAACTCTTTCAACGTGGTCAATATCTAGGTCAGAAATTATTGGCCTAACGAGCGCCGGGTTTGAATATATTTTTATGTCAATATAATTAGCAAATGCCCTACTTAATGCAACTTAACGATTGAAATACATTTTGATAAACAAACTGATCATGTCATGTCTTAAATTGTTACTTATCATTTTACAAGATGTCATAAATTGTTCATTTTAATGAATTACACACCATGCCGTACACGCATCAGGCCACGGGTTTTATTTAGTTTCACGGACATTCCATTGCATGATTCATGCACAATATTTCAATTTAAAACAATCGAAATGCCGTGCTTAACAACTTTAAGATATGATTGCCTTTTAGTATTCTCATAAAATGAAATACTGGGCTGTAATCTGGTTTAAAGTGGTCAATATTTAGGTCAGAAATGCTTGACATAACGATCGCGGTATTTGAATATATTTTGTATGTCAATATATTTAGCAAATGCCCTACTAAATACAGTATGACGCGTACGATTGAACTACATTTTGATGAACAAGCTGATTATAATGTCTTTAATGTGACTTATCATTTCACAAAATGTCATAACTTGTTCATTTTAATGCATTACACACCATGCCGTACACGCATCAGATCACGGGTTTTGTTTACTATTTCAGGGAAATTTCATTGCATTATTTACGTACAGTTTTTCAATTTATAACAATCGAAATGCCGTGCTTAACAACTTCAAGATATAAATGCCTTTGGGTATTCTCAAATAATGAATTACTTGGCTATAACTCTTTCAAAATGGTCGATATCTAGGTCGGAAATGCTTGGCCTAACGATCGCGGGGTTTGAATATACTTTTTATGTCAATACATTTAGCAAATGCCCTACTTAATGTTATTTAATGGTTGAAATACAATTTTATAAACAAGCTGATCATGGGTTTGATTGTTACTTATCATTTCACAAGATGTTATAAATCATTCACTTTAATGCATTACACACCATGCCGTACACGCATCAGACCACGGGTTTTGTTTACTTGTTCACGGACATTTCATTGCATTATCTACGTACAGTATTTGAATTGAAAACAATCGAAATGCCGGCCTTAACAACTTTAAGATATGATTGCCTTTAGGTATTCTCAAATAATGAATTACTTGGCTATAAACTCTTTCAACGTGGTCAATATCTCGGTCAGATATTATTGGCCTAACGAGCGCCGGGTTTGAATATATTTTTATGTCAATATAATTAGCAAATGCCCTACTTAATGCAACTTAACGATTGAAATACATTTTGATAAACAAGCTGATCATGTCCTGTCTTAAATTGTTACTTATTATTTTACAAGATGTCATAAATTGTTCATTTTAATGAATAACACACCATGCCGTACACGCATCAGGCCACGGATTTTATTTAGTTTCACGGACATTCCATTGCATAATTCATGCACAATATTTCAATTTAAAACAATCGAAATGCCGGGCTTAACAACTTTAAGACATGATTGCCTTTTAGTATTCTCAAATAATGATTTACTGGGCTGTAATCTGCTTCTAAGTGGTCAATATTTAGGTCAGAAATGCTTGACATAACGATCGCGGTATTTGAATATATTTTGTATGTCAATATATTTAGCAAATGCCCTACTAAATGCAGTATGACGATTGAACTACATTTTGATGAACAAGCTGATTATAATGTCTTTAATGTGACTTATTATTTCACAAAATGCCATAACTTGTTCATTTTAATGCATTACACACCATGCCGTACACGCATCAGATCACGGGTTTTGTTTACTTTTTCACGGAAATTTCATTGCATTATTTACGTACAGTTTTTCAATTTATAACAATCGAAATGCCGTGCTTAACAACTTCAAGATATGAATGCCTTTGAGTATTCTCAAATAATGAATTACTTGGCTATAAACTCTTTCAAAATGGTCAATATCTAGGTCGGAAATGCTCGGCCTAACGATCGCGGGGTTTGAATATACTTTTATGACAATATATTTAGCAAATGTCCTACTTAATGTAATTTAATGGTTGAAATAAATTTTGATAAACAAGCTGGTCATGGGTTTGATTGTTACTCATCATTTCACAAGATGTTATAAATTATTCATTTCATGTATTACACACCATGCCGTACACGCATCAGACCACGGGTTTTGTTTACTTGTTCACTGAGATTTCATTGCATTTTCTGCGTACAGTATTTGAATTTAAAACAATCGAAATGCCGGTCTTAAGAACTTTAAGATATGATTGCCTTTTAGTATCCTCAAATAATGAATTACTTGGCTGTAAACTCTTTCAACGTGGTCAATATCTAGGTCAGAAATTATTGGCCTAACGAGCGCCGGGTTTGAATATATTTTTATGTCAATATAATTAGCAAATGCCCTACTTAATGCAACTTAACGATTGAAATACATTTTGATAACCAAACTGATCATGTCATGTCTTAAATTGTTACTTATCATTTTACAAGATGTCATAAATTGTTCATTTTAATGAATAACACACCATGCCGTACACGCATCAGGCCACGGGTTTTATTTAGTTTCACGGACATTCCATTGCATGATTCATGCACAATATTTCAATTTAAAACAATCGAAATGCCGTGCTTAACAACTTTAGATATGATTGCCTTTTAGTATTCTCATAAAATGAAATACTGGGCTGTAATCTGGTTTAAAGTGGTCAATATTTAGGTCAGAAATGCTTGACATAACGATCGCGGTATTTGAATATATTTTGTATGTCAATATATTTAGCAAATGCCCTACTAAATACAGTATGACGCGTACGATTGAACTACATTTTGATGAACAAGCTGATTATAATGTCTTTAATGTGACTTATCATTTCACAAAATGTCATAACTTGTTCATTTTAATGCATTACACACCATGCCGTACACGCATCAGATCACGGGTTTTGTTTACTATTTCAGGGAAATTTCATTGCATTATTTACGTACAGTTTTTCAATTTATAACAATCGAAATGCCGTGCTTAACAACTTCAAGATATAAATGCTTTTGGGTATTCTCAAATAATGAATTACTTGGCTATAACTCTTTCAAAATGGTCGATATCTAGGTCGGAAATGCTTGGCCTAACGATCGCGGGGTTTGAATATACTTTTTATGTCAATACATTTAGCAAATGCCCTACTTAATGTTATTTAATGGTTGAAATACAATTTTATAAACAAGCTGATCATGGGTTTGATTGTTACTTATCATTTCACAAGATGTTATAAATCATTCACTTTAATGCATTACACACCATGCCGTACACGCATCAGACCACGGGTTTTGTTTACTTGTTCACTGAGATTTCATTGCATTTTCTGCGTACAGTATTTGAATTGAAAACAATCGAAATGCCGGCCTTAACAACTTTAAGATATGATTGCCTTTAGGTATTCTCAAATAATGAATTACTTGGCTATAAACTCTTTCAACGTGGTCAATATCTAGGTCAGAAATTATTGGCCTAACGAGCGCCGGGTTTGAATATATTTTTATGTCAATATAATTAGCAAATGCCCTACTTAATGCAACTTAACGATTGAAATACATTTTGATAAACAAGCTGATCATGTCCTGTCTTAAATTGTTACTTATTATTTTACAAGATGTCATAAATTGTTCATTTTAATGAATAACACACCATGCCGTACACGCATCAGGCCACGGATTTTATTTAGTTTCACGGACATTCCATTGCATAATTCATGCACAATATTTCAATTTAAAACAATCGAAATGCCGGGCTTAACAACTTTAAGACATGATTGCCTTTTAGTATTCTCAAATAATGATTTACTGGGCTGTAATCTGCTTCAAAGTGGTCAATATTTAGGTCAGAAATGCTTGACATAACGATCGCGGTATTTGAATATATTAAGTATGTCAATATATTTAACAAATGCCCTACTAAATGCAGTATGACGATTGAACTACATTTTGATGAACAAGCTGATTATAATGTCTTTAATGTGACTTATCATTTCACAAGATGTCATAAATTGTTCATTTTTGATTCAAATAAAAGTACGCCTGGACAAATTATTATTTCTTTTTAGATACAAATATAGATTTCTTCTAGATCAAAATGAAAAAATAAACGCGCTACAACGCATGCTAATAAATATAATAAATTTCAGTCATGCGGCTAGTACATTTATTGTACATAATTATGATATTTCAGATCTAATTTAGATCTAATTATATAAAATAAAGAAATTAACGTATTAATGATTCGCATGAATGTTAAACTATCTATTTAGTAAGAACAAAATGAATTCGTGTCGCGGATTTGTTGGCGCATTTCACGGATAAATTATTATTTCTTTTGGGATACAAATTTGATTTTAACAGCTCGGAATGAAGACATTACGGCCTTATGCAAGATGTTAATACCGCGGAATCTATGTGTATTGACTATGTATTGAACGACATGTGTGTACGTTTCGTTTACTATATTGTGTTGGGTTAGAATAAGTATTGAACGTTCACAAAACGCGTTTATTGCATTTAGTGTTTTCAAAATGATTTCAAGTAAAAAATATCATTATGATATCAATCATTTGATTATAGATAATATAATGCAATAAAAGAGCATGGGCTCACGGAACCCGCGTGTCCTAAATTATGTGTATTAGTTCTTTAAAAAACGGATTGGTCAGTATCTATGATGAATATCATTCTGTAACATTCAAATGATAATATGTATGTCACGAATAATAAATTTAAGACGGGCAGTTCGTATACTTATTATACATTACATGATTTCGAAAAAAAATCATTAAAAATAAGGAATAAACAATCGTCCACAATAGTTTTATGTATCGAACGACATGTGTAGTTGTATTTACTTGTCTTGGTTGAAGAATAATCTGCACAATTGTAAATATCTAACATCTAAATGAATTGCATTCATATCGCGGGTTCGTTGACATATTTCACGGACAATATTTGATATGTAACTCCAGATAAAAGATTATGCTTCACATATATCCAAACGAAGAAATTAACATCATACAAGGCTATTGAATATCACGGAATATATGTGTACTCATTTATGTGTATTGGTTGCTTGAGAAAGTATCAAGTTGGTGAATTTATACGATTCAAATCATATAACGATACACATGTTTGCTTACTTCACGGACAAATTATGATTTCTTTTTAGATACAAATAACAAATATTGATTACACTACAACGCATGTTAATAGATAAAATAATTTCCCGTCGCGCGACTCGTGCATTTATTGTACAATTTTTCATAGAAATTCATTTAAAAAATTGAACTGCAGTAGTCTATGTAGCGAATTACATGTGTATTTCATTGATTACATGCTTTGGCTGAAATTAACCGGCGCAATTAGGAATAAAAAAGGTCAAAGTGAATTGTAATAACCCTGGGTTTGCTGACGTTTTTCAAGGGCAATTATTTCTTTTTTATCTTCGTAATATACACTATCAGAATCGCATATACAAATTTTGATCCAAATGAAGAAACAACGTTTTTGAATATCTCGGAATCTCTTGTGTATTCATTTATAAGTATTGGTTACTTGAATAAAAACAAAACTGGTCAATGTATATGATAAAGATGTGCGGTATCTATTTTGCGGTTCTTATGTACCTACGCCATAGACAGAATTATAACTAAATGCCCTAAATATATAAATGAGCTTATGAAATGGGAATAGGTTGTAAACAAAGCGCGTTACGCATACATAGCGTAAATTATCTTTCTATAGATTCAAATGAGTATTATACATGTAGCAAATATTAAAATTAAACTAGCAAAAGACCAAACCATTGATGAGTCATGTCACAGGCCCGAGTACTTGTTTTTCACACGAAATGAGATTTATTTGTAAATAACAAGCCTGCTACGCTTATTTTACGCGAATAATAAATTTATTATATTCACATTATAATATACATTTAACGAATGATAAATTCAAGTCACGCGGCTTGTGCATTTATTGTACATACCAGATGATTTCAATGAATTTTAGTCTAATCTTTGAAATAACCGTTGTTCACCAATAGAGTATGCATCGAACCATATGTGTATTTGTTTGTTTACATGCTTCGTTGAAAAACACGCACACGCCAAATTGTAAATATTGAAGAATAATATGAATTTACGTTGCAGGATTTTTGTCGTATTACACGGATGAATTTCTTGAAAACCTATCAAAATGGTAATTATCTATAAATGATGAAAATGCTTAATATCCAAGGTGCGGAGAATAATTTGTTAACAACAAGCGCGCTTTGTATACATTTTTAGTCTCTTTTACTGATTATCTAGCCATTTTAAATGATGAAATTATCCTATATATGATATAATATAATATCGTGCGCAATAATTTATTTGAAAAATTGAAACGGTTGCATGAATGTTAAAATATTTAAGAACAAAATTAATTTATGTTGCGTTTTTTTTCGTATTTCACGGATAAATTATCATTTCCTTTTAAATATAAATATGACTTTAACGGCACGGAAAGAAGATAGTAAGGCCTTATGCAACATGGTAATATTGGTATAAGAATCCCGCGTGTATTTGATAATTAATTCCGAATATTAACTTATTTCAACGGTAAATTAAATAAATAACCAGTGTGCATTTCAGTTTTATATCAATCATGTGATTTAATACATAAATGAATTTATATAACTATTAGTATTTGACTGAACTGAAAGTAAACAAACCAGCGTGTATTCCAATTGTGTAAAATTCCGCGTGCAATTTATTTTTGTTTGAGTCATGAATGTTAATTAACTTATTTGATCGGAACAATTGTGACCCATGCTCATTTCAGTATTTTATCATCCTGGCATATGACTTAATGCAAAAATGATCAAATATATTAATATTTAAACGTTTTATATCATTAATATTATTTAATGTAAAGATGACCATAAATATCAATATTTGAACGGAAATTAAATCAAACAAACAAGCGTGTATTGCATTTGTGTTCGATTATTATTTATAAATTAATGAATACTAATTAACTGATTTGAACGGAAAATTATGCAAATAACCCGTGCTGATTTCAGTTTTATATCAACCATATGATTTAATGCCAAAATGACCATATACATTAACATAAAGTAAACATCAAACCGGCGTGTATTTCATTCCCGTTTTAGTACTGCTTATGAATATTATTTTAACAAATTTGAATTGAACATTATGTAAACAACCCTAGCGCATTTCAGTTTTATATCACTCATGTGACTTTGTGCAAAACTGATAATAAATATTTATATTTGAACGTTTTATTTCACTCATAATTATGATTTAATGCAAGAATGACCATACATTGTATATATTATTATTTGAACGGAAATTGAATTGAACAACCCAGCGTGTATTTAATTCTGTCTACAATTTCTATCTGCTGTGGTATTACCAGACCTAGCATACGTCGCGACATGTGATTTGTTTCTGTTTCCTTATTTCACGGACAATAGTCTTTTGAATACACATTTTTTCAGACTAAAATGAGAGTTTTTTTTTAAATTTTGTTCACGCAATTGTATATGCTGATGGACATGACTTATTGTTTAATTCAGGCCTGGTTGCAGTGATTTGTTAAAATGAATTTTTTGAACATCTAAGATAAAAACATGGACCAAGTACAATACATCGGTCCAAATATCTATTACTTCGGCTTAATTAATTAAATCGACCTCAGTGGTTAATATCTTGGAAAAACTGCTGCATTTTATTACTGATTATAGACTCTGAGACTTAATTAGATTTCAAATAATGTGTAACACCTTTATAATTTGTGTTATTTATAGTAATGTAACGTTTTGTTTTATTCCAGTAACAAAATTTGATTCAAAGCATCATTTAGCTTGATTTCATTCTGTGAACCATATAATTTTATTTCGTTCAAACCGCAAATTTGTGTATTTCTGGAAGATTTTTTTTTTATTGTCACGATAAATTAATTAATACTATGAAAATTATTGGAGCGGTCTGTCGCGCATGTCTGTTTCGTAAATAAGTATTTGAAAAAATGTAATTTGTTTAAATTTTAAAAAAAAAGTAATAATTTCGGCCTAATCCTAAAAAAATAGTGCATGTGAAGTTAAATTATGTTAGGGGATCTATCTCTGTGAAGTTAGTGCTGTGTCCAAGAATATACACTTACTTTGTAAAATTAATCCTAAAATTCCAATATATATATTCCAAAATTCCTATTTCCTAACCACAAATATATAACACAGCACAAACACTATGCACATTTCACTAAGCACAAACACTATGCACATTCACTAAGCAAAACACTATGCACATTTCACTAAGCACAGACACTAAACACTGAACACTATAATAAACACTATTTCTCAAATATCACTTTGTCACTGGAAAACTCGTTGAACACAAAACTCATTTTATCTTGGATATTATGATTATGCTGCTTTGCCCTGAAATTCAATGGTAAATCAGTCAACAGTGGAATGATGTACATATCACATGTAATTAAACTAACAATAAAGTACCTTATATATAAAAGTAATATATACTGATAGGTAGGTACAAGACACATATAAGAACTTGTAATTACGTTAATACACGTTAGGAATAGAGCAACTGATAAATATTTATAGGTAAACTTGTACATGTAGGTAAGTTTCAATCAGCCGTGTATATAATAATAAGCGAGCTATGTATGTATTTGCAATATATGACAAAAGGAAGTAACAAAACATTTTAGAAAACATCACCCTACACTCGGAAATGCATGGAAACATACAAGACCACAAAACTTCAATTCATCTCAGTTATTATTGTGCGTTCCTTTGTTCGGAAATTCAATGGTGAATTACTCAATTAGTTATTCAAAAGAAATTATTAAGTACTGCAAATTAAGTATAAATCACAAATAATTTAGTACTGGCATTTAAGTACAAAGTACGAATAGCAATCATTTTCAATTTTAAACACAGCCCTCAGCTTTCACAATGTCAAAAATTCCTCAACTCGTTTGATTACTCTATGAACTACAAAGTAGCCTAAACAAACATGAAAAAATTCACAGTGTGAAAGTTAGGACTATGTTTTAAATGGAAAATAAATTTGGAAAAACATTCAAAACTGACAATTTAAAATATGGAAACCCTCAATGACATATTGAAGTTATTGCTGGATATTGTAGTTTAAATCCATTTTGATATTTTAATTCATTATTTTGGACACTGAAATAAGCATTAGTTCAGGTGAGAAATATATATAATTGTTGATCATCAAATATTATTTTACTGACACAGAAATGCACACTTAATCATAAGCTATTACTTAAAACTCATATCAGTTAATATGTATTTTCAGTAAATATTGAACAATGCCATTTTAGGATGTGTTGCAAAAGTGTCAGGTGGCCATTTTGTCCCAGATTTGTGCTCTGATGACTAATTTTAAATATACACAAAACGTAGGTACGATAGATATGCATATCATCTTAGAAATGGACAAATCTTATCAAGCTTAAAACCAAATAACTGTGTCATGATAATTCTGGATATTTTGTACCGGAAGTTAAATGATTTTATTTGTATATACATTGCAATTCCATAATAACATCGTCATGCTTTTGACCAAAGGCTTTTATTAAGAACTTATTAACTGAAAATGAATTGTAATGTCATAAATTTAGAAAATCAACATACTTCATGATAATCCAATCCATTCAAAGGAAATTTTGTTTTCTTGCACGTGAACATCAACAGATGTTTCACATCTATACATGTCATATACCAACAAGTTAGCACAGACAAAGATCTGGTGTGTTTATATACTTCAAAATAGTCATCGTACAGGCGTTCGTTATAGGACCAACACTATTTATTAATAGACAGAGACCCGAATATTTGACAAAAGCACTTCCGAAACTTTCGTGGAGTAGTCCGAAAATAACTTTCAGTCCCGATAGTTTTCGCAGAACATGTATATTTCAATTCAAACTAACATCCATTATCCGATTTTTTTGTTAAATCCGAGTACTATGGATTATGTGTAGTGGTGAACAAGTCCCTGAAATCATTCAAACTCGTAATTACACACCAGTAATCCTAAATCCACACTTAGATCAACCTGAGTTTCATATTGAACGTAGTCTTTGTGTCAAAAGGTGCGAACCACATTCAAGTTCGGATCTATCAATAAATTGCATCAATTATATCTTAATTTGACTTTTATACGCAAACAATATTAATGTGTTCACATTAATTCTCAGTGTTTGAACAAAAAAATGTCTCTAAAATTAACTAAACATACGACAACACAAGACCGATATAGATCCCTAGCACGTGAAAAAAAACCCGGAAAACTATGGAACGCCATATCTGCCATTTGAATGATTATGTCCTATCTATTTTCATTATACGATGACTATTTGTCATTATACGCCACCTACGTTTTAATTATATTAAGTTGCTGTGTCATTACTATGTGGCCATTTCTCCATATCATGCCACCTCTCGAAGAAAATATGCTGTTTTGAAGATGTCGGTCGGTAGGTACAATCCAGTTGGCTCTTTGGGATTCTCCGTGTTTCATAAACACTTCT
This sequence comes from Lutraria lutraria, assembly GCA_964023205.1. NCBI lineage: Eukaryota > Metazoa > Mollusca > Bivalvia > Venerida > Mactridae > Lutraria > Lutraria lutraria. The sequence continues at coordinate 12,553,709 of OZ026848.1, read as the reverse complement.
TGTTCCTTTATACGCGATTTCCTTTGCATTTTATGATGTCAATTTGGTGCCTTAAACACAAGCAAAACATCTGTGCGCTGTTAATTTATCAGCTATTGATGTGCAATCTAATCATATTCATTTTTCATTATACGAAGACCGTTTGTCATAATACGCTGTGAATGTGTTATTACATAATAATATACATGTTCATTTATCATTATGCTTCTGTGCCATTACATGCCGCTTGTCTGTCAATATACCTTGGTTATTTTTTGATCGAGTCACCTTTTTATGATGTGCAAAACTGCACTATTTCACTTCTTCAAATTAAGTTTTCGCGGGAGGTCACTCGCATTCCAAGATGACCCCAGAGGATTTATACAATGTCGTAGAGTCATTTAAAATGTTTTTAAATGAATGAAAAATGCGCAGTTTGGTCTGCACCATCAAGCATTTATCGAGCAGTTATCGTGTCAGAACGTAACACTGATGTGAACTACAAAACATACAGTCATGTTGACTTTTTCAATAATTACTTAAGTTATGTTCTTCTAATTTACGCAACTGTTGTCTTGTCTAGACCACAAAGTGTTGATGTTTTCTGTTGATTATCGGGAGGTCAACCTGTCATAAACCACAGGAAGACAGAATCAAGACGCTGTAGGAATGTCAATTTGCATTGAACTTATCAATAATCACATAAAATATGATAGGCTATGCAACAGTAAATAAAACATACCTGAAGACATTCCTACAAAATTTGGTCTATGTTATCTATTCTGCATTAAGACTGTGAGTTTTGATGCGAATAAAAGTACTATATCTTGCTACATTCACCTTTCACATTGTTTAACCAGTTCCCTACCGATATTGCAGTGCGAGTATGTAAGTTCAGTTTCCATGTGTACTTTCAGAACTTCAGTTGATGCATTCCTGGTAATGACTGCTATTAATACTACCAGACGTGGACTGAGTTGGTGCTGTGATGTTGACTGCAGTTCATGTTATCTGATGTTAGCTGTAGTTGATGTTATCTGATGTTGATTGTATGATCGATGTAGTATGATGTTGTCTGTAGTTGATGCTATCTTTTGTTGACTGTAAACAATGTTATCTGATATTGGCTATAGTTAATTGTATCTGATGTTTTCTGTATTTGATGTTATTTTATCTTAAGTGTGGATGATGTTACCTGATGTTGATTGTAGATGATGTTACTTGATGTTGACTGTAGTTGATGTAATCTGATATTATCTTATGTTCACTGTAGAGTCTAGTTGATACCATCCGATCTTGATTGTATAATCGATGTTATATGATGTTGTCGGTAGTTGATGTTATCTTTTGTTGACTGTACATAGTGGATGCTACATGTTATCTGATGTTGTCAGTAGATGATGTTATATGATGTTGTCTGTAGTTGATGTTATATGATGTTGTCTGTAGTTGATGTTATATGATGCTGTCAGGAGATGATGTTATAAGATGTTGTCTGTAGTTGATGTTATATGATGCTGTCAGTAGATGATGTTATCTGATGTTGTCAGTAGATGATGTTATATGATGTTGTCTGTAGTTGATGTTATATGATGTTGTCAGTAGATGATGTTATATGATGTTGTCTGTAGTTGATGTTACATGATGTTGTCAGTAGATGATGTTATCTGATGTTGTCAGGAGATGGTGTTATATGATGTTGTCTGTAGTTGATGTTATATGATGCTGTCAGGAGATGATGTTATAAGATGTTGTCTGTAGTTGATGTTATATGATGCTGTCAGGAGATATGTTATAAGATGTTGTCTGTAGTTGATGTTATATGATGTTGTCAGTAGATGATGTTATCTGATGTTGTCAGTGGATGATGTTATATGATGTTGTCTGTAGTTGATGCTATATGATGTTGTCTGTAGTTGATGTTTTATGATGCTGTCAGGAGATGATGTTATAAGATGTTGTCTGTAGTTTATGTTATCTGATGCTGTCTGTTGTTAATGTCATCTGATGATGACTGTATATTTGATATTATCTGATGTTATCTGATTTTGATTTTATCTGATGTTGACTGTAGCTGATGTTATCTGAAACTGTCTGTTGTTAATGTCATCTGATGATGACAGTATATTTGATATTATTTGATGTTATCTGATGTTGATTTTATCTGATGTTGACTGTATCTGGTGTTATCTGATATAGAGTGTAGTTGATGTTATCTTATGTTGTCTGTAGTTAATGTTATCTGATGTTGTCAGTAGTTGATGTCATATGATGTAGACTGTAGTTGATGTAATCTGATGTTGATGACAGCTGATGTTGGTTGTCATGTAATGTTGACTGTAGTTGGTATTATTTGTTATATAGCCAGTTAACGAATATTGTGAGTTAGTAAAAAATAGTTAAATCTGGAGAAGGTAACAAGGTACGATTTAATGTCAAAATGCAGTTAATAGAAAATAGAATCAAATCAAGCTCCTGCATTATGTATTACTCGCTTAATGATACTAACTATCGACGTTAAACTAATGAAATTTCACATTCATTCATGAATGAAGGCCCTCGTGTGTCTAAAAATGCGTTTGATTAATATGTTGTCAAGGAATGGCATATGCAAGTCAGCCAATGATAGGTAGAAATGTTAAATGTTGTGAGTTAGTAACAAGTGGCTAATTCAGGAAACGATTTAATGTCAAAATGCAGTTAATAGAAATATAGAATAAAAACATTATATACGAGTACATATAAATATATTACCGACATTATGTTTAAACTATCTCTTTTGGTTAAATATCAAAATAGGTCTACCGTGTAGAAAGTAATACTTTAAACAAAACTTTTTATCTAATAAATGCATTGTATTTCTTTCTATCTCTTCGCATATCAAACTGGTAATTGAAGGCCAAGGTGAAAAGGGGCCACAGTTAGTTTGTATGACCCTTTAAACTATACTACTAAAGATTTGATGAGGATCACTTTTTGTTTTGTATGGCATTATCGTCGATTTTGGATTACATATATAAGATATGTCCTCGTGTGTCAAAAACAGCCTTATATCGACGACTCCTCATGTTTCTGATGAGACGCCCAACCATAAATTGTGGGATTCGAGTCCATATTTCAGGAAGTGCCTCTCTTAGCTGTCTGGTGATTGTTGGCTGGACTGGACGCTCAGATATCGCTCTCTGCAGCATATCCCAGACGTGTTCCACGGGATTTAGGTCACGAGATCGAGCGGGCCAGCCCATTCGAGCAATAGTGTCCCTTTCAAGGTGGTGTCAGTGGCCCTATGAACACGGCGTTATCGTCCATGAAAGTGAACTCCAATTTTTATTTTGACCCCTATCAAGTGCGCCATTACTTCACTAGAAAAGTTTTCATCCCAGCAGTATGAGGTCAACTTATATGGATTCAAAAATGAATCAACTTGATTTTCTGTATTGGTCTTACTACCACCAATCTTATACTTTTCCATCAATATTTTCTGTAATGGGGTGGGACGTATATTAAGTATTACTAAGTACATAATTATGTAACAGATATATAAACTTCTGGCAACCCGTGTTCTGTTTTTTTTCATATGTGTAAGATTTGAAATGAAATACATATAGATAATGGGTACAGGAACTAACAAAAATGTTATTATCAGTGTGATACATGTACAACTAGTATTCTTTAACTCATTTTTGTGCATTGAAAAATATCGCACATACCTACATGTATATAATAGCGAGGTCACTTTCGTCCCTCTTTGAGTTACACAAATTAATACGATTAATGAAAACATGGTATGTTTTAGAAGTCAGTTTGAATATAACACACCAATATACTTCGTATGAATACCAACCATTTTCTATCAACACATTTCGTGAACGAACTCAGGAAAAAACGTGCTGCATTAATCCTTTTTATTCAATAAAGCAAACATCTTTTGTTATTCTAATCATCGCACATTCTTTCTTTTGTTATGTATTTTATACCTAATCTAATCATCCACACATACCAAGCATGAACCATATACATTTTTTGTAAACGATGTCCAAATGAAGGGAAGTAAGTCGAATACTAGACTGGGCCGTCGCCCTTTATATGTACACATGGCAACCGTTATGGCGATCTCGCTTAAATCGATCTTTTTCGCAATAAGAAGAAAAAATGAAAAGAAAATCTGCTTCTTAAAACATTTTACAATTAAGTTTCTGTTGAGGGTCACGAGCAACTATTTCGCATCTTAAATCTGAAAATAGTTCGCGCCTCACGTGCATTCATTTAGTATCATATGGTACATGTATTTATGGTAGGCATATTTTCTCTGCAGTTCTCGTGTAGCTTTTAAATTGACATGCACTTGTTCTGTGTTTCGTTTGGATATTTTAAATGTCAATTTATTAAATGCATGGCTTATGGTCACTGTTTACACAAAGTAACATTAAAGTTGGCCATAGCAACAGTATAAAGATCAAAGCGTTGAAGGCACTGAATTTGTTTGGGTTTTCTTCCAGGCATACCGTTGAAAGGTGTAGAATTTCTTTGGTAATTGTGCATAATTGATCTAATGGTGTACATTGTGTCAAGACTATATATACCTATACTTGACCTTCAAATTTTAATTAATAATTATCAAGGTTAATAATTATGTGATATAGTGATTTGATATCACAGGGTCTGGAAAAATGGCGGCGCCCACGAGTTCGTATGTTTCGTCTAAAGTTTAAATGTTTTACTTTTTTGTGAAGCCTATGTTTCAGCCCACAATGTTCTGAACCAAATTTAACATTGTTACTGTTGTAGTATGTCCAAAAGCCCTGTAGAGAAATATGAAGTGGACAGACTTGTGAAATTTCTGGGCTACCGACCGCGCATGTAGTGCTCACCAATAATCTGGAAAACCAGGTATTAATTATCATGGTACATCCAGAGTATAAAACCAGATTTGCCTTGGTTCTAACCCGGAATTCCAAGGATTTAGCTGGTTCTTGATAGCTCCCGGTAATCACCGGTTGCATTATGTATAAAACATTTTAACATATCCGGGACTGTGCGCCGGATCGAGCTGGATCAGCAAGGTCCATCCGGGATTTCCACGGATGATTACCGTCAGGGTTGTACTTCCGGTTCGAAACAGCTTCTCCCGGGCCACCGGGAACCCGGAACAGTAAGGATAGAGCTTTACACAAGACGAAACGACGTTCTGCTACATTGTAAAGTTTTGTTAAAACAAAAGTAGTTCGATATCATTAGGTTCTTTAAGTTAATGAGGACAACAGATGATACATCAAACTTTGTTTTAAACTAAAATCCCTGAAATTTCTACACATAGGAAGGAGAAACGACAGTTTATCAATGTTTCATAGAATGGTATGACCTGTCGTACTGAGATTCGAACCCGGATCCCCGAGTTACAAGTCTAGCACACTAACCACTGCACCACAGTCACGGCCGTAAATTAAATATGGCGATGCGTTCTCCAAAATATACGTAAAAATGGAGGTTAAACAGGATGCTGATACATATAAAAAAACAATTTTTGAACGCAGTCATTTTCATTTCTTGAATCTTCATGTAGATCCCTCTGCACTTGATTATTACTACTACAGTCGACACTGTTTATTTAGTTTTAATTTAATATCAACAAACTTCAATAGAGTGACAGTGACCTGTATCTAAAAAATCTTTAATTCGGGGTAGGTTGCATTCACTTCAATTTGCGATTTTTTATGATAAATCCCGAATTTTTGGCAAAAAACTCGGCGGTTATCCATTAAACAACGTAAATGAAAACAGCTTCCTACTGTGACTCTATTGGGTTTGTCTTGTTGTAATTACTGCTATAAAATATTATCCGTTATCAAATATATATTTGTCTCTTAAAAAAGATGTTTAATGAACACCAGTTAAAAACATGCACTGAGACATGTTCGCTTAAGTTCTGTGGCAATCATGGACATATAGGAACTACGTTCTGGTGCTAAAGCCTCTACAGGAACTAGGACCTTGTAGTCAAGCCTCTACATGTACTGAGGTCCGGTGTTCAAGCCTCTACAGGTACTAAGTCTGGTGTTCAAGCATTTACAGGTACTAAGTCTGGTGTTCAGGTCTCTTCAGGTACTAAGTCTGGGGTTCAAGCATCTACAGGTGCTAAGTCTGGTGTTAAAACATCTACAGGTGCTAAGTCCCCTCTTCAAGCCTCTACATGTACTAAGTCTGGTGTTCAAGCATCTACAGGTACTAAGTCCCCTCTTCAAACCTCTACAGGTACTAAGTCTGGTGTTCATGCCTCTACAGGTACTAAGTCCCCTCTTCAAGCATCTACAGGTACTAAGTCCCCTCTTCAAGCCTCTACAGGTACTAAGTCCGGTGTTTAAGCATCTACAGGTACTAAGTCCGGTGTTCAAGCATCTACAGGTACTAAGTCCCCTGTTCAAGCCTCTACAGGTACTAAGTCTGGTGTTCATGCCTCTACAGGTACTAAGTCCCCTCTTCAAGCCTCTACAGGTACTAAGTCTGGTGTTCATGCCTCTACAGGTACTAAGTCCCCTCTTCAAGCCTCTACAGGTACTAAGTCTGGTGTTCATGCCTCTACAGGTACTAAGTCCCCTCTTCAAGCATCTACAGGTACTAAGTCCGGTGTTCAAGCATCTACAGGTACTAAGTCCCCTGTTCAAGCCTCTACAGGTACTAAGTCCGGTGTTTAAGCATCTACAGGTACTAAGTCCCCTGTTCAAGCCTCTACAGGTACTAAGTCTGGTGTTCAAGCCTCTACAGGTACTAAGTCCGGTGTTCAAGCATCTACAGGAACTAAGTCCCCTGTTCAAGCATCTACAGGTACTAAGTCCCCTCTTCAAACCTCTACAGGTACTAAGTCTGGTGTTTAAGCATCTACAGGTACTAAGTCCGGTGTTCAAGCATCTACAGGAACTAAGTCCCCTGTTCAAGCCTCTACAGGTACTAAGTCTGGTGTTCACGGCTCTTCAGGTACTAAGTCTGGTGTTCAAGCCTCTATATGTACTAAGTCTGGTGATCAAGTACCTACAGGTACTGAGTCTGGTGTCCAAGACTCTACAGGTACTAAGTCTGGTGATCAAGTACCTACAGGTACTAAGACTTGTGTTTAAGCCTCTACAGGTACTAAGTGTGGTGTTCAAGCATTTACAGGTAATAAGTCTGGTGATCAAGCATCTGCATGTACTAAAGCTGGTGTTCAAACATTTACAGGTACTAAGTCTGGTGTACAAGCATCTACAGGTACTAAGTCTAGTGCTCAAGCCTCCACATGAACTAGGGTCTAGTACTCAAGTCTTACAGGGACTAGGGTCTAGTGTTCAAGCCTCTAGAGGAGTCTGTGTCTAGTGTTCAAGCTTCTACAGGAGTCTGGGTCTAGTGTTCAAGCTTCTACATGTTATAGGGTCTAGTGTTCAAACCTTTACAGGAGTCTGGGTCTAGTGTTCAAGCTTCTACAGGAGTCTGGGTCTAGTGTTCAAGCTTCTACATGTTATAGGGTCTAGTGTTCAAACCTCTACAGGAGTCTGGGTCTAGTGTTCAAGCTTCTACATGTTATAGGGTCTAGTGTTCAAGCTTCTACAGGAGTCTGGGTCTAGTGTTCAAGCTTCTACATGTTATAGGGTCTAGTGTTCAAACCTTTACAGGAGTCTGGGTCTAGTGTTCAAGCTTCTACATGTTATAGAGTCTAGTTTTCAAGCCTCTACAGGAGTCTGGGTATAGTGTTCATGCTTCTAAATGTTATAGGGTCTAGTGTTCAAGCCTTTACAGGAGTCTGGGTCTAGTGTTCAAGCTTCTACATGTTATAGGGTCTAGTGTTCAAACCTCTACAGGAGTCTGGGTCTAGTGTTCAAGCTTCTACATGTTATAGGGTCTAGTGTTCAAACCTCTACAGGAGTCTGGGTATAGTGTTCAAGCTTCTACATGTTATAGGGTCTAGTGTTCAAGCCTTTACAGGAGTCTGGGTCTAGTGTTCAAGCTTCTACATGTTATAGGGTCTAGTATTCAAGCTTCTACAGGAGTCTGGGTCTAGTGTTCAAGCTTCTACATGTTATAGGGTCTAGTGTTCAAACCTCTACAGGAGTCTGGGTCTAGTGTTCAAGCTTCTACATGTTATAGGGTCTAGTGTTCAAACCTCTACAGGAGTCTGGGTATAGTGTTCAAGCTTCTACATGTTATAGGGTCTAGTGTTCAAGCCTTTACAGGAGTCTGGGTCTAGTGTTCAAGCTTCTACATGTTATAGGGTCTAGTGTTCAAGCTTCTACAGGAGTCTGGGTCTAGTGTTCAAGCTTCTACATGTTATAGGGTCTAGTATTCAAGCCTCTACAGGAGTCTGGGTATAGTGTTCAAGCTTCTACATGTTATAGGGTCTAGTGTTCAAACCTCTACAGGAGTCTGGGTATAGTGTTCAAGCTTCTACATGTTATAGGGTCTAGTGTTCAAGCCTTATCAGGAGTCTGGGTCTAGTGTTCAAGCTTCTACATGTTATAGGGTCTAGTGTTCAAACCTCTACAGGAGTCTGGGTCTAGTGTTCAAGCTTCTACATGTTATAGGGTCTAGTGTTCAAGCCTCTACAGGAGTCTGGGTCTAGTGTTCAAGCTTCTACATGTTATAGGGTCTAGTGTTCAAGCCTTTACAGGAGTCTGGGTATAGTGTTCAAGCTTCTATATGTTATAGGGTCTAGTGTTCAAGCCTTTACAGGAGTCTGGGTCTAGTGTTCAAGCTTCTATATGTTATAGGGTCTAGTGTTCAAACCTTTACAGGAGTCTGGGTATAGTGTTCAAGCTTCTACATGTTATAGGGTCTAGTGTTCAAACCTTTACAGGAGTCTGGGTCTAGTGTTCAAGCTTCTATATGTTATAGGGTCTAGTGTTCAAGCCTCTACAGGAGTCTGGGTCTAGTGTTCAAGCTTCTACATGTTATAGGGTCTAGTGTTCAAGCCTTTACAGGAGTCTGGGTATAGTGTTCAAGCTTCTATATGTTATAGGGTCTAGTGTTCAAGCCTTTACAGGAGTCTGGGTCTAGTGTTCAAGCTTCTACATGTTATAGGGTCTAGTGTTCAAACCTCTACAGGAGTCTGGGTATAGTGTTCAAGCTTCTACATGTTATAGGGTCTAGTGTTCAAGCCTTTACAGGAGTCTGGGTCTAGTGTTCAAGCTTCTACATGTTATAGGGTCTAGTGTTCAAGCCTTTACAGGAGTCTGGGTCTAGTGTTCAAGCTTCTACATGTTATAGGGTCTAGTGTTCAAGCCTTTACAGGAGTCTGGGTCTAGTGTTCAAGCTTCTATATGTTATAGGGTCTAGTGTTCAAGCCTCTACAGGAGTCTGGGTCTAGTGTTCAAGATTTTACAGGAGCTAGGGTCTGGTACTCAAGTCTTTACAGCAACTAGGGTCTAGAATGCATACTCCGTTACAGGTATTTGAGTCTAGTGAACAGGCCTATGACCCGCCTCCGTGGTCAAGTGGTGAAGGTCGATGACTTCAAATTACTGTAACCTCTCACTGCTAAAGGGCCGAGGATGTATGGTGGCTGATTTCTGCCATTTCATATTTTCATTTGTCGTGTCTTCGCCTTCGACCTTAGAGAACACACGAAATATTGAAGGCGAAATAACGATAATTTTTTAGGCGAACACACAAAATCTTCTCTTGTATACTTTCGTGTCGGTGGGTATAAATCTTCGTATCGGCGCCCTACATTTGCCGTCTGTTCCTGTCTTCGCCTAGATAGGCGAAAGGCGAAGACAGGACAATATCGCCGTGCCTTGGTGCTTCGCCCCGAAGGATTCCATCATTTTATGTATTCGTGGATAGATACAATATCCAGTATTCTTTTAGTGTTATGTTTAATTTACAGTAAGCATGTATCAATCCCGATGACCAGGTAACATCTAAGAATACTCTCCAAATAAAAATATCAACATCATTTATGTCACCGCAATATAACATAACATCTGCATCAGACGAGTGATATCATTACCGGATGATAACGATTATGTAGTCGATGATGATGATGTTCAGGATGATGACAACGACTCGAGTTAATGATGATTCGCATGCGTGTGACTGGTGCACCACATGGAACTTGTTATACCACAAGCATTTAGATAAGCTTTCGTTCAGATATACACGTAACAAAATATAACTTACACTTCTTGGGTATTAAGATGACTTTGTGTTTGTTTATCGATTGAAATAGTAAATGCTTACTTTTGTCAGATATATTAAAAATGTGAATGAATTATTGTGAGTGTACATGCATTTTATTTTAAATACCTTTAACAGACGGAATAATTCAGGTTTAAGGCTATAAAATATGTGTTCACAAATCGACCAGTATGACAGATCTTAAAATTAATCAAGAACTATTAAAACGTAATCGCTACGACGTCGTAATGTTTGAGTTAGTCACCCCTGTTTGACATAATACGATGGGTAGTAGAGCTACCAACACAGTATTAAGAGAAGTCCTCAGAATAACCTGACTTGTCAACGTGGTTGTTATAGAGAAGACAGAAATGACAACAAATAACATAAGTGTGTGCTATGTTTATCATTTTCAATGTGTTTTGACTTAACCAAACGACACGTACTTTTCACACCCAAAAATCATAATCTCTATTATCCATCAATGTCATTCCACAGGTACAACCAAATACAATGTATTCACAAACTGCACAATAGTCACATGTTTCTCGTGATTTCAGTGATTATACAAATTCTCCCAACCCTAAATATTTGATGATACAGTGTAACGCATCACTTGAAGACCACTGTCCAGACCTATTCTTTATTTTGTTAAAGTGACTTAATGTGTCCAAACAGAATACTTATTTCAAATATTGGTTGTATAGTATTGTTTTATTTTAATCCTAATTGTATGCAACGTTTTTAATGCTCCAGTAACAATATCTGCATACTTGCCAAATAGATATCGGTCAATGTTTGGTAACTAGTAGTAAAAGACTAGAAGTACCCACAAAACTGTTTTTGTTATCTCCCTTATTTTACAGTCAAATTCTGCATGTACGAATACATGTATGAACAACTAGTATTTCATTGACTTTTTCCACTATTTGGTATCATGTATGCCCTTAAAGATTTTTCAGAAATGTAAGAATGCTAAATACGGTATCTGTCGCAGTAGTGATTTTGACATAATAAAACAATTTGAATTGAAGTAACAGATCATAACTATATACAGTCATATAAGACAATTGTAACGCCAATGCTAGAATGAGTCACGGCCTTTAATAAGAATGAAGGACGACGTTCGTGTAATCAGAAAGAAAACATAACACAAGACTTTTATTCTACATTAATTAGATTTAATATTTGAATTCTTTCATGAATATATCAAATTAATTGCGATTGTTTTATACGAATCAATGATGATAATTGTCCTACTATATACTGCGTATATCATTAATGATGTTTCTTTATTACTTCGTATTGTCCTGTTTCATTGTTGCGGTCAATCTTCTTATAATAATTGTCAATAAAGTTTCCTTTAACCATATTTAATTGTCAAGACAAGACATAAACATTCATACATACAACATCCATATCTATATCATCTTGAACCAATTATAATATCCATTTTATGTATATTTGTTCAGTGATCATTTCTGATCAAAACAAATATGTTGGCTTTATATATGTTATAATGTTAATAAACTTTGAAACTCCATGATGCAATGCAAACATCTAGACAAGTGCATTGAATTTTGTCCAAATGTGGCCGTTTGGATGAAGTATAGCACATCGGAGTTGGTAAGTTGACACACTGTAATGATTTACAGTCAAGCGGCTCTTATATACGTACTTAAAGACGAAAATGGCCACCATGAGTGACCGATGTTGGATACCGAAGTTGACTATTAGAGACTGTACATTGGGTTAATAATAATAATGATAAATAGTTTTAAGTTGTCGTAGGTAACATATACATATATTTTGTATACATAATTACAACATGGCCTTCAAATATCAAATGGAAAAAAAAATATAAAACAGCAGCGTCAATGACAAATACACATTATCAAAGTACTGAAAGTACTTATAGAAACTTTCATGGACTTGCACTGCAACATGGAACGGGGACTAGTTTCAGATTAACAAATGACGGATGTACATAAACGTAGTATTTAGGTCCGCATCAAGATTCATGCGCTCCGATCAAATGACGGATTTGGAAAGCTGAACTATTGTCCGGTTTCCAAAATTCATCAGCCTATTTATAAATTTAAAAGCAGATATTTTAGTCGCATAAAGTTGGAAGGCGGATCGCAGATCGTATTTTTTACTTCATTAAAGCGACTAAAAAGCCCAAATGGTTTACTAACTGTGAATAATGTTTTCATTGTACTGTTTTGTATCCCTCTCCTTGTTCTAATTTTACTTTTCAATATTCCAGCAACAATATCTGCAAAACATCGTATTCCTGAGCTTGCCAAATAACTAACGGTCTATGTTTGGTAACTACACATGTAGTCGTGAAAGTAACCACTTGGCTGTTTTTGTTATCTCCCTTATTATATCATTATGCACTGAAATCTTCTAGCTGTGTCAATACATATCATGGTCATAGTCATATCATTGTAAAAACTATTCAATTCATTTACAGAGCAATTTTCAGTGCAAGCAGAATATTAAGGAGCATAACAGTGCACAAGAGCATTTACATGATAGCACATCAAAGCATCAATTGACACACCATCTCATTATGAGCATATCAGAGCAATAAAGTAAAAGAGCATTACAGAACTTTTCAGTGCATATCAGAATATCCAATTGTACAACATATAATAATGAACATAACAGAATAAAACAAATCATAACTGACCAAAATACAGCAGAATTAAGCAGAGCATTACATAGAAGAAAAGAGCATATCTGTGCGTAATAGAACAAAGAATTACAGAGTAACTGATCAGAACAGAGCATATGTACTAGAGCATTACCGAACATTACAGAGCAGAGTAGAACAGAAGCGAAGAGAATAACAATTTCACGAGATTCGATAGTATAGAGAGAAAGTTGTTTCGCACATGCACAGCTACACTTACATATATATACTCTTTATTTCCACTTTTCAGTGATTTACAATTGCATATATACTGATGAGATAACATTGATTATTTCACTGTTTGTACATGGATATAACTATAAATGTAATGATTTCACTGTATTATGTATAGATAAGAATCTTTTGAATTCACTGTCACTTTTTACTCTATATTTCCATTTATTTAATTGAATGTTGTGAATTGCTTTTGATACAATGTTTTTCCATGAATATCTATTCGGAAAGACAGCATTTTGAAGATACAATGTTAAATAGTTGAAAACTCCATACAAAACAAGTATTTTAAATACATCTGGAATGAAACCTAGTTGGTTACGGAAGCCTTTAGTTGTGTGCAGATTTATTCTGAAGTTGAATAATTGTCGAGTAGTTGTATGTGTAGGCATGATACATAGTTTCTGCAGGAAGGACATCTTCTCTTCGCTATGTTGGCATCGATTGGATGCCAGCCGAGAGGACTCGGTGCCATGTCGGTTCTTGTAGGATCGGGGAGGTGTTGTTTTTTTTTCGCGGCCATCCTTTGAAATCTTTGAACTTTCCGAAGGTCTGCCGTCGACATATTATGCCATAGTTCAGCACCGTACAGTAGAGTTGACAATGTTACAGAACGGTTTGGTTTGATTGCCCCAGTGTCCTTACCTTATGTCTGTATGATGACGCTTTGAAGAAAAAAAATAAGCGAATTTGTCTGGCTTATACGACGATTAAGTGTAAAAAATAGATAAATAAATGAATAATTAAGTACTATGAATAATATGCATATACATGCATATGTTTACATTGATACATGTTTTAGCAGCCACCTGGTAAATACCGACTAACCTCGAATTATGGACATTCTTTTTAAAAACACTCATTGATTATATAGAGCAAAATGACCATACTGTGACTTTCCTTGCGATGCCTTGCGTTAACAATCTTTAGGAATGAACCCTGTTTCATGTTAATGAGACTTGTTATGTTAAACTACAAATGCATTACACGTGCAAGGTAATTTTTAAATGAATTCCCTATAAAATTTATACAGAAGTAATGCATTATCTTTAGCATTTAAATTGCAGTATGAGAGACAGATACAATTACAACTGTACCAATACTGCCAGTGCAACCTTTCACCATCAAGAATAATAAATTAACATCCAAAATTAAAAGCTACTTTAAACAAATTCTTCACCTGACACCAGTGACTGCTTATTTTTGCTTGGTTAATCAAAACTGCAACCTCAATATTTCATGATCTGAATTCTGAAACAGCAGAATGTTCCTTTATATGATAGTGTCCCGAAATACATGTATATTGATATTTCCAGACTTCAGAGGTGCTGCAAACAAATAATATATATATAATATTTTCTATTTAATTAATAAAACTTAGAATTAAGCTGCACTAGTCACATTATCAAGATTAGTTCAGTCAGTTTATATACTTACACAATAAGACTAGAACCAGATTTACGTACACAACTTTCCTCAACAGAGGTTAAGGATTTCATTAAGGGAAAGTTTGATAGCCGTCTATCACCTTAGGAAATTCTTAGACTCGTTTTGATACAAAATGGGAATTTCCTGACCTGAAATAGACGGGAAATGGAAATACACACGTAGCTGTAACCGAGTCGCTGTATGAGCGAAGCAAAGAAGTGTATTCAAAACATAGTATCTCAAATTGTGATTACTATCGAACAGGGAGTAACTTGGATAAAAATAATGTGTAGGTCCTATTTTTAGGGGCGTTTCTTGCGTTCCCTTGTCGCGTCCATTGTTCATAAAAAAGTACAAGTAGGCCTATTTGTGACCAGGATGCTGACCATGGATCAGAAGGCGACGTTAGTTTGGCCCTTATGACCGGCTTATGGTTGAACTCAGACATGCAGACCAAAGATCGTTTAAAAACTTCTTGCATATGCCCCCTGAGATGTATGATGAGCTGCTAGAGAGAGTGGGTCCCCGGGTCACCAAACAGCATGCTAGGTACAGGGCTTCACTGGAGCGCGGTCTGAAAATGTATATCCTTTCCTTTCCCTCTGGTGGAAATCTTCTTTGCAAGCATCTTTATACTCTAGTTTAGAAATGAATGATCTGGGACACACTACAGTCGAAAGGGGGCGCTGCACAAAAGCTACTTATACGTTACTCGTAAGCTCACATACGTTATGCATACGTTACTCATACTCTTGCATACGCTACTCATACGGTGATAAACGCTACGCTGACGGTGCCTATAAGTTGTAATACGCTCACACACGTACGTAAAACGACAATAGCAAAAACATTAGAAATATTTTTATAGATTCGTGGTTCGAACTGTGCATCGTTGACCCCGACTCGTGGATCGATACATACCTGTCGATCAAAAGCCCTAGTATCCTCTAGGAAGGACCTGATCTTAAAGCTCACGTGTTGTTAATGCTGTATTCGTATTTCACTATCACAGGTCGGCCTATTTCACATTTTAAATATAAAAATAAAAAGTCGTAAGTTTTCTTATAATGAACTTTAAAGCATTAGAATCGTATTATTTCATCAATTCTTAAGTGTTTCGGCAAATTTCTTGTACATTATGTCCGTATATAAATATATATATATAAATATAAATTGTTAGGCTGCCAACTCCACAAATCTTAAATAAAAATGTAAATCGTAAGAATCTAATGAACATTAAAGCTATTTTACCTAATCTTAGGTTCCGGTGCATTTTATCCGTAGAAATATCAAGTGTTAAGCTGCTAGGCTGCTTACTACACGCTGTTAACTTCACTGTCATGATTATGTTTTGTTTTATTTAGTGAGTACGGTCAATAATTGTAAAATATAAGCGTTTTTGTGCATTTGTATTACAAGTAGGCCTACTTTAGAATTTAAGTCACAAGCAACTTTATATCTATTATCTTTTGATTGTACACGAGCTAATGAACACCATGAAAAATGTTACTTTGGGTTATCAATGACCATAAGCTATGAATTTAATAAACTGACATGTAAAATATCCAAACGAAACACATGACATGTCCATTAAATAACTACACAAGAACCTCAGAGAAAAAATAGGCCGACCATAAATAACCTTTAGTTAGTAGAAATTAATCAATGTGTTATACTCATCTATATTAATCTATATATACAATGTATAATGTATTAGTTATTGCAGGTCGCTGACTTCAAATCACTGTAACCTCTCACTAATACTGTCGTGGGTTCGAACCCCGCTATCGACCACGTCTCTTTCTTTGAGAAAGTAGGTAGTTGTTTACAGAGGACGGGAGTCCAGTACTGGTTCTTCCCAGGAACGATGGTTAAGTGAACTGTCCGCCTCATATGACTCTGACTGTTGAAAGGGGCGTAAAACTCGATATGAACAAACAAACAATTGTTATTGCCTTTAAAGTATTGTATCATCATAACATCCCAAATACAAACATCATGTGATCTTCTGTTAATTAAACCATGTCTTATTTCATCATAGTTTGTATGTATATATTTATTGTAAAACATGCATGTTTTGATGCAATAAATATTTGAAGTTGAAATACCATATCATACTAAATGAATGCACATGTGACATAAACTATTTTTATTTAAGATGCCAATTCGTTGTTCAGGATATGGAAATAACCTCAACACCACGAAAACTTAATTGTATATGTATAAGAATTAAGAAGCAGATTTTTTTCCCACTTATATATAGCGAAAAAATCGTCTTAAGCGAATTCGCCATAATTGTTGTCATCTGTAAATCTTTAAAGGGCGACACTCCAGTCAAGCACTTTTTGCCAATAATTTATTATTCAATTAAATTGCTTCCCTTCATTTGGACATCGTTTTATATGGTTCATGTTTGGCATGTATGGATGATTGGATTAGGTATTAAATACATAACAAAGGAAAGAATGTGAGATAAATACAGCAATAAAAGATGTTTGCTTTAACGAATAAGAAGAATTCGTGAAACACGTTTTTTTACCCGAGTTCACGAAATGTGTTGATAGAAAATAGTTTGTATTCATTTTATACAATGTATTCTCTTTTAAAATTATTAATGTGTTATATTCAAACTGATTTCTATGACGTCAATCATACCATGTTTTTGTAAATCGTAACAATGTGTGTAACTCAAAAAGGGACGAAAGTGAACACGCTATATATATGTAGGTATGTGTGATATTTTGTAAAAGCACAAAGCGTATCACACGAAAATTAAATTTGGTCAGTTAATGGGACTCGGTTTTCATTTATGTCATTTCAATATCTTACATTTATGATAGAAGGAAAAACAGAACATATTGCCAATAGCACTTCGTGAAACAACTATATCTACAGATATCTGTATATATCTGTTATAATATATAAAATGTTAAAAAATATCCGAGTCAAGTAAATTAATAATGAAAAATAATCAACATTTCATAGGTATTATATATTATTTAATAGCCGACCAGTTTCGTCATTATATTCATCAGAGCAATAATACTAAAATGGCGTCAAAATTCTTTTATAATATATAAATGTTAATAAGACATATCTAAGCCAAAACTAACAACTAGACTTAAAAAGGTTGATTGTTAAAAATGCAGTAGATATCAACTAAAAACTGTTCATTAAGTGACTTTTGATGGCAAACTTAAAGATAGGTAACTTTTTTATTTTAGTTATTTCAGAAGGTGATCCATTCTATAGTTTGGCACCCAAAAAGCAAAATAATTTTGAACCCGACCCTTTTACCATAGGAAGACCATAGCCTCCTTTGTTTCTAAGTCTGGTATTATATTTAAATTTTATGTAAATAATCTTGGGCAACATGTACCCAGTGGTCATATTGTACCTGGCCTTAAAGACGTGACAGATAACATCAACTACAGTAAACATCAGATAACAACACATACAGTCAACATCAGAAAACACAAACTTTAGTCAACGTCTCAACACCAACTCAGTCAACAACGGATAGCCTCAATTACAGTCAACATCAGTAGACATACTGTCTGATAACGTATCACGTTTCATGTGGTTCTTGTATTGATAATTTCAATACGTAATGACGTTGCTATGTACTCGTACAGCGTCATGTTTCTGTCTTTCTATGACAGGTTGGCCACCTGATAATCCACTGAAAACATCAACACTTACAACAGTCGCGTAATTTTGTGATCAACTGTTCAGTGAAAGGATTAGAAAAAAACATAACTTAAGGAACGTGGAAAAAGTCAACACGACTGTATGTTTTGTGGTTCACATTTAGTGTTACGTTCACATAATAATTGCTCTCAGTCATAATATTTGATGGGGTAGACCAACCAGTGCATTCTGCATTCTTTTAGAAAATGAATAAGAAAATAAATAAATGAAGAATATTAATATCATCTCTTAAATGACACTACTGCGTGGTAGAAAAAATCTACTTAAATTGAGATTATCCGTCCAGGAGGTGGGTCAACTTCAATAGAGAATCCAGTGGCGGATCCAGCATTTCAGACAAGGGGAGCGTAATATTTAGGAAAGAAGACAGGGTGACCTCCTCCGCATGAAGAAGTTTGTTTGTTTGTTCGTTCGTTCGTTCGTTTGTATCGGGTTTTGCGCCCCTTTTCTACAGTCAGAGACATATGAGGCGGATAGTTCACATAATCATCGCTCCTGGGAAGGACCAGTACTAGACTCCCATTCTCCGTAAGCAACTGTCTACTTTCTCTCAGCAATATGAGGTCAACTGATATGGATTCAAAAATGAATAAACGTCATTTTCTGTATAGTTCTTCTTACCATCATACTTCATGAGTCATGGTCGATAACGGGGCTCGAACCCACGACCCTCTATCCGTGAGAGGTTAAAGTGATTTGATGTCAGCGACCACGGAGACGGGTCTAATCGGTTGCGGTTGTGCTAGAAAACCCGACCAACAGGGAATATCAGGGCGCTTCAGAATTAGATTAATTGAAAGCTTTTTCATTGTATGATATTGCATTTCTATCTACGGTCGGGTAGTTATTGGGCACCGGGTTCACCCTCATACTTGAATCCGCCTTTGGGATCTGCCATCATTACGTCGTTGAAACCGCTTGTGGACATAGGAGATACTGAACGCAATAAGTTAAGAGTCTGTTGCTTGGTCCTCATTATCAAGCTACCATGATAGGAGTTCCCGGCGGGGAGGGTAAACTAACTCAGCTCGGTCAAGTGACCATTGAACAGCTACCAATTTTTCTTTGCGGGTCTATTATGTATTCGGGGTGTTCCATTATTACTTCCGATTTTTTCATCAACAATATTGTCAAGAAAAGGTTAAGACGTATACAATTTACGCGGTCACGTTTTTGTTATTTATTTGCATAAATCAATCATGTTAGTCAATACTGAAAGAAATCAGCGGAGGATTGTTCAAGTTAAATTAGATACACCCCTAATATAATGTACTAGTAATATATACCGAGGGCTCAGCACAACACTATCGTAACTTGTTCTTATTTCCATATGAGTTACGACACTGTTGCGTTGAACCCTCGATAGGTAGTACACTCGTACAACCAAGGGGAACAGTCTTGTGTTAAATCGCGCATTAAATTTTGCTCAACATAAAAAGGTGACTCGATGGAAAAATAACCAATGCACATTGACAGACAAGCAGCATATAATGGCAGAGTAGCAAAATTTAATATTATGAGCATGTATATCGTTGCTGGCGTTATGCAATGATATATTCACGGCGTTTACTAGAAATGACAAATAGTTTTCGTATAATGTAAAATAAACAGGACATGTTTTGATTGCACATAAATTTAGTATATATTCACAGCACGCAAAGGTTTTGCTAATGCTTCAGGCACCAAATCGGGATAATATAATGCCAACGCGTATGAAGGTAAATACTCAACAAACAGGAAGTGTTTGTGAAACACGGATATCCCCAAAGGTCAACTGGATAGTTTGACCTTGACCTTTGACCTCAATATCAAATTATATTAACAGGGGTCATGTACTTGCGATGGCCAATATCACAACCAAATCAGAGCAGCTTACGCCAAATAGGTTTTTAGTTATTGTCCTGAAAAGTTTAGTTACAGACGGCTGACCAACCTACGGACCGACCTATCGATATCTGCAAAAGGGGGCATAGTGACGATAAATGGTCATTCATAGAAATAGCAAAGCAAATTAATATATTAAATAAATTAACAAGTACTTGACAATGTTTATGAAATAGTGAACTGATGACATCATGTAATGACATATACATATAACGTATGATGACAAATAGTCATCCAATTATGAATAAGATGTGTTTCAAAAATACAATGCCCCCTCTACTGAAAATGCACATATCCCGTCGAAATTGTCATTAGAAACCAACGTACGGAGATTAATGATTGTAAGTGGATGGATGCCTTAGTGTAGTACAGAAAACAAAGGGCCATAACTCTGTAAAGATGATCGAATCTCAAAACCCCTATAATATACGCAAAAGAACTTGCTGACAACAATTCTAAAAATGTTTGTAGAATATGCCATCATAAATGAAGGAGTTGTGCCCAGAAAAGTATTTCGTTACGACATATGCACAAAATAATCAAAGGACAATAAATCCGCCAAAAAATCCAATCACAAAACCCGGAACATATCAGCTGTGGATTTTAGTGACAATAAGTCTGTGAAAGTTTCATCAAAGTCTTTTAAGAAATGTAGGAGGAGCATCATAGAAGAAAATTGATTTAGGACACAAAATTAAGAAAGGGCCATCAATCTGAAAAAAAATGATCGAATCACAAACCCCCAACAGTGTGTACAGGGGAACTTAGTGACAATAGTTTGGCCAAAATCCCTAGGGAGTATCTCTATATATTACATATGCACGGAATAAACAAAGGATTATAAGTCCGTCAAAAATGATCGAATAATAAAACCTTGATAATAATGCACAGAGTAACCTGATAACAAGAGTTCCATGAAAGTTTGAACGAAGACCCTTGAGAAAACATGCTAACAAGAGTATTTTTCTACAGTTGCACAAAAAAAACCACAAAGGGTCATGATTCCGCATATAGATATGCTGGGGCTGTTTTTGACATTGAGTCTGTTAAAGTTTCGTCAAAATCCCACGATCAATGTAGGAGGAGTATCTTAGAAGAAATTTAAGAATTTTTTAAACACAATGACCCCGTGACCTTGACCTTTGACTTCAAAATGCACAGATCCTGTACAGGTTGTCATGAGGAACAAACATATGAAGTTTGATGATTGTATGTGGAAGCGCTTTGATTTTATAGTCAATGTCAAAGTTTGGTACAGACAGACAGACCAAAAACAATATGCACCATGGCAGATCTATCGATACGGGGTCATAAAAATGAACAGGACATATTCAAACTGCATGCATATATGATATATTCGTATTCACAGCATAATAAGTTTCTAGTTGTGTTTATACAGCTAAGGCGTTCCATAGTTTTCCATAGATTGCGAACTCGCGTGCTTGGGATTTATAGTTGCCTTCTGTTTTGTTTGTTTTGTTTATTTTCGTGAAATGTTGGTTCAAACTCAGAAAACTAACGTGAATACTTTTAATGTTGATTGTGCATAAAAATTAAATAATGATATCATTAATGTAATTTATTGATTAGGCCGAACGTAAATGTGGTTCGCACCTTTTGACACAAAGATTACTTTCAATAGGCAACTCAGGTTGTTCTATGTCATCGATTGAATTGTAGATTTCGGATTATAGGTGTGTAATTACGAGTTTACACGATTTAGGGACTTATTCATGACTTTGCATATGTCATAGTTCTCAGATGTAACAATTCGGATAACAATTGATAGTTTGAATTTAACTAGAGACATTTGCAGGAAAAAGTTCATTTCGGACTACATCAAGAAATTTTCGGATAAGCTGTTGTCAAATAGTCAATTATTGATAGGTATGATAAGTTTATATGTTGGGATTGAAAAACACAACTATTTTGTTTCTTTAGAGCTCCTAACCCTAAGTGTCTGTGTATGTACATACACAGATTCACTTACTACGTTATATATAACTGATTAAAACTTTCTTGCATGTACATGTTCACTATACTCATGTATATATTTACCAATTGCTCTGTTTCTCATGTGTACATATTGTTGATAATCAGTTCATTATGACTGAAAGATACTTATTTGTCTTAACTGCAATTGCACAAGAGCATGTACCTGTGTCCTGTACACTCATAGTGCTTATCATTTGTATGATCTACTTAACTATTTGTGATTTGTACATAAATGCCAGTACTAAATTATTTGTGATTTGTACTTTATTTGCAGTTCTGGTATTTGTACAAAGTTTGTGTTAGGTTTGTATTGTTTGGACCTAATGATTGTACATTTTGTCTCTGCTAAGTGCAAACATTTGAAGACTTGCAGTTGGAATAACTCTTTTTGTGGATAAGTATACTCAGTACTTTTTATTCCTTATGTCATACATCGTATATACATATGCAAAAACGTTTACTATGATATCCACAGCTGATGTATAAGTAAACCAATAAATATTTACCAATTGTTCTACCACTAAGGTGTATATATGTTTTTGATAATAAGATCATATTACTTGCCATTAATTTCTCAAAGATAATTTTTCGTCTTAATCGTTCACATTAGGTACTTTCTTGTTAGTACTTAATTGCGTGTGATTTGTACAAATATCAGAACTAAATTATTTGTGATCTGACTTAATCACATGTGATTTGTATTTCATTCCATTGATAGCTGGTTTACCATTGAATTTCAGGGCAAAGCACCACATCATGATATCTAAGATGGACTGAGGTTTTGTGCTCTTCTGTGTACCCATGCATTTTCTAAGGGAACATGCTGGTTTAGGAAATGTGTTTGTTATTGTGCTAAGTGAAATATGCATGGTGTTTATGCTTAGTAAAATGTGCAAAGTAATTGTGCTCAGTGAAATGTGCATAGTGTATAATATGCTTAGTGAAATGAGCATAGTGTTTGTGATAAGTGTGTTATATATTCGTGATTAGGAAATAGGAATTCTGGAATATATATTGGAATTTTAGGATTAATTTAATGAAGTAGGTGGATATTCTTGAACAATGCACTTAACGTTCACAACGATAGGTCCTCTCACAAATTTTAACTTCACATGCACTATTTTTTTAGTAATAGGAAGAAATTATTTTTCTTAAATTTTTGAAAATTTGAACAAATTATTATTTTTCATAAATACCTATGGTTCCATAAGTCAGGACATTTTCTAATCAAATTAAGATAACGACACATACATGCGCGACGGTGTTTTTCCTTTAAGTTTCATAGTATTCATGAATTTATTAGAAGGGTTATAATCCAAATCATTTTCCAGAACAGACAAACGTGCGCGTCGGGTTGTTTTCAATTTAGTACCGAATTAATAAAATGAATTAAAATTCTTCGGTGTTAATGAACAACGTTCCCGGAATGAAAATAAAGAGATATGTGAAAGTTTGTTTCTAAACAATTTTAACGGATTAAAGTTAATATATAGTTTTCAATTTATTTCCATAGACTAAAGCAACGTTAAATGGTGTCTGGAATCAAATAATGTCCGAGAAATAAAACAAAATGTTATCTTTGACAAAAAACACAAAATATAAAGATGCTGGCAAATAATTTTATGTGTGTAATTGAGTACCTTCCGGTATGTCGAATTTGTGACAAAATGGCCGTCTGACATTTTAACTATGCATGGTATCAATAGTTACTGATGAAATGCACATTTCTCCATCAGTAAAATAATATTTGATGATTAACAAGTGTCTATAATTCTCACATGAACTTATGCTAATTCCAGTGGCTAAATAACGAATATCAAATTTAATTTAAACTACAATGTCCAACAATAACTTCAATATGTCATTAAGGGTTTCCATATTTTGATTTTTCACCTTTAAATGTTTTTTCCATGATTATTTTCAATATTAAACACAGTCCTCAACTTTCACATTGTTAAAATCCTCCACACATGTGTTTACACTATGTAGTACACAGTAGCCCGAACAAACATGGAAGAAAATTCATTTAAAAAATGTATTTATAAAATAAGTAATAATTTATACGTGACAGACGCCAACAAACCAATACACATTTCGGTCGATACATATAGACTATTGGGGAAGATAGTTTATTCCAAAATTTAGAATTCATTTCAATGGCATCTTGTATGTACACTAAAAAATACGATTGAAGTACATACGGGATTCACATATAGATTATGCCAATTTTACACAATTTAAATACACCCTACTTTGTTTACATTTAGTTCCGTTCAAATATTCACATATATATAGTTGTTTTTCAGCATTAAATCATGTGAATCGAATAAAACTGAAATGCACAGGGGTTGTTTACATATAGTCCAACTAAGTGTACACTACAGATGATATCGAGACATTTTTTGTGCTTGCCGATATAGCGGGCAATAGACGAAATAGCAAAATCATGAACGGATTGCTCGTACGTCTCATAAATGTAGACTAGTTTACCATATGTTCCGGCAAATAGGTTAATTAATATTCATAATTAATATTCGAACACAATTGAAATACACTGTGGTTTGCTTTCATTTAAGTTTCGATCAAATATTAATATATTTTGTATTTGTTTTGCATACAATCATATGAGTGATATAAAACTAAAATGCGCACGGGTTATATACATAGTTTTACGTTAAAATGATTTAATTAATAGATATGATTAATAATCAAATACAAATGAATTCTTAATTTTATGAAGCATGCCAATCTTACAAAAATGAAGTGAACGCTGGTTTATTTACTGTTCAAATAAGATATTAATATTCATAATTAATAACCAATCACATGTACTGCATGCGGGATTCTTACACAATTGAAATAGAAGTAAACTACTGGGGAAGATACTAGTAGTTTATTCCAAAATTAAGAATGCATTTCTATGATATCTTGTTTGTACAAAAAAAAACTGCGCGTCTTGTATTTATTATTTCCTACATGTATAATATCATTTCATGCTAATTATAAGTTCATAGTTTCGCGTAAGACAAACGTAGAGCATACGTTGTTCAGTTCCAGTTGATAAAGTTAATAATCGTAATTAAAGACAAATAAATTAATTACACGCAAAAAGTCTTAAACAAGTGTAATACACGCTGGTTTCTTTAAAATAATTTCCTTTCAAATATTCATATATGTATGGTCATTTTTGCACTAAATTATAAGAGTGTTGTAAAACTGAAATGCGTACGGGTTGTTCGCATAATATTCCGTTCATATAAGTACATTCATAATCATAATCAGTAATCAAACACAATTGCATTTCGATGTTATCATGTTTGTACAAAAAAAAACTGCACGAGGCGCGCGACATTTCCTACATATATAATATCATTTTAATCTTAGATATTTACAATTGAGAAGATTCTTTTCAACCAAAGCATGTTAACAAACCAATATACATTTCGGTCAATATATAGACTAAAATTGGGAAAGATACAGTTTGTTCCAAAATTTAGAATGCATTTCAATGATATCTTCAATCTTATATGTGCAATAAAACTTGAGACGCGCGACTGGCATTTATTCTTTCCTACATATATAATATCATTTGAGTCTAAAAATTTCATAATTTGCATAAGACAAACGTATCGCATACGTTGTTTACACATTATTCTCATTTCGTATGAAAATGAATACACGAAGTAGGTACCAATACATTCTCATAATATATATTGATATTTTGTTCATGCAACCAATGATACATCATGGAATACACGCAGATTCACGGTGATATTCACTAACATAGTATAACGATAATTTCCTCATTCCACATATATATGAATTTTTCAACCGAATCATGTAAACAAAGGGATATCGTTCGATACATTGCCTATCGATGAACAACGTTTACTTCAAAATTAGAATATTTTTAAATGCTATATACTTTGCATAAAATATGCGTAGCGTTAGTTGTTTACAAGATATTCTCATCATATCAGCTCATAATTATATTGTTCACATTCATGATTTCCACAGAGTTGTAAAAATTTTTGCAGCCAAATTTTTTAATGAATGATTGTGCACGCTATATATATATATACATCAATTGAAAATTCTA
This sequence comes from Lutraria lutraria, assembly GCA_964023205.1. Lineage (NCBI taxonomy): Eukaryota > Metazoa > Mollusca > Bivalvia > Venerida > Mactridae > Lutraria > Lutraria lutraria. Next base: position 12,527,535 of record OZ026848.1, on the reverse strand, counting down.
AAATATGAGTAAGGGCTTGTGGTCTAAATATGTTTCTTATTATCTGGTTAAAAATCTTGAGTATGAAAAACGGACAAAATATCCGCGAACAGGATACCAAGCATTTTCGTCATAGATAATGACATTTTTGATAGTTTTTCAAGAAAACAAATGTACAGTATTCAATACACAATGTCGTCTATGTAAACTTGTTGTAAAAGACGTTAATTTCTTACTTTAGATCTGTTAGAAATCTTTTTTTTTTCAGTTAAAAAGAAGTCATAATTTATCCGTGTAATACGCTAACAATCCCGGGACATAAATTCAGCTTGTTCTTAGATAATTTGAACATTGATGCAACCTTATTCATTGAAATAAATCATTGCGCACGATATGTATCAAAATTAATATAGGTTAAATTCATAAATTAAGATGTCTAGATAATTAGTAAAAGAGACTCGCGGCATGAACACATGCATTTTACTTACTTATATTGTAAACCCTCGCTCTTTTACAGCCTTAAATTCTTTAAAATCAAATGATAAATATTGTATTTTTCATTTGAAATAATTTTCAAAATATTAAATGCAATAAACGCGGTATGTGAACGTTCAATACTTACTCAAACCAATATACAACATTGTAAACAAACATATACACATGTCGTTCCATACATAATCAATACACAAATATTCTGCGATATTTACATGTTGCGCCAGGACTTAAGGTCTTCATTCCGAGCCGTTAAAATCAAATTTTGTATTTATAAAAGAAGTAATCATTTATCCGTTAAATAACATAAATTCACTTTGTTCTTAGATATTTTAACATTTATGCAACCGAATCAATTCAAATAAACTAGTATTGCACACGATGTATATCAAATATAGGCTAATTTCATTATTTAAGTTGTCAAATAATCAGTAAAGGAGACTATAAAAGTATGCAATGAACGCTTGTTGTTTAAAATTTATTGTCCGGACATAGGATACCCAGCATTTTTGTCATAGATATTGACCATTTTGATAGTTTTTCAAGAAAACGAATGCACACTATTCAATATACAGTGTCCGCTATATAAACTTGTTGTGTTTGACGTTAATTTCATCATTTTAGATTTATATTAGACTTCAAATTTTACATTTAAAAAAATATTTTTTTTAACCAAAACCTGTAGACAAACCAATACACATTTCGGTCGATACATAGACTAATTGGGAAAGATAGTTTATTATAAAAATTTAGAATACATTTCAATGATATCTTGTATGTAATAAAAAACGGGACCCGCGACCTGCATTTATTCTTTCCTACATGTGTAATGTCAATAAGTTCATAATTTGCGTAAGACAAACGTAGCGCATACGTTGTTCAGTTCAACTAGATAAGTCCATTAATAGTCGTAATTAATGATCAGAGACAAAAAAATTACACGCCGCATTCTTAAACAATTGAAATACACGCTGGTTTCTTTAAAATAATTTCCGTTCATAAAAGTAAGTACATATTGATAATTAGTAGTCAAACACAATTGAAGTACGCACGAGATTCTTATATAGATTATGCCAATCTTACACAATTTAAATACAACCTGGTTTGTTTACATTTAGTTTTGTTCAAATCTTTATATATATAGTCGTTTTTAGCATTAAGTCACGTGAATCAAATATAACTGAAATGCACAGGGGTTGTTTACATAATGTTCCGTGCAAATAGGTTAATTAATATTCATAATTAATAATCAAACACATTGAAATACATGCTGCAGGTTTGCTTACTCCAAGTTCCGTTCAAATATTAATATACAATGTATATGGTAATTTTTGCATTAAATCATATGAGTGATATAAAACTAAAATGCGCGCGGGTTATACACATAGCTATATATATATATAACTATATTACGTTAAAATGAATGAATTAATATTCATAATTAATAAACAAACACAAATGAACTACACGCGGGATTCTTATTACACAATTGAAAAAACAAGTCAACTATTGTGGAAGATACTAGTAGTTTATTTCAAAATTAAGAATGCATTTCTACGATATCTTGAATGTACATGTACAATAAACTGCACGTCGAGACGCGCGACTTGTATTTATTATTTCCTACATGTATAATATCATTTTAATCAAACAAGGTCATAATTTGCTTACAACAAAATTAGCGCATACGTTCTTTACACATTAGTCTAATATTGTAAGAAAATAAATACACGAAATCAAACACATTAATAACGTGGCCGTGTGCTTGATCAGTTCCAATATCATATACATAATATTATATATATAAACCTGTTGTGCAAGACGTTAATTTCTTCATTTTAGATCTGTTAGACATCAAATTTTAGATTTAAAAAAAGTGTTATTTCTGCGTGGCATAAATTCATATTATTCTTCGATATATACAGTTTGGTGTGTTATTATCAAACAAAGCATGTAAATAAGCAGCTACACATTTCGTTTAATACATACTTTTGCCGTATGGTAGGTCATTTTTATTGTGCGCTACATGCATAATAATCACTACAATCCTATAAATTAATACTTTTAGTAAAGGAACGTAATGCGTATGTGGTTTACACATTATTCTCATTTCGTATTAAAAATAGATACTCGCAGCTCATCACATTAAAACATTTGCAGTGTGTTTGGTCATTTAAATATATATGAATATTCATTTTTGATATGAAGATGAAAATCAAGCAATTCTCCGTGAAATACGTCAAGAAAACCACAATTTATTTTAATCTTAGATATTTACATTTGTGAAGATTCTTATCAACCTAAACATGTAAAGAAACCAATACACATTTCGGTCGATACATACACTATTGGGGAAGATATAGTTTATTCCAAAATTTAGAATTCATTTCAATGACATATTGTATGTACAATAAAAAATACAATTGAAGTACGCACGGGATTCTTATATAGATTATGCCAATCTTACACAATTTAAATACAACCTGGTTTGTTTACATTTAGTTCCGTTGAAATATTCATATATATAGTCGTTTTTAGCATTAATTCATGTGAATCAAATAAAACCGAAATGCACAGGGGTTGTTTACATAATGTTCCGTGCAAATAGGTTAATCAATATTTATAATTAATATTCGAACACAATTGAAATACATGGTGGTTTGCTTACTTTAAGTTCCGTTCAAATATTAATATATTTGGTCATGTTTGCATAAAATCATATGAGTGATATAAGACTAAAATGTGCATGGGTTGTATGCACAGTGTTACGTTAAAATGAATGAATTAATATTCATGATTAATAATCAAACATAAATGAATTACATGTGGGATTCTTACACCGTTGAAATACATGTCAACTATTGGAGAAGATAGTTTATTCCAAAATTAAGAATGCATTTCCATGATATCTTGTATGTACAAAAAAATGCACGTCGAGGCGCGCGACTTGTATTTATCATTTCATACAAGTATAATATCATTTTAATCTTAGATATTTATAATTGTGAGGATTCTTTTTAACCAAAGCATGTAAACAAACCAATAGACACTTCGGTCAATACATAGACTATAATTGGGGAAGATAGTTCATTCCAAAATTTAGAATGCATTTCAATGATATCTTGTATGTACAATAATTTAATAAAACTCGTGACGCGCGATTTGCATTTATTATTTCCTATGAAAAGCAATATACATGTTCAAATATGTTAAATTTGCAACCTATGCATGTAAACGAAGATATACACATATAGTTCGATACATAACCTATTGATAAACAACGTTTATTTCCAAATTTCAAAATGATTTAAAATACTATGTATGGTACATGAAAAATGGGATGCGTGCTAGTTGTTTCCAAAACATTCTCACTATTTGAGGTCAAAATAATAATTATTCTTGTCTTCAACACAATTTAAACATTTCTGCAGTCGAATCTTTTCAAATGACATATTGTGCACGATGTATATAATTTAAGAATTCAAAAATATGAGAAACGGCTTTTTGTTCACATTTTTACTCTTCAATTTGTCTAAAACTTAATGATGATACACATTATAACGTGCAAAAAGTACACACGATCCGCGACTGGACACCAATCATTTCCGTCATAGATATTGATCACTCAGATATTATTTTTTCAAGAAAAACAATGCCCATTTGTAAATATATACAGCTTCCGAGTTATCAATTAGTAGTGCTTGTCGTTATTTTCTTCATTTCGATCTGTTACATATCAAATTTTGTATTTCAAATAAATCATAATTTATCCGTGAAATACGCCATCAATCCCGCGACATGAATTCATATCGTTATTTTGTATTTACCTTTATGTAACCGAATAAGTTCAAATGCATATTTTTATGAAAAGCAATACACATGTTCAAATATGTTAAATTTTTAACCTATGCATGTAAACAAATATATACACATGTAGTTCGATACATAACATATTGATAAATAACGTTTATTTCCAAAATTCAAAATGATTTTAAATACTATGTACATCGCATGAAAAATGGGCAGCGTGCTAGTTGTTTCCAAAACGTTCTCGCTATTTGAGGTCAGAATAATAATTATTCTTGTCTTCAACACAATTATAAACGTTTCTGCAGTCGAATCTTTTCAAATGACATATTGTGCACGATTTATATAATTTAAGAATTCAAAAATATTAGAAACGGCTTTTTGTTCACATTTTTACTCTTCAATTTGTCTATAACATATATATAACGTGAAAAAGGTACACAAGATCCGCGACTGGACACCAATCATTTCCGTCATAGATATTGATCACTCAGATATTATTTTTTCAAGAAAAACAATGCCCATTTGTAAATTTTATAGATACAGCTTCCGAGTTATCAATTAGTAGTGCTTGTCGTTAATTTCTTCATTTCGTTCTGTTACAGTAAATCAAACTTTGTATTTGAAATAAATCATAATTTATCCGTGAAATATGCCATTAATCCCGCGACATGTATTCATATCGTTATTTTGTATTTACTTTTATGTAACCGAATAAGTTCAAAAGCATATTTTTTCCGCACGTTGAACATCATATGAAACTGATTAATTTTATCGTTTATGGTGGGTAGATACTAAATATTTGCAAACGCGACCCGTGTTTTGAACACTTGTAATATGCATATTGTTATTGACAGTCAACGTTGGTTATATCCATTAAATTCTTTATAATCATGTTAAAAAATTGAAATTTTACTTGAAATCATTATCAAAATTATAAATACGATACACACGCTTGGTTTATAAACATTCAAGTCTTATTCTAACCAATACACAATATAGATTACACACAGAATCTACTGTGTAAGACCTTAATTTCTTTACTATGATTCGATCTGTTAGAAATCAAGTTTGTTATTATTTAAATCGAAATTTGTCCGTGAAAGACACCAACAATTCCGCAACAGAAATTCCTTATGTTCTTGGATATTTTCAATTTGGCGTATCAGTATTTTCAACTAAATCATGTAAACAAAGATACAAAAACGTCGTTCAATACACAGCTTAATGATAAAGATCAATTATTTTTAGAATTTAGAATCATTATAAATACTATGTAAGTTGCACTAAAATGCATAGCGCGCTAGTTTTTTACAAAACATTCACATCATAATTATTATGTGCTCAAAATATATTTCAAACACATGCCGCTTTCAACACATGTATTAAATTGACGTACACCGACAATCCCGCGACATAAATTCATTTTCTTCTTAGATACATGTATTTACAACATTTATGCAACCAAAACATTTCAAATATATCACTGTACTCATTATACATCATATTTGCGTTATTTTCATCATCTCGTTTATTAGTATATACACTTAGCATGAAACATGCGTGGTGCGCTAGTTGTTTACAAAACTTCGTATCAGCTCAAAATATATTTCAAATTCATGTTTTCAACCCAGTCATAAACATTCTTGCAGCCGAATCGTTTCAAATGATATATTTCACTCGGTGTATATTATTCGAAAATTCTAAAATATAAGTAACGACTTGTTGTTTACAAACTTTCCTTACCATTAAGTCTAAAATTTGACAACGGAAAAAGTACACAAGATTCGCAACTGAATAACAAGCATTTCCTCATAGATTTGGCCACTTTGATATTATTTTTTATGAAAAGCAATACACATTTTCAAATATGTTTAATTTTCAACCTATGCATATAAACAAAGATATAGTTAATATTATATTATATAGTTCGATACATAACCTATTGATAAACAACGTTTATTTTCAAAATTGAAAATGATTTTAAATACTATGTATGTTCAGAGACGTATAATATATATATACGTCTCTGGTATGTTGCATGAAAATGCGCAACGCGCTAGTTGTTTCCAAAACGTTCTCATCATATAAGGTCAAAATAATAATTATTCTTGTCTTACACACAATTATAAAAATTTCTGCAGTCGAATCTTTTCAAATGACATATTGTTTACGATTTACATGATACAAAATTAAAAAATATAAGAAACGACTTTTTTTACAAATTTTCTCTTCAATTTGTCTACAACATTGTACCGTGAAAAAAGTACACAAGATCCGCGACTGGATACCAAACATTTCCGTTTTAGATTATATTTACCACTGTGATATTATTATTTCAAGAAAAGCAATACTAACTTGTAAATACATATATCTTCCGAGTTAACAATTACATGTGTTAGACGTTATTTTCTTTATTTCGATCTGTTTCAAATCAAACTTTGTATTTGAAATAAATAATTATTTATCTGTGAAATACGCCATCAATACCGCCAAGGACTTATATACATACATGTATGTATGTATATAAGTCCTTGATACCGCGACATGAATTCATTTTGTTCTTTTATATTTACTTTAAATTTATGTAACCGAATACGTTCAAATATATTCTTGCGCATGTTAAATTAATTTCATCATTTATGATGTCTAGATACTATGTAAACGCGACCCGTGTTTTGATCACTAGTAATATGCATATTGTTATTGACAGTCAACGCTGTTTATATCCATTAAATTATAATCATGTGAAAAATGTATTTTTTACTTGAAATCAATATCAAAATTATAAATACGATACACACGCTTGGTTTGTTAACATTCAAGTCTTATTCAAACCAATAAACAATATAGAGTACACACAGAATCTACTGTTTAAGACGTTAATTTCTTTCATTCGATCTGTTAGAAAAATCGAAATTTGTCCCTGAACGAAACCAACATTTCCGCAACAGAAATTCATTATAGATGTTCTTGGATATTTTCAATTCAGAGTGTTATTTTCAACCAAATCATGTAAACAAAGGTATACACACGCAAATATACATGTCGTTCAATGCATAGTCAATGCTCCAGATAGTTTATTCTAAAATTTTAGAAATATTTTCTATGTGGAATACAATTCCTTTTATTATCTTGTTATGGGAAGTGGTACATTCATTATTCCGATCTAATTTACATCATTTTTAGCTTTGAACGGTGCGATACACGCGGTTTGTTGACAATTTAATACAAACTATGCAATACACTCATACTCCGCGATATCAACTTGTTGTGTAATACAAAAATGTACATCAATTTCTTCATTTGGGTCTGTTAGAAATGTTTGCGTTAAAAAGGAAATCATAATTCCTCCGCAACATAAGCCAATATAACTTAAGTTTGTTCTTTGATATTTACAATATAAACATTTAGAATGATTTTGAATTATTGATCATATTTAGTATAGAGCATGTCTCTTTAATTCCATCATTTATTAATATGGTCCAGATAAAATGTAAATGAAACCAACGCCTTGATCACATGCATTATTTAGAATTAATACTGTAATTAAGTCCACACACTTTTATTACGTTTGATTCTATATTTAATATCTAGTTGATAAATGTGGTACTTTTTATCTGAAAATTGTCATATTACCAGATACACAGGCACTTGTGACCAGATGCGATAAACGCGGTTTCTAAACACTTAATTCCTATTTAAAGCAATACACAATATTCAATATATGCATTTTTGCAATTAATCAATGATATTTTGTATATACAATTTATTAATGCACGAGACGCACGACTTGCATTTCATATTGCTACATGTATAAATATCATTTGATTCTCAATTAAGTCATATTTAAACTAAACATAGCCGCATGATATTTACACATTATTCTCGTTTCGTATGAAGAAGAATACGTACTTGAACCCCTACACAGTCATTTATACTTTGAACGTAGTCTAGGCCAGTTTTATTATTCGCTATATGTAAAGTATTAGGATCTGAACTCCAAAAATCCAAAGGTGATCAAATCTGTTATTTTTTTGAAAACTTTTTAAAATATGTTATTGAACAAGGTTATAAAGAAGTTTGACCATGCAATTTTTTTAAATGATGCTTTATTTGGCAGAAAAATCCATATCCGTCTATACGTGGCTAAAACCCTGTGTATCATGGATCACTAAATTATCATAATTTCATTATTTAGAATCAATTTGCACAGGAAATTGCATCTGTTGTTGTATTTTACATAATTGTATATAAGTATACCAAAAAGGTATCAGATATTAGCCCATTGTATGAAAAAGTAGTGTCGGAGACGTATTATTTACGAGCGTTTTTTGCAAAAAATCAAGAAAAATCATGCTCTGAAATATTTTTAATTGACACAACTTATATTTAGAATAGTCCCCCATGTCTACATAGTATAATAAAAGCTAGAAACACATACCTCACCAGGCTTACTGTTGCACAATACAGCTAAAGTAACCCTAGGGTCAGATAATGTTCACATTTCTAGCATTATTTAGCCAATAAATGCCCATAAAAATCGCTTCATTAAAAGAAAACACTTTTTTCAACCTTAATATGTTCTTAGAGATACAAAAATAATGTTTCAAGAAAAAAAGAAAAAAAGTTTGTCCCTACTGAGGTTTGAACCAACGACCTTCAGTTTCAATGCTGTTGACAGTAATTTTAGCCTTCAGTGTGGAATTAAATCTATAAATTGATATTTTGCACTATATAATGCATAACACGCTTGTATTACTCATAAACACATTAATTAACGTATTTGGTTGGTATACTGTGTATGGAACAGGTATACATAAGAACCGCAAAGTAAATACCATACATATTGTTCAAGCAACCAATACATATATTTATAAAGCAATTCACATGCATTCCGTGATACTCGCTAGTATTGCATTGAGTTAATTTCTTCGTTCCGACTTGTATATAAAAAATAAAAATGAAATAATCGCAGGTCAGTTCTAGGTCAGTCATGAATAATTCAGTGGAGGCAGAAATCTCTCTGCTGATAAGCCTCCAGTAGTGAAAACATATGTTGTAAATGTAACTAATGAATGCATTACATTAGTGTAAATCTTACATTATTCTGGAAATAAATAAAGTGACAAAACCTTTTTAGACCCATTTACTTTTCGAATACAGTAAAACAAAACAATGAAAAGATAAAAATATAGTAAAAATATAAGAAATATACTTTATTTGTTCTAATCAGTATTTATATAGGCCTAATGCTTTTCTTTAGTTATACATCTTGTAAAAATGTTGTCAAATGTTTTTTCTTATTTTTTGCATATTGTTGAAAAAAAAACCACTAGCTGTGCTATACAATTCTATCATAATAATGGGTACTTTGTGATTGAAAACGAATATTTCAGAATGTATCTAGGTAAACCAAGACCTAACTTTAATATTAACATTCAAAACACCATTCGGGATTTACCATGTTAGGCAGAAAGAGTTGTTGCCAGATCCCCATATTTTTTAACCGGACTATAAAAAATGTGTGTCTGTCATAAACTACTTTGATTTTTTACTGAACGCCCAAGAAATCTGACCATGCGGGCTCAAACCCGGAGCAATTACCAGCACCATAATACAATAAAGTATTTAATATCTGTATCACCAGCAGGTGGGATCAATTTCCTGTCATCCATGAGTTAGTGCAGAAAGGTGTCCAACATTAGGAAATAAAATTAAAATCAGGATAATTATACTAGTATTGATGCACATTGAAAGGGTTATTGGTCAGAATGCAAACGTTTTAATCCTATAGACTAATACAGCTGTATATTACGTAAATATTCTGGATGACATAGCTGTTATAATAGGAGCTCTGCACAACTTATTTCCTCCTTTGGTAAAATATTAAAATGAAATGAGTTTGATGCAGTTTGTATGTGAAACAAAATAAATAAACAAGAAAGTAGTTACTTTATATTCATCTTATTTTGTCAGTAATAATAGATCAAATGTATCATTTATATTCCAAGGTTAGCTTTTTCAGAAGCTTATTTATAAATGTATGATCTTTAACCACCCTAGCTCACATCTATGCTACTGTGTCATATAGAACATGTTACTTGCAACACCCGGTGTAACCTAAATAAATGGTCACCTCGAATCAACAGTCACCTCCTTATTACAGTCAGTATACAAGCATCACAAACTGACATTTTACTCTAATTTCAGTCTCTTAACAACTGTTACCTCCTTACAACAGTCATTGTTGTCCTTCCCAATAGTGGCTGTTGTAGGGAGGTTGCAATGACATTCTACCACTTAATCCCCTGATTTTGAATAAAAACTGGCAATTTAAACAAAATAATAATAATATTTTACTCATTAACAATTTTGACTGGTTCATTCTTGTAAGTAAAATTATATTGTCGTTATCTGCCTTTGATTAATAAATCTTATAAATGTTTATCTTTTATTTTACATCATGTATCAGTAATACACAATATTGTATTATGCATAAATAATAATATCTCCCTATTTTCACCATAAAAAAGATCAGGTGTTTAACAACTGCACTTGTTCAGATAATTTTAGACTTCTGAATTCCGGAAACTTCCAAAATCTGGACATTTTGGCCAATCCAATGGGTGTCCGGATTTCAGAATTAAGTTACACTGTATATGTCTAGCAAGCCAGTTTTTGGCCATGATTTTGAATTGTTAATCCATTGATGTTTGTCTATAGATACTGTATGGATCTGACAGAATTTTATCAGTTCTGAAGAGAAAATTAATATATTACGATTTTTTTTTATTAAATATGATGCAGATAATTTAGAATTACATTAATAATATATTTATTAATAGAAAGTGTACACATTAAGTAAAATATACAAAACATTTGCCTTATTTTCAATGTGGCTTTCTGGAAACATGCAAAATAACATATAACTAATACATATTTACATGAATGAATGAATGAGTAAGAATAAATAAATGAATGGATGAGTTAATGAAATTAATTATTGTGTGAATGAATGAACGAGCAGGCGGACGAATGAACGAGCAAACGAGCATACAAACAACCAAATAAAAGAAACAAATTACTCCATGCATTCACAATTACAATTATTACTAAGCAACATATACACAATATGTGACATGGACTGCAAAAATTCAGCTTATTAAGGAAAATCACATTTTAACTTTTTTGCAGTCCACGTCAAATATAATGAGGATGATGACATTGATACAAATAATTAAGTAAAGAAATTGCAGACATCCCCGAAAAAAAATCTGTTTCAATAATTACATAAATTGCTTTTTAGATCAAATAAGTAACAATTTTGAGTAAACAACTTCAAAAAACATTAAAAAACTGAAAAATAATTGTCTTTGCTTCCAGAACATAGACCCTGTATGAAAATGTATATAGATTATAGAAATTGCATGTTTAGAATAAACTTACATAAATTGTACTTAAAAGAATATACTGAATTGATTTATCTTAGAGTAATTTAAATGACAGTGTATTCCAAACAAGGCTAGTATGATATGAAAATGTATCTTTAATGTATTCAGTTCTGTTCCCTGGCAATACAAGATCATTACGTGCCATAGATCTAAGGTCATAGTTTTCATAGCTTGAAAAGGTTTAAAGATTTGACATGTTGTCTGGAAACAATTTATTTTTACTTTTAGACACCATCATTGTGCAGTGTGATGTGTGGCTCTATTTTCAAATGTCACCCATTGGAATTCTTTGAATAATTCTAAGGAGTTAATGTTACATGGCCTTTGTAAGATAAAGCGAGCGACCCGCTTTTGAGGTTTTGAAATCTTATTTATGCTACCTAGCTATATAATAAACACCCTTTCCCCACACAGAACAACGGTAATCAAAACATGGAACTAAATAAAAGTTGTAGAGCATTTTTTTCATGTCATCATTCAAAAATGAGCTAATTTGTTTCATCAAAGCTATTTTCATTTTAACTTGCTTGCAAACAAATGTGATTTGCATATATCCCATGTTAAAGCATTATCAATATAGACTCCTAAGATTTTCTGAAAGCACATTTTCTCAATATTTATATTATTAATAAAGAGATTTAAGGGTCGTGTATTTTTTATTCTATTTTTTTTTTTCACAAATTAACATGCATTTTGATTGATCTGGATGAAGCGACATGTTATTCAAAGAACAATAATTTAAGATTGCAGTGGTGTCCGCCTTCGGAGTGGTATATCTAAGGTTCAAACCCCAGTTGAGATCGTGTTAAAACTGATGCTGTCAGTTGATGAGCCGTCAGCTAGTCATATCATTGTTACATAGGCCTGTTTAATTCAGGCGCCTGTGGAGAGGAGTTCAAAGTGATTTGGGGGATACTGTGCAAACAAAATAAAGGTGTCGCATAAGCCAACATGTCTGGCCTTTTCAGTAGGAATAAACAAAACCATTATCTTTTACGCGAAACCCATGAATACTTTGGCTGTATGCTATGTCAATTTAATTATTCAAGATATGTTAAATGTTTATTTGAATCTATACATTGATAGTTTGCGTTAAATGTGCATAGCATAACATGGTACAAATTACAAAGTATACTAATTAATTTAATTAGCTCATTAATTATTTAATGCGACTTCTTCAACTGTTGTCACAATGGATAGCCTTTAAAATGTGTATATCTTGAACTACTATCTGGCTTGGTTGATTTGAACACCAAGTCAATTTCATTTGGTTTCTTGTTTATAAAAGTGCATTGATTTTTATATTTGTTAAACTGTATGACCTTCAATACAATGTAGCTTACAGTATCCTTTTCAGGTATAATATCATGTCATTGTTTGGTTTAGATTCTTGTTACAAAGTTGCAATGACTGTTATGATGTTGCTCCTCTGTCCATGAGTTATTTAGTAACTATTATTAAATAACTAACTAATTAACAGAATTGAAGTTAACCCATAATTTAAGGTCAGATAGCTTAACTGGATAGAGCAACCCAGTCCTGTAATTGGCTATGGGGAAATTCGGGTTCGAATCCCGATCTGACTTCCATGGGTTGGCCTAACCGTAAAATCAAAATTGGGAACTCAATTTGAACAGTTTAATTGATTTGGTCTTTCGGGGGAGCAGTATTACTTACAATAAGAGCAGTGCTAATTTAAATGTCTAACTACATCTACTTAATTGAGGTTACTTAAAATCACATTTTCTTATTTTGACAAAGATATAAATCGCGCATTCTAGGCAGTGCCTTATTCCATATTATCTATAAAAAGCTTTGTCCCTAACATTGATATTTTGAAGCAAGTTCTAACCCGCCCCCCATGATCGAGTGGTTAAGGTCGCTGACTCCGAATCACTGTAACCTCTCAGTAATACAGGGTTATGGGTTCGAGTCCCGCTACCGACCATGTCTCTACAAATATATGAGAAAGTAGACAGTTGCTTATATGGAGGATGGGAGTCTAGAACTTCTTCTTCCCAGGAGGTGAACTGTCAGCCTCATAACACTCTTGACTGTTGAAATGGGTCGTAAAACCCGAGGCAAGCAAGCAAACAAACAAACAAACAAACAAATTGAAGCACTTCTGAATCGAGCCAAAGTTCACTTACGCTGCTTGAAGTGTTGGTAGTTGATATAGTCTGGTATCCTGACCACTATATTCATCACGTACTAGAGTGTCAGGGGCAGGTAATCCAGACTAGATCCGGTGTTGACATTGTATAAAATACGTATTTTAGTTGATATTATAAACTGTTTGACTGTAGAATTAATTTTGATTGGTTTATTATTAACTCGATTTGTTTTTAGCTAAGATAATAACCGATGTTCTAGAAAGAGAAAGACGTTGTGATTGATTCATGTTTCGGGAGCTTTCAGTGCTTGGTTTTAGTTATTCAGATTTGTCTCACATGTTCAGATCAAGGTCAGCAAACGTCCAGCAGATCTGGGAAGTTCTTCGCATGTTGATGTACAGTATTCTCCAGTTTATGATTTAATACATGGTTAGTGTTGATTCATGTTGATAATATGTGATGTGTTAAAGATGAAATACTATTGTTGACTGTTTTTATTTGCGTTCTAGTACTAGTTATTTGAATGTCATATAATTTCGCGAATTGGCGATGTATCCTCGAGTGCCCAAAGTTGCAAACTGCGCCAATCTTAGCTTTAGCTGTGAAATGCTACATTAATACAATACACATTCGGATCATCGATCAATTGTAAAATGTTGTGTCAATCTTGGTAAAACACGCAGACCAGAGACTCAGTGCTCCAAATAATTTTTGAGAGCCATGACATGGGTATTTCACTCATTGAAATGGATGCGAAAAACAGCAAAATAAAAACAATCGAATGAGTATTTTGAAATCAACCATACTTGTTATTAATTACTCATGTGCACGTCAAAACAGCTTTTGTTTCTTTGCTACTGGCTTTTTGCTAGTCACCATAAGATTACCTACCGTAATGATTTGTGTAGATGTCGCACATGTGTATAATATGCTGGTAAAAAATCAGCAGAAATCCAGGGAAAAATATATTCATGTGTGAAACGCAAATAAATTTTTTCGAAGTTGCCATAGAAATGAAGAAAGTATTGAAATAATCCGTGCTATTTTATTTTTTGGGGGAGGGGGTTGCTTAATTATTACGAAAATATGATAATGACTTTCATAGTGTAACTCCATTTAATTTCTCTACCTGTCAACACATTCACCTGTGAACATGTTCACAAGCTTATCAACACCTCGATTAGATCAGGGCTTGAAAATTCAACTTGCCTGCACACATTGGCGAGTTTAAGTTGCCATCGGGCGATTAGTTTGTGAACGCTTGTCCTACGGGCGAGTACAAAATCAGGCATTCAATTACGCTAAAATTAAATTAAAACTGAAAATATCTCTTTCCAATTCGACCCGAATCAATTTAGACTTATGTTTTGTTATAATAAATCTGCGTTCGTGAAACGCTTGCTCTTGACAATGACTAAAAATAGATTCTTGCCCTGTACCCGGGGCTTAAATTAAAATTAAGTTTGTTTGCCCTTTACCGACCGACCCGAAAAAATCATGCCTACTCAAAAGATTTTATTGCAAAATCTGGGAGAAGTTTATTTTTATACTTGGGAAAATATACATGTATGTACACTCAGTGCTTTCGATAAACATTTAAAGTACATGTAGGTATCATTTGAATTAATGAAGGAAAACAATAATGTGTGTTAAGGAACTCAGTACATGTTTATTGTTGATTTTAAAACAAACAATAAATTGTTGTATGGTAGCAGAATACATAAAATGACTATATAGAAATTAATTGCTTCTAGAATGAAGTGTAATTTCATGCTAGGTAAATAAAATAAAATATTTTTCCTACCTACCGACCCTCTTCTAAAATTCAGGGTCGGTAAAGGGCAAACAAATGTATTTTTAGCTCACATGTCACAAAGTGACAAAGTGAGCTATTAGGATCACTCTCCGTCCGGCGTCCGGCGTCGTGCGTCGTCAAACTTTTTGTTGTGACCACACTAGGGGCCACATTTTTGGCTCAATTTTAGCAAAACTGGGTCAGAACGTTAATATCAACAAAATCTCGAACTAGTTCGATATTGGGCCATTTGGGGTCAAAAACTAGGTCACCAGGGCCAAATAAGGGAAAACCTTGTGAACACTGTAGAAATCACTGTTTTGAATTTATCTTCATGAAACTTTGTCAGAATGTTTATTTTAATAATATGTAGGTCAAGTTTGAAAATGGGTAATTTCTGTAGTAAAATTAGGTCACTAGGGCAAATTGCTGGAAAACCTTGTGAACACTCTAGAAGTCACTGTTTTGATTGGATGATCATGAAACCTTGTCAGAATGTTTGTCTTCATAATATCTTGGACGAGTTCGAACATGGGTCATCTTGGGTCAAAAACTAGGTCGCTAGGTCAAATCTTATGAAAAACCATGTTAACACTGTATATTTCACAGTTATTATTGGATCTTCACCAAACTTTGTCAAATCGTTTGTTTTTATGATATAACGGTCAAGTATAAATATGGGTCATCTGGGGTCAATAACTAGGTCACCAGATCAAATCTTAGGAAAACTTTGTTAACACTGTAGATGTCACAGTTTTAATTGGATCTTCACCAAACCTTGTCAAAATGTTTGCCTCAATGATATGTGGGTCAAGGATGAACATGGGTCAGCCGGGTTCAAAAACTGGGTCACAAGGTCAAATCTTAGGTAAAAATCTTGTAAAAGCTCTAAATGTCATGGTTTTGATTGGATCTTGGCCAAACCTTGTCAGATTGTTTGTCTTAATGGTATTAAGGACAAGTTCAAATATGGGTCACCTAGGGTAAAAAACCAGGTCACAAGGTCAAATCTTAGGAAAACCTTATTAACACTGTAGATGTCAAATTTTGATCGTATCTTCACCAAACCTAGTCAGACTGTTTGTCTTAATGATATGTAAGACAAATTGGAACATAGGTCGTCTGGGGTAAAAAACTAGGTCACCGGTTCAAAACAATGTTTTAATGAGTGAACAGTGATTGTCATGTGAGCGATATAGGGCCATCTTGGCCCTCTTGTTAATTTAGGCCCGGCATATATAAAACACCACTACAAGTTCACAAGTGTGTTTTAATTGTGACAATGCCTCATTTGCAGGCTTTTCTATTTATTTCAAGAATGGTATTTCTTACTTGATTTATAAATTAATTGGATGCCTTGATTATTGTTGGTCTTGCATCAACTGACTCAAGTAAGTGTCAAATTCTGAATTATCTGAAAATGAACAGACGATAGAAAGCGAAAGTAGAAGCAGCATTCACAATAAATATTAGTGTTGTTACTTGAAAGAGATGGCTTTATATGTCACTAATCATAATGATCCTTGAGCGATTAAATATTATAATGCGGATTACAGTCATCCGAACCATACTGTATTGTTCATTTATGTTGTAATCATTTATGTATGCATCCAACGTAATTTTCCCGCAATCAATCATGTATAACAGAAGAAATATACATTCTTTCAGAGCTTGACACTAACTTTTTCAGGAGGAACAGTAGTCAGGGGTACTACTAGGGCTGAGTACCTGTTCACGTATCGTATCGAATACCGGTATATAATGTTCGGTTGATATATCGTATCGAATGTTAACATATCAAACAAATATCGATCGAAACAAAAATGAATTTTAAAAACATGTTTTGGACCATGATTTGTGAATTTTTGTCAAATAAAAAGTTGTGACACATACATAAAACCTACCTGCTGTCAACCACAAGAAGAAAATGTTTTTTTTGCAGTTCAGCATGTGTGTTTTGCATGCCTGCTGAATTAACGTTAGGTACCTTCCCTTATTATTGGTATCTATGACGTAGTAGTAGTATTGACAATACCGTCAAAGTTTCTCAGTATTTCTGTTTTTATTTCATATGTATAGAACATCAAATGATGTATCGAATATCGAACATTATGTATTGATACAAATATCGTATTGATAATTTTTATCAATACTCAGCCCTAGGGACTACCAGCGAAGAAAATAAGGTAGTCCTTGCAGAATATAGGTAGTCCTTATTTTAATACATATAAAATGTGTTTGTCATTTTATTTCAATGCCTATTGAGTGTACTTATCAGAATACAAGACAAGACTAGTATAAAAGTCAGATTTTCATGAATGTAATGAACAAAGTTACCGTATAACAGTGATTCAGATTGCAGATCATTTTTATGAGACAGCTGTCCTAAGTGTAGGAAAATTCATAGGCCATTTTGTCCAAGTAGATTTTAATGAGTTATGGCCCTTTGTTATTTTTTATGTAATGAATATTTAGAAACTGGTTAGGATATTTCTAAGCAACAATTTGCACGTATTAAAAAAATGAAAATGCATTATATTTCCCTGTGTAAAATGTAACAATGACTGTGTCAAGGCCGCATCTGGAGGTATTCCTCACCTTTAGTGATAGTTCTAGTTCATCTTACTGTTTTAGTCTGGAAGGTAACATGTTGAGATGACACCACCTGGTTTAGCGTGATTTCTGCATGTTTGTGATGTTTATGTAATAATATGAATGTATACTTGTCATACTGATTGAAATTAAACTACTCATGTTTTTTTCTGTAATTTATTGATCAATTCATTATACACTTAATAATAATGATATATAACAAAATTACACACAATGATATATTTACAGCAAGCATAACAATATTGCCATATTATACATATACAAACCTAAACACAGTCACACAATGTATGTAGACATGCACATGTATACACAAGAACTTTACACACAAAAATACATGTAACACTTCACATTCACTAGATAGTTCTGTATCACAATGATAATTATCTATTCACGGATCACACTAGGGAAGAAATCCATCACTGAACATTGTTTGTAATTGTTCATGATTTTTGCTCTGTCACCGGTAGCGTGTTTTATTAACGATTACAAAACATTCATTTTGTTGTCAGTACTGGTATCTTCTTTTGATTGGAAATAGACCATAGCCTTTTTAAGAGAGTCAATTGTCTGGTCGATGGTTGGGACTGGAACAATCTCTGTATTCAAACATCTATCATCATCGTCGTTGTCAACATCAGTACCCACTTCAGAAGCTTTTTCTTTAACTTCTGTAATAATATCATCATCAGTCATTGCTGTTGATGTTTGAATATATTAAGTCACCTAGCATGAGTTTATTTCCAACCACTGCTAATTTAGCAAGTGGTATATCATCCAGTTCATCATCTTCATCATCTGTTTGATCAAGTTTGAAACCTGTGTGAGAATAACAATTCTTGATGGTGTTTGGAGTAACACATTCCCAAGATTGACGCAATAATTGCATCACATCTAGTAAGGTCAATACGAATTCCTTGTTATTGTCAATACTATAGCCCTTACTTGACGTTGGACTATTCTATTCCTGTAATGAACCTTATATAAGGTTATTAATTACCCCTTGGTCCATTGGTTGTGTTTTACTTGTAGTGTTTTGAGGTAGAAACACTAGATCAATATACTCTAACACGTTCACGTGCAGTTGAGCGGGACAATTGTCCACCATCATCATTATCTTTTTACCCTGACGCTTCATTTTTTGGTCAATTTCACATACCCATGATGTAAAGATTGACAAAGTCATCCATGCCTTCTTGTTGTAATCATAGCAAGTAATGATGCAATGTTTTCACATTTTTTAAAGCGTCTAGGTTTGCCAGCTTTTCCAGTGATCAAAAGAGGCAATTTTTTATTCCCACTCGTGTTTGCACATAATTATCAGCGCAGCAATTCGATCTTTTGAGCATTTGCCACTGTGACAATCAACATTTTAAATTCTAAAGTTTTATCCAGTAGCATTTTATGGAATATGCCTGTCCCATAGGTGTTGTAAATAATCATCAGGATGGTACTGTTTTATGATAACCTTCTTCTAGTTGTTCTCATTTTCCAGTTTTCAAAGTTTTACATTTTGGACCTTGAGACTGATATAGTCTTGTTTGATTGATGTTGAGTTTTTCAACCATGTTGCTAAGTGTACTGTTGTGGCAGAACTGACTTTTAGTTACTTTCCAACATCTATTATTATTACTATATGTCCATTTTGATTCTACATACATATATTTAATCTAAGGGTATTTTCCTTCTACACATGTTTATTCAAGCAATCATTAAATAATATTGTTAAAATATCTAGTCATTGGGGTGTTCAAGGTCTTTTTATACTTACAATCACATTGTTTTAATAATCTGTTTATGTGTTACATGTTTTATTATACCCCTGTCAGGCCCTGTGTCATTCCAAAAGAGTGTATCATTAAATTCTCATGATTTCTCTCCCTGAAAGGGTATGTAAGGCCACTACTTTTTTATTTCTTGGTTTACAAGAATTTTTTGGAAAAATGTCCATCGACAGGTCGAAAAAAAAACTGCTTTGGTGACGCACATAAACTCGCATTTTACACTCAGCAGTGGTAGCAAATATACCAAACTATGTATGGTAGTACTACCTAATTTTGGTAGGAATGACCAGAAAGTAGCACTTTCCTACCACTAAATTTAGTGTTGAAACAGAATTTGACTGCTTCTAAACAACAGTGATACAACAAACAAAGTTTGCACTAAGAATATGAGTAAAACAATAAAATACAATAACAATTTCAGTTGGTTGACAACTATGATAATAAACAAACCTCCTCTTTCAGCACTCATGACAAGTAAAAAGCTACAAGAATGTAAAGAGAAACTGATAAGAACAAGTCACAAAGCATGTGCCCCATAAAACAGTATGATTTCTAGCAAATTTATTCCTGATTCATATCCGATATCATAAAATTTTGAATTTTCTGGTGGTAAATAAAGACTAGAAAAGAGTATATCCTTGTTTATGTTGATATCTTTTGTCTAGTTTTAGAAAAATTCCAAAATTGCAGTTCTCAATACAAGGCATGACATAATTATCAAATTGACGTTTTATATATACTAGGACTCCACCCATGTTTCTACCACCAGCACAGACTTTTTAGCTAGACAGCTGAAACATTTATACTCTGGCAGAAAGTTCATCAAGCATTCAATATCACTTAACCAGGTTTCTTGCTGACATAAAATATCAAATTGTTTCAAGAAATTTACAAAGTTATTATCATTGATTTTATTAATTAAGCCATTTACATTCCATTATAAGACATCAAGACACAAATGAAAATATGAGTGACTTGAATGAAACTTGATGCTGTATAGTATACAGCTATTGTACATATAAAACCCTCCACAACACATACAGTCCTAATACAGTTACACAAATAAAATATTTATGTATCTGTACAAATTAGGCTTAGTAACAGCTGATACAATACAAGTTGAAGTAGTCACTGGGCAGTATCAAGTTACTGAAAAAATATTGCGATATGGGAGAGAACTGTACTGGTACGTATTGCATTTGGAGTGTATTGCAATATATCACGCTTACTACGAAATACTCTTCTGTCATTGGATGTTTTGACGTCACGTGGTGACCTAATATATCCTATATTAGGTTACCAGAATATATTAGGTCTGTAATGGAGACATTTATGTTTAAATATTGGGTCTGTAATGGAGACTTTTATTGCAATAATGAGGAGGAAGGTAGTCTGCGTGATATAATCGTTACATGGATAGTAACTGACCCGATACGGGATATACCTTCGGTTTCGCCCCATATGGTTTTCCACAGACCCGTATATCCCGTATCGGGTCAGTTACTAACCCTGTAACTATTAATACCGGTATTATTGCACATCACTAGTTGTAATTTTTTAACGCCATTCTTTTTTAACTTTTTGGTATTAATTGGATTTACCAGTGATAAACGCATTTTAAACGATTGAAATGAAAATTTAGATATGTTATCACCATCAAGTGTAGATGTGCAAGACACAATTTTCAAGCCCAGCAATTCACTCATTGCAGAGTTATGTCCCCTTGAACTTAGCCGTATAGTTGATTAGTGTACTATTGCATTATTAGTGCATGTCAAAGTGGCGTTGGGGCATTGTCACCTCTGTGACAGCTCTAGTTTGATATTGGTGTCTACATCCCAATAATGAATTGGTACTGCAAGACGATTTTATAAAGCCCATTTTTCAGAAATTTGAAGTGTGTTCTTCCATGTTTAATACGAGGTGTTGTCAAATTTAAGTTTTAGTACATGGCAAATACATTAAAACATGATACCTGATAGCACTTTTTATGCCTATGGCATCCATAATGCGCCACCAGATATATTCCATTCTTCATGTTTGAAGATTGACCAGACTTGATCATAGCTAACTTTGTATTTTTCAAACAAACTACATGTACTGCAAAATGATATAACTTACTTCCAGATGAGGAAGCATTGTATCCAAAATGGGAAGTGGCTATTCTATAGAAAGTCTCAAAATTTTACTTAATTTCAAATTATTTTGACTATAGGCATTT
This sequence comes from Lutraria lutraria, assembly GCA_964023205.1. Taxonomy (NCBI): domain Eukaryota; kingdom Metazoa; phylum Mollusca; class Bivalvia; order Venerida; family Mactridae; genus Lutraria; species Lutraria lutraria. The sequence goes on along the minus strand of OZ026848.1, from coordinate 12,505,279 downwards.
TAAAAGAAAATGACTTGGCAGGATTTTGGATGTATCTTTTTTGCATCAAAGGGGGATTTTCAAATTTTTGTTGGTTAAAAACTTTTATGCACAGGCCATTTCTGCTGAGGTATGTCAAAAAAGACAACAAAAAAATCCTGATCAGGAAGTATGCCCGACTGCTTACTAAGTCTTAGTTAAATACACTTAAATAGTTACTTACTTAGTTATATACACTTAATCAGTTACTAGCTTTATTGTGAATGATATGTGAGGCATATGGTGATTGTTCTGTCCGTATAAGGTTAAAAAGATTTTACCATTTCAGCACTAACTCTTCTTACTAGAACACTTGAAACCTTATACAGTTGTTGCCTATGACCATTCTCAATCATATCAACCAACTTCACTTTGACCTTGACCAATTTTGGACTTTTTATTATTCAAAGGGACTTTTTTCTTGACAAGGATGCCACCAGGGCATGGGAGTTTATTGAATGCAGTATCTTGTTTATGATTGATTGGACCTAAATATTTACATACCATAGTATTTGCAACATGGTCAATTTTATGAAAACACTTCCTTATCTAGGAGTCTTTCCCTAGATTACCAAACTTTTTATGTAATTTGCTGTTTGCTCTGCTATCATTTAAATTTCATTAAATCAAGTGTGATTTCTATTTTTTTTAAAAAGCAAAGAATGTTTTGTTATTGCAGGTTCTCAAGTTTTCATCATGCTGATTGAGGCATACTACAGTTATGGAAAGAGGATGAACAGTGTAACTTCCATTCTGCATGACCACTTTATGTTCAGTTTTGATGAGTCCAGTATGACACTTCATATGAACAACTAATCTGGACAGAATAAGAATAACACAATGATTGGGTACTTGCAAACTTGCTTGTATTTTGTTATTTATCCCCTGTCGTAATGTAGGGGACTTTATTGTCTGTCAATGTCTGTCTGTATGTCTGTCAAAGGTGGTTTCCGTGTGATAACTTCCATTAGGGGTGATGGATTTCAATGAAAGTTGGTACATGTATAGGTAGCTTAGGGGATAAGCTAGAGTGTGATCCTACATGTATATGTGGTCAAAAGGTCAAATATCTAGGTCACTGTCACCAGAAATAGAAATTTAGTTTCTGGATGATAACTTCAGCTGACTTCCTCATTTAGACAAAATTATCATCATTAAAAAATCTAGACAGATGCTGCTGTATAAACATGGGCTAACATTTCAATGATTGTATGGATGATGGTAGTGGACATGTATGTAAGTTAATTTTTTACCTGTATGACATCACTGGTATGTGCGCAGTTCCGCTCATTAAAAAATTTTTTGGAAAAATCTCTGCAAAATTGTTAATTAAGTGCTAACAGTACATGCATTGTCCGTACAAAATACTAAATATTGTTTTCTGTTAGTTATTTCTCAAGGAAGGAACAGTAAATGAGATAAGATAATTATGGGTCCTTTCTGTACCATTTCAAGAACAATTTTAATATCACAATTTTACAAGGTCTTTTGTACTTTGAAAATGATACCAATTTTAAGAGATATTTAGAGTTTAATCATCGATGACTTTATATATGATTCTTATTTCTCAGATTTCCAGTATTGTACAATAAGGATATACTATATTTTAGTCATGGCATGTAGAGCTGGTGATGAATGGTCTGCATTGTAGCATTCAGTTCAACATGATGGAAGCTTGCTGTACAAAGTTCGCACCTGAATGGCACTTCAGTCTTTGGAAGGTATGATTACCCTAATTATGCCCTAAGAACTGTATGATATTTTGAGGATGCTAGTCCATCTGTTTGTCCATCTCTTTGCATCGTCTTGTTTGGAAAACTCTTCATTTATATTTATATATTAACAGGGTTTTCACCAATGTGAGTATATGCTCCAAAACATTTGTATATTTACCTGTTTGCTATTTTAATTTTTGCATGAATGTATGTTTCCATTACCTTTTTTCTGTGTCATAGCATGCTTTGTTCCAAAGCTTAGATATGTTTATATGTGTATAAAACAATTTTGCTGATTAAAGGGAGACAACTCAATTTTCAATTCTATGACCACTTGCACTTACTGTGAACTAGCTATTCAAATCATCTTTGTCTTGACTGTTGTTAGTTCTGTTACTATTTACATATTTTCATGTTGTATTGTAAATTACTGGTAATACTATTTCAATACTTAATGGGCCCATTTTATCAACGTTTATACAATAAGGATATACTATATTTTAGTTATGGCATGTGGAGCTGGTGATGAATGGTCTGCATTGTTGCATTTAGTTCAACATGATGGATTAGCTTGTCGTACATAGTTTACACCTGCCAGGCATTTCAGCCTTTGGAAGGTATGATGTCCATACATATGCCCTAGGAACTGTTTGAGATTTAGAGGATGCTAGTCCATCTGTGTGTCCATCTCTTTGCAGCGTCTTGTTTGGAAAACTCTTCATTTATTTTTATATAACTTCATCAATGTGAATGTATGTTCCAAAGCTTTTGTATATTTACCTGCTTGCTATTATAATTTTTGCACGAATGTATGTTTTTATTACCTTTTTTCTGTTCCAAAGCTTAGATATTCTTATGTGTATAAAACAGTTTTACTGATTAAAGGGAGACAATTCAATTTTCCTTGCAATGTCCACCTACACTTCAAATCAGCTTTCTCTTGATTGTTGCTTAGTTCTGTTACTGTTTACATATTTGTCTTGTTGTATCGTTCGTTACTGTTTTTACTTTGTTAATAATTAATCATTTACTATGTAATTATAGATGTGATATATACTGCAGTATTTTTTACCGTGCATTCTTTTATTGTCAAATGTGTATGTTTGCTTCCCGTGCATACTTAAATTGTCATACATGTCTTATATATCTCAGAACTTGCTTATTTTAATTTAACATATCGGCATTGGCTAAAATCGCTAAAATAACTTAAAATATCATTTATATATATATTATTTACAAAGATTAAATATCATACCGATACTTTAAATTAATACCAAGCAACAAAAAACTCTAACCGAACGGTCAAAAATATTGTTTTATTGCAATAAATACTGCATCCCTTTATCGACTTTTCCTTATCAGCGTTAAACATCTCTAACGTCAGTCGTCCATCATCGTCGTCGTCAACAATTTCTTTAAACAACATCTCCTCCTAAACCACAGGGTCAATTTCAATAAAACTTCACAGGTGTGTTCCTTGCTTGAAGATCTACCAAAGTTGTTCAGAGAATTCCATTCCATGAAGAACTCTGGTTGCCATAGCAACCGGAAGGATTTTTTTTTTAAATCTTCAAAAATCTTCTCAAAAACCAGAGGACCTAGAGCTTTGATATTTTAAGTGTAGCATTGCCTAGTGGACTTCTACCAAGATTGTTCAAATTATTGCCCTAGTATTGGCCCCGCCCTGAGGGTCACTTGATTTTATATAGACTTATATAGGGAAATTTTAAAAATCTTCTTCTCTGAAACCACTAACCTAGTGCTTAGATATTTGGTTTGTAGCATTGTCTAGTGGACCTCTACCAAGTTTGTTCAAATTATTGCCCTAGGGTCAAAATTGGCCCTGCCCCAGGACTCAATTGATTTCTATAGACTTACATAGGAAAATTAAAAATTATCTTCTTGTCTAAAACTACAGGCCCTAGAGCTTCAATATTTTGTATGTGGCATTGTCTAGTGGACCTCTACCAAGTTTGTTCAAGTCATGGCCCGTTGTCAATATTGGCCCAGCCCCGGGGGTCAGTTGATTTCAACACCTACTTAAGAGTTTTGGTAGATAATTCTTTACCATGTCAAATAACCTTTCCTTGATCAAATTATCCCTTAGTGTTACAATGCTTAGGTGAGCGATATAGGGCCATCATGGCCCTCTTGTTCTTTTACCCAGAACCCATTCATAACACACTGTAGGCAATCTCCACCATTATTGTTCAGCAGATTTACTCCCCTTGAAAATCCGTCAGGGAAATTTCTGGACTGTTCCGTACTGTACAGACAAAGCGTCGTATCGTGAACTGTACTGAGACTGAACAATTACAATATACTGTCCCACAGTATTATGTTACACCCTTATCTTACACACATTTCCTGTTGAATATAGACAATGGTCAAGATTTGGAGATTTCTTAAAAATCTGCCAAGTAATGGCCTGTGCATAATTATAATCTATGAAAAAATATGAGAATAAGCCTATCAAGAAATCATGGATGATTGATTTTGGATATCTTTTCTCTATGTTAATTATATCAAGTTCTTCTTTGTTCATCAAGTTTTGTGGCCCAATCATTTAAGCGGATGAAAGTGAATACTTAAATTTGTTCTAGCTGTATTTAAATGCACTTATTTTAACAATAATACCAACAAGATGGCCATAATGTTCAGTCTGATCATGGTCCATGCTTATAGCTACAAGGCTACTGCATGGTTGAACAAACAGATTATGGTCCATTCTAGCTGTGCCCAATATTGTCATTACACAATTCATATATTTTTTTTCAGGCAAAGAATGCCAGTGATAATGCAATCAAGAGCTTCAGATTCTGCATGCAGATGTCTCACGACAACATGGCTGCAGAAATAAGGAACATGTGGTACAGAATAAATTTGGTTAGTCTTGAATTCATTTTTAGCTCACCAGAGCACGAATGTGCTCAGGGTGAGCTTTTGTGATCGCCCTGCGTCCATCGTGCGTCGTTACGAATACGTGGCGTCCATGTTTACTTAAAACAACATCTCCTCCTACACCGCTATGCCGATTGCAACCAAACTTGGCTGGAATGATCCTTGGGTGGTCCCCTTTCAAAGTTGTTCAAAATATTAAATTTCATTAAAAATTCTGGTTGCTATGGCAACAAATTTAAAAAACTTAAAAAATCTTCTTGTCTGAAACCACAGGGCCTAGAGCTGAGATATTTGGTATGTAGCATTGTCTAATAGAACTCTACAAAGATTGTTCAAATTATTCCCCTAGGGTCAAAATTGGCTCCGCCCCAGGGGTAACTTGATTTTACATAGACTTATATAGGAAATTTAAAAAATCTTCTTGTCAAAAACCACAAGGCCTAGAGCTAAGATATTTGGTGTGTAGCATAGTCTAGTGGACCTCTACCAAGTTTGTTCAAATTATTGTCCTAGGGTCAAAATTGGCCCGGCCCCGGGGGTCACTTGATTTATATAGACTTATATAGGAAAATTTTAAAAATCTTCTTCTCGAAAACCACAAGGCCTAGAGCTAAGATATTTGGTATGTAGCATTGTCTAGTGGACCTCTACCAAGTTTGTTCAAATTATTGCCCTATGGTCAAAATTGGCCCCGCCCCGCGGGTCACTTGATTTATATAGACTTATATAGGAAAATTTAAAAAATCTTCTTCTCCAAAACCACAAGGCCTAGAGCTAAGATATTTGGTATGTAGCATTATCTAGTGGACCTCTACCAAGTTTGTTCAAATTATTGCCCTAGGGTCAAAATTGGCCCTGCCCTGGGGTTTATTCTATTTTATTTAGGAAAATTTAAAAAATCTTCTTCTCCGAAACCACAAGGCCTAGAGCTAAGATATTTGGTATCTAGCTTTGTCTAATGGACCTCTTTTAAATCTGTTCATATAATGGCCATGGGATAAAAAACGGCCCAGATGGGTCACTTGATCTCACTTAGACTCGTATAGAAAACTTCAACAATGTTAATCTCCAAATGACCTTTTCTCCTGGTGAGCATTTATAGGGCCATCATGGCCCTCTTGTTGTACAATACTGAAAAGAAACATTTTTACTATGTTTTCCTGAATCATATAATTGACAGAAAGATGTGGTTTTCAAGTTTTATAATGTAAGTATCAAATAAGAACTAACATTTCACTTCTTTTTGTGCAAAAGTGGTAGCATTCTGATTAAGACATTCATAAAAAAATGTAGTACTCATAATTTTTATTTAGATAATAAAAAAATATGATCTGTGAGGTAAGACGACCAAACAATTTCAGTAACTTACGAACAGTCAGCCTCCAATTTCTTCAGTATTTCTGTTTGACTGATGTTTCACAGATTTGGTACATTAAAAATATTCTCGTTTTTCTTACAGGGTATTTCTGTTTTACTGTCAACAGAGTGCAGATGCAGCCAAACAGTTTCCGTGCTGTTCTGAGTGTAAGTATAATGAATAATCTTCGAAATGAAAGAGTGAATCTTGGGAAAAAATACTATATATACATGTTGAAGATGTGTATCTTGTATCCGTTTAATTTTTCTAAATTCCATTAACTTTTCATTATGTATTTGTCCTTAGCATTGTACACATTACAGCACTATTAGTACTCATAATAAGTGTATGTGCTAAACTATCTTTGTTTACATTTCTGTATAAAATTAAAAAATGGCAATTTTGCTCAATTTTAGCCATGCTTATAAAAGTACATGTACGCTAATAATTCTGTAATATAAGTTCTCCATTTTTCAATGAATTTGGATTATCAGATGAGTGATCCAGTCTCCATTTGTTAATGTTTAGCAGAATTATGAACATGGGATTATCAAAGTCAAGATACACATGTATGTAGTTACTTTCCTTTAGAATCCATTAAGTTTGTGATTTACACTTTCCAGAATGCTGAAGCAATTAAGTTTCTCACCGACTACATCAGCAACAACACCATCAGCAACAACTACATAAAAAACAATACCACCAGCAACAACACCATCAGCAACAAAACCATCTGCAACAACACCATCAGCAACAACACCATCAGCAACTACTACATCAGCAACTACTACATCAGAAACAACGACATCAGCAAAAACACCGTCAGCAACACCTACATCAGAAACAACACCATCTGCAACAACTACAACAGTAACAACACCATCTGCAACACCTACAACAGTAACAACACCATCTGCAACACCTACAACAGTAACAACACCATCTGCAACACCTACATCAGTAACACACCATCAGCAACACCTACATCAGTAACAACACCATCTGCAACACCTACATCAGTAACAACACCATCAGCAACTACTACATCAGTAACAACACCATCAGCAACACCTACATCAGTAACAATACCATCTGCAACACCTACATCAGCAACTACTACATCAGAAACAACACCATCAGCAAAAACACCATCAGCAACACCTATATCAGAAACAACACCATCAGCAACACCTACATCAGTAACAACACCATCAGCAACACCTACATCAGTAACAACACCATCTGCAACACCTACATCAGTAACAACACCATCTGCAACACCTACATCAGAAACAACACCATCTGCAACACCTACATCAGTAACAACACCATCTGCAACACCTACATCAGTAACAACACCATCAGCAACACCTACATCAGAAACAACACCATCAGCAACTACTACATCAGTAACAACACCATCTGCAACACCTACATCAGAAACAACACCATCTGCAACACCTACATCAGTAACAACACCATCTGCAACACCTACATCAGTAACAACACCATCAGCAACACCTACATCAGAAACAACACCATCAGCAACTACTACATCAGTAACAACACCATCTGCAACACCTACATCAGAAACAACACCTTCTGCAACACCTACATCAGTAACAACACCATCAGCAACACCTACATCAGAAACAACACCTTCTGCAACACCTACATCAGTAACAATACCATCTGCAACACCTACATCAGTAACAATACCATCAGCAACTACTACATCAGTAACAACACCATCAGCATCTACTTCATCAGTAACAATACCATCAGCAACAACTACATCAGTAACAACACCATCAGCAACTACTTCATCAGTAACAACACCATCAGCAACTACTACATCAGTAACAATACCATCTGCAACACCTACATCAGTAACAATACCATCAGCAACTACTACATCAGTAACAACACCATCAGCAACTACTTCATCAGTAACAATACCATCAGCAACAACTACATCAGTAACAACACCATCAGCAACTACTACATCAGTAACAACACCATCAGCAACTACTACATCAGTAACAATACCATCAGCAACTACTACATCAGTAACAACACCATCTGCAACACCTACATCAGAAACAACACCATCTGCAACTACTACATCAGTAACAACACCATCAGCAACACCTACATCAGAAACAACAACATCAGCAACTACTACATCAGTAACAACGCCATAAGCAACACCTACATCAGCAACTACTACATCAGAAACAACACCATCAGCAATACCAACATCAGAAACAACACCATTGGCAACTAGTACATCAGCAACAACGCCATAAGCAACACCTACATCAGCAACTACTACATCAGAAACAAAACCATCAGCAAAAACACCATCAGCAACACCTATATCAGAAACAACACCATCAGCAACTACTACATCAGCAACAACACCATCTGCAACACCTACATCAGAAACAACACAATCAGCAACAACACCATCTGCAACACGTACATCAGAAAGAACACCATCAGCAACTACTACATCAGAAACAACACCTACATCAGAAACAACACTATCAATATATAAAATTAAAAAATGGCAATTTTGCTCAATTTTAGCCATGCTTATGAAAGTACATGTACGCTAATAATTCTATAATATAAGTTCTCCATTTTTCAATGAATTTGGATTATCAGATGAGTTATCCTGTCTCCATTTGTTAATGTTTAGCAGAATTATGAACATGGGATTATCAAAGTCAAGATACACAAGTGTATGTAGTTACTTTCCTTTAGAATCCATTAGGTTTCTGATTTTCACTTTCCAGGATGCTGAAGCAATTAAGTTTCTCACCGACTACATCAGCAACAACACCATCAGCAACAACTACATAAAAAACAATACCACCAGCAACAACACCATCAGCAACAAAACCATCTGAAACAACACCATCAGCAACTACTACATCAGACACAACACCATCAGCAACTCCTACATCAGCAACAACACCATAAGCAACACCTACATCAGCAACTACTACATCAGAAACAACGACATCAGCAAAAACACCATCAGCAACACCAACATCAGAAACAACACCATCAGCAACACCTACATCAGTAACAACACCATCTGCAACTACTACATCAGTAACAACACCATCTGCAACACCTACAACAGTAACAACACCATCTGCAACACCTACAACAGTAACAACACCATCTGCAACACCTACATCAGTAACACACCATCAGCAACACCTACATCAGTAACAACACCATCTGCAACACCTACATCAGTAACAACACCACCAGCAACTACTACATCAGTAACAACACCATCAGCAACACCTACATCAGTAACAATACCATCTGCAACACCTACATCAGCAACTACTACATCAGAAACAACACCATCAGCAAAAACACCATCAGCAACACCTATATCAGAAACAACACCATCAGCAACACCTACATCAGTAACAACACCATCAGCAACACCTACATCAGTAACAACACCATCAGCAACACCTACATCAGTAACAACACCATCAGCAACACCTACATCAGTAACAACACCATCTGCAACACCTACATCAGTAACAACACCATCTGCAACACCTACATCAGAAACAACACCATCTGCAACACCTACATCAGTAACAACACCATCTGCAACACCTACATCAGTAACAACACCATCAGTAACACCTACATCAGAAACAACACCATCAGCAACTACTACATCAGTAACAACACCATCTGCAACACCTACATCAGAAACAACACCGTCAGTAACACCTACATCAGAAACAACACTATCAGCAACAACACCATCAGCAAAACCTACATCAGAAACAACACTATCAGTAACAACACAATTAGAAACAACACTATCAGCAACAACTACATCAGCAACAACACCATCAGTAACACCTTCATCAGAAACAACACTATCAGCAACAACACCATCAGCAAAACCTACATCAGAAACAACACTATCAGTAACAACACAATTAGAAACAACACCATCAGCAACACCTACATCAGAAACAACACTATCAACAACACCTACATCAGAAACAACACTATCAGCAACACCTACATCAGAAACAACACCATCAACAACACCTACATCAGAAACAACACTATCAGCAACACCTACATCAGAAACAACACTATCAGCAACACCTACATCAGAAACAACACTATCAACAACAACTACATCAGAAACAACACCATCAACAACACCTACATCAGAAACAACACTATCAGCAACACCTACATCAGAAACAACACTATCAGCAACACCTACATCAGAAACAACACTATCAGCAACACCTACATCAGAAACAACACCATCAACAACACCTACAGCAGAAACAACACCATCAACAACACTATCAGCAACAACATATCAAAAAGTCTTAGGATCCCCAAACAAAATAGCGTCTATGGTGGCTTTACTAAGGTATTAAAGTTTTAACTTGAAAATTGGCTCAGTAGATTTCAACAGCAGATGACACATCAAACTTTATTTCAGATGAAAATAAAATAAATCCCGCAAGCAGATTTTTAGTAAAAATAGTGTAAGTTTGGAAGTTAGAAGAATAAAAACACTTGTAATTAAATCATGAACATCAAATTTATACCTACGTGTGGGTAATTTTATTGTTCAAATTTATTTATTTTACATCGATTGTAGATTAAGTTATCATCAACTTATAATAAACACTCTCGATGACTGCTTCCTGGATTCTGACCAGTACTCACGCCGAAAGAAGGGATTGTGAAGGTTCTGATCAAATTGGGCCACTGACAGGATTCCAACCCGCAACCTCTGGGTTAGGAGTCCAACGCGCTACCCTTACACATCTGCTCCTCCTATTCAATGTTTATTTCATTAAGTTAATAAATTGATAGAGTGATAGGTATTTTCAGAGAGGCACTAAAAATACTGCAAAATGACGAAAATGACATTATTTCAATGGTTTGGTTCCACCTTAACTGAATTCCTTTTACAAAATAAAGTTTATGCTTTTTACGTATTTTTAGGAGCAGCTTTTGTAGAACTTGGCCGTAGTCACAGAATATTCTGGAGCCGCAAAAAAGCTTTATCAAAGGCTTTGCCAGGAGGAGGAGTGCCGGGGACATACCCTTATTGGAGCTCATCCAAACAAAAATTTTAACAGTCGGTCGCCACTGGAAGACCATTCCAAGTTGGACATTATTTATGGTAGACATTTAAAAAGTACTATTACAGGATGTTTTATAATATAATTATGTTACTCTTTCAAAAGATGTAGTGCAAATACAAAAAATTAAACTGACTATGATTTTATAGCTCATTTTAAAGGCCAGACAATGTAGTTTTTCACTATAACTTTTGTTAATGTCATGACTTCATTTATGACGTCCTCAAACATGTATTTCCAACATGTCGCTACCCATAGGAAAATGTCAGTAAATTTTAAAGTTGTATTTTGAAAAGAAATCAGTAATTTCTGTAATAAGAAGTATGAAAAAATGTATCCAAATGAAAAGCTATCAGTATACAAGTAATTAGAATAATAAAGATGAAAGAATTTTGATAACACAGTAACCAGGGACGTCCCTGGACAGCGCGCAGTCCAGAAAATGATGACGAGATTAAAAGCGTCATCAAAGACACACAGCCAAGGGCTGTAAGAAGGATGCTCTCAGATATTACAAATGACTAGTGTTTGTACAGAACCTTTGAATATAATTAGAATATCACACCATATTCTATACCCGCTCTTCAACGTACTTGAAGGATACCAATATTACAATCAAGATTAGACTTTGGGCCATGGATGATTGACAATACCAATATCATGGACAAAATATAGTTTAGTTAAGTGATGAATCCCACTTTTACTTGGATCCTCAGTTGAATAAACAGAATAAATCACTATTGTGTAAGGATTTTTGTGTAATCTGGCCACATTTATTCTAAATTCCATATGAAATACCGCTGGAGCTTAAATTAACTAGCATGTAGTAGACTGTTTGCTTGTATTTTGATTTCGAGAGAACTTTGATGATTCAATCAATAAAAATGTAGTTAACACAGTCATATATAGAGAGTAAAGAATCAGAAATCCTTATGTAAGAAGTTCTCATTAAGAGCAGGGGATCAATTCTAACTTGGTAGTTTTTAACCTGAAACTCGAAGTCTCTGTTAAATGAATGTTTGAAATCCAGCAATTATCATAGCTATGGAAATCCACGGAACTTTTTCACACTTGAATTTAAGTCACTTAATCAATTTCATCATATGTATATTTCTTCTTACAGGCAATTAGAAGCACTAATTATCTTGCTGTGGAAAACTTTTAGTGTCAGATGATCGAGGTAACTACATGTATATGAATTCTGTCTTTCACACCTTTGTCAACTAAACATCGAAATACAGTACTACGGATTTCAGATCAGTGAATCCTTCCCAGTAAACCAAGCAACTGCCAATTAGGACTACTTTATATTATTATCAGACTACTTGTATGCATCTGGATCAGTTGAGCTGAAATTCCATTCATTTTCTTGCCCAGTACATAATGTCAATCGCTGTCATTTGTAATGCTTTATGAAAAGCCTGTAGAGATAACAGCACTATCTTTGGGTAACTTTTGCCAATTCAGTCTCTTTAATTTAGGCTTGAAAGCACATTGTGCAACAGGGAAAGAAAGCTCTATATCAACTGTTCATGAAGGCAAATAATGTTGATCTACCAGTCGACCTATCCTTGAAGCTCTTTGATAGTACAGTTCTTCCAATACTCACATATGGGTCTGAGGTTTTTTGCTTCGAAAACTTGGATCTCATACATGTAGAGTCTGTTTACAACGGCTTCTGAAGGAAATTAATAAAGCGCGAAAAATGGCTTTCTGGTCTTGTATGCTAAATGGTGATCTAAATATACTGGTACTCGAGATACATTATTATATGCTGCATCAAACAAATAAGATTAGAAATGGATTAACAAAATCAAATCTTAGTATAATCCTTGATTCTGAAGGTCGATCAGATATTATGGCTAAACCAGTTCTCATCTACAATATTTGTTAACGTGCATAAAATCGTAAAACATAATTATATTAGTAGATCAGTACGTATCCAGGAATGGTTTGGCCTTATTTGTATATAAATATTTGCTTGACACGCAACTCATGGGTCCTTTTCCGTTCAATATATTATAACTTATGACATCGGAAATGATATATAAATAAAACAAAGTTACAAATATTCACCATTCGTTCGTGCTATATTTACTATATTGGTACAATCGTATTACAGTATTATACACAGCTAGTGTTTTTCATAATTTGTTTCAATTATGGTTTTCTGTGTTGTGTGTAAGAAGACGGTTCATAAGAATCAGCATGCCATTCAGTGCGACAGATGTGAGATATGGAACCACAATATATGTGAAACTGGTAAGTTCTTGATTTAATATACCGAAAAAGTGATGTTGTCTTAAAGACATTGAACCAAGAATGCGAGGCATGTGACTAAGACCTAGCTAGCACTCCAATATATTTCACAGTGGGGAGTCCAATAAAACAAACAGTGTCATTGATAGACTAGCTTCTAATTACATAATTAGTCACTTAGATTTATTGCTAATACATGTATATAGCTACTGTATAGATACGTGAATTGATTCAATGTTTAATTAATAACATAAAATGTCTTTTTATAAAAAAGGTAATTATGTTTATATTAAATGCAAAATATTAAGAATAAGACAGCTCATTTAATATGATTAAAGAAATTAATTACTCAAATAAATGCCCTACGCTTCACACACATTTGCAAATATATGTATCTCACACCAATTAGTTACAGGTCTGGATGATTTTGATAAATTAAACAGTCCATTTTGTGAAATTAGACAAACGTATCCTATCACCTTTATTTGTTAAAATATTTCTAACCAATATATTTTCTCAAGCATAAACACAGTTTATTTGCAAGTTATTTTGAAGATTATAATAGTTATCTTGTAAAAAATCCAGTTTGATTAAGTAGCTCATGAACTTTATATACCCATGTGGTGTTATGTGAATCGTTTCCTAAATTTTCTATTTCTTTTCTAATAACAGTGTTGATAACACAATTAGAACTTTTATCTTGGAATATCTTTAAAAAATAATTGATACATATAATCTTGGATATCTACCAACTTCTGCGTAATTAGCGAGTGAATTTGTCATTGGTTTTACATTAAGGACCCATTTAATGAACAATAAGCTTAACAATTTTTTTCTGTTAGAAAATTGTCTTTCTGTAAGTGAAATTAACATGAAAATCTCATCGAATGTGCTGTATTTTTTAAAAATAAATTTTGAAGTGTGGGATAAATTCAAAATTGTTGCATCGTGTTACGGATAGTTGACCATTATGCGTCATGCACGATATTCAACCCATGTCAGTGTTGACATAATGCAATCTTCCATTTACAATACGCATACTTGTGGCTTTACATAAGTCTAACAAATTATCACCAAAACGATGTCTTTGAAATGATATAATGATTTTGTAATACTATAATACCAGTGAAAATATAGTGTGTAAGTTGTATTTGTTGAAAGTCTGTGTATGACACACATTTAAATATTTCTCTTTTCAAACTATAGTGCTTCGCACGTGCGTATTTTTTGCGCTGATATTTCAATAACTATGTCTGTAGTTTTGAATTTGTATTTTTTGGAAAATTCTGATTGTATTTCAGGAATGAGTCTGAATGACTACAGAGAGGCTGTCAGGACTGGAAAAGACATATCATTCATATGTGTACACTGTAAGGAAGAGGTAAGAAAAACATATGTTGTACATGTATAACTGAATATAAATGAACAATTTTTCTAGCGCATACCGATATAACTGGAATTAGCTTAAATAACTGAAGTTTGTGTTAACTTTATCATTGTAAAAGTAGCCCAAACATAGTCTTGAAATATAATTAATGTCTAATTTATGTACTACACTGCTATACTGAAACCAATGAACTGTACGCCTACTGTTTAGAGTTCGAGTACCAAACTCTTCAATAGATTTTGCAAAATCGTCGCTTTTAAAGAGCGATACCGGAAATATCTTTGGTATATTTAAAAATAATGTTCAGTTAATAGTTTTATGATACATTCATTGTTTAATTAAACCCATCGAGGATACAATCATTAATCATAATATGTATATCAGTCATAAAAGAAGCGGACATGTCACAAATAAAGAATAAAATGGGTCAATTCATGGATCATATACGAGTATTAATAGTAATGTATTATAATCAATCTGTGTACATAAACCACGAAGGTCCTCCGATACTGGAATTAAGCACTGGTCCTATGATTGTGGAAGTGAGGTATGTTCCCATCATACACGAAGGTCCTCCGGTGCTAGAATTGAGCACAGGTCCAATGGTGTTGGAAGTGAGTTGTGTTCCAACTATACCTGATGATCCTCCGATACTGGAATTAAGCAATGGTACTATGACTGTGGAAGTGAGGTATGTTCCCATCATACACGTAGATCCTCCGGTGCTAGAATTAAGCAATGGTACTATGATTGTGGAAGTGAGGTATGTTCCCATCATACACGTAGATCCTCCGGTGCTAGAATTAAGCACTGGTCCTATGATTGTGGAAGTGAGGTATGTTCCCATCATACACGAAGATCCTCCGGTGCTAGAATTAAGCAATGGTACTATGATTGTGGAAGTGAGGTATGTTCCCATCATACACGTAGATCCTCTGGTGCTAGAATTAAGCAATGGTCCTATGATTGTGGAAGTGAGGTATGTTCCCATCATACACGAAGATCCTCCGGTGCTAGAATTAAGCAATGGTACTATGATTGTGGAAGTGAGGTATGTTCCCATCATACACGTAGATCCTCCGGTGCTAGAATTAAGCAATGGTACTATGATTGTGGAAGTGAGGTATGTTCCCATCATACACGTAGATCCTCTGGTGCTAGAATTAAGCAATGGTACTATGATTGTGGAAGTGAGGTATGTTCCCATCATACACGTAGATCCTCCGGTGCTAGAATTAAGCACTGGTCCTATGATTGTGGAAGTGAGGTATGTTCCCATCATACACGTAGATCCTCCGGTGCTAGAATTAAGCACTGGTCCTATGATTGTGGAAGTGAGGTATGTTCCCATCATACACGTAGATCCTCCGGTGCTAGAATTAAGCACTGGTCCTATGATTGTGGAAGTGAGGTATGTTCCCATCAAACACGTAGATCCTCCGGTGCTAGAATTGAGCAATGGTACTATGATTGTGGAAGTGAGGTATGTTCCCATCATACACGTAGATCCTCCGGTGCTAGAATTAAGCACTGGTCCTATGATTGTGGAAGTGAGGTATGTTCCCATCATACACGTAGATCCTCCGGTGCTAGAATTGAGCTCCATTCCAGTTATACAGACAAATGTGAGTTATTGGTTTTGCTTATTCTGCCAGTTTAATTGCTCAAAGATGTCACATAATTTCATGTTAATAATTTTTTGAATTTATATACAATATATACAGTTTTAGAGTTGGATGCGCAATTCACCATTTTTAACTGTTTTATTTAGCGTTTTATATCAACACATACTATTCAAATGACTTGTGCGCCGCATAGCGCTACTGGTTGTCATGGAAACATTTATATGTGCACTTCAAAGTGAAACATCGTCTAAAATTGCAAAACCACGGGATAGAAATGAATATTTGTTTGTCTGTGCAAAGTTTCATTCAGTTATCCTAAAGGACTTTGGAGTTATGAGAAAAGTCTACATACTTAATGGTCAACCCTCGTACATGGATGAAACTGTGGTAGAATCATGGTATCAGCTATTTTCTTCATAGTATATACATTATATTATTTGTATATACAAAATGTCATGAGTGTCATAGTTTGATATTATATGGTTCTCTAATCGTGGATCCTTTATAATCAGATTTCAGATGTGCAGGCCAATCTGTACATGGATGAGACTGTAGTAGATGCATCCACACTTGTAAATGGGTCCGGTTTTCATGAACTGACGGATGAGGAAGTGGATTTTGACGACTTACCTGTGGCAGAATCCACTGCCATTGGACTGATCGAAGTGGAATTCGATATATCAGATCGTCGGTTAGAATCTTCTGTCCATCCTATTCAGGAAAGGTAAGTATATGTAAGAAGAATTATGTACATAGTAATTTTGTTATGCATATTGAGGGTTCAACGCAACAGTGTCGTAACTCATATTAAAATAAGAACAAGTTATGACAGTGTTGCGCTGAGCCCTCAAATTTATACTAAAATTACCATTTGATTTATGATCATTATTCTGTAAATAAATATATAGTAATGTAACCATTTGGTTTACAGTGTTATTATGTGAATGATTATGTTATAAGTGTTAATCAATTAATCAAATTCATATGAATTCAGCTAAGTGTAACTATTATCATACTGTTGATGCATTACAGATCAGTCCATGACGTCCTCACTGAGTCCGTTATTCATAACCAGGGGGTCACTTATACCATCATAGAAGGTGTTTCACAGAAGAAAAAAAACTACTGATTACGAGCACTGGTTTTTCATATGGCTTAAAGGTGAACAATTGCATACCATAATTACAGTTGTGTTTCTTTTTTAAGTTTTATACAGATATAAAGTTCAATGCTGTTATATGGCGTCGCATGACGCGTTATAAATGTATGTCAATATTTGTTGTTAACGTTCATGTTATAAAAAAAATACAGTGACATATGTTTTTTTTGAGAATGCAGGGAACAAGTTTATATGTAAATTTGTATCTATATGGTCTAAATGGTGAACATTGTTTTTCGTACTTTTTAGAGAGAGAACAAGTCCGGCGTTGTTATTTGGCATTGCACGACACGTTCATGGAAGACATATTGTCACGCAACTATTCGACAAAGGGGTGATGTATTTGAACAAGGGCTTGTGAATCATATACATCCATCGACACCTGATAATGAGCTGAAGAAGCAGGTGTATTCAAAGGTATTATTATATACAGATTCACTGGATTAACGTTAAATCATGGAGTATTGTATTTTTATAAATTCACATTGAGTACGGACGATAATCACAATTGAATTGATAAAATATACGTTTCATACTAGGTTCGCGCTTTTTCTTGACAATAAATATACAGTACAGTATTGACTTTAATTTTGTAAATTTTACTAAGTTTGTCATTTTTCTTCAAATATGTTGTTCATCCATTATTATACAGTATTGACTTCTTACTTCTGTAAATTATACTGAGTTAATCAATTTTTCCATTAGGTTCGCGCATTATCATGTCAGCAAGTGTACCGGCCAGCACTTAGTATTGCGGAGCAAGTGCTACTAGAGAATGCGTCCGACAATCATGTCTGCATGCCATACCAAAGAAGGCCTTATTGAAGCGTGTGGCGAACAGGACACGAGCGGCGATGCGCCCATCAGAACCTCGCTCACTTGATTTTGAGGTAATTTTATAACAGTTGTATAATAACGAATGAGCAGCAAGCCTAGCATACATTAGATTTCATATTGTCATCAATATTTTACCGTTTCTTTATATATTCTGTTTGTATGCTAATTGTAATATATCGTAAACCTATAGGCATGTATTCATCGATCCATCTTTATCTTTTGTTACGTACACATACAAAGTGTATTTGGTGCATAAGTTTATTTCGCTATTATATTATGTACTGACAACACAGTTCTTTTTTAATTAGGTTGATCATGCCTTCATCAACAGCGATGAATTTCTTATTGCCGACTTGTCTGAAGATGACCAACGTCATTTTGTGTTCTCGACAAGATACCAGTTATCCCTACTGTCTACGGCCAAGCGATGGTACATTGATGGTACTTTTAAGGTATAGTATTTTCATTTCCATGGTCTCCTTTAATATTATGCAACTCGAAAACCTCAGGCATTGTTGGATTACAAAGGATGCCAAAAAGTTCATTACGAAAGACGCACACATCCAAAAATATGTAAAGTTAGACGGAAATTAAGAATCAGAAGTTGTGTAGTGTAACAAATACTTTATGCGTTGAAACTATATTAAAATCGGACAAACAGTTCTCTCATGATGAATGAAAACTTAATCTTTCTCCTCATCTATATACACATATCGATTTAATGTAGTTTTGTATGTTAATGGTTATTTTTTTATCAGATTCTCGGTGCTCCATTCCAACGGCAGGGACAGTTGATGCCTATTCACGCATTCATTGAAAAGGATGGGAAAACACAGCAAATGCCATTGGTGTTTAGTCTGATGTATAGGCGGACTATAAAGAAGACTACATTAAGGTCTATAGATAATTATTTGAGGTTAAAACTCGCTAATTATTTTCTTAAAACTGTGATATATCTCAGGAGTCTATATATTTTTCCCGGTAAAACAGTCACATGACATTTACACTATATCAATATAGTTTCATGAAGACAACTTTAGACTTCCATAATTATAGACCTCCATGTACTGACTGAAGACGATTATTCATATGTTTATATGTTCATAAATTTATGTATTATGCAACATGCACGCTGACCCTGTATAAAATGTTAAATTTTCATTATTATTTACTAGGTATTCAGGTCTATCAAAGAGCAAATGGACAATTTGGCTGTGTAAGGGTTTGTTGTGGATTTTGAGAAAGGTACTTTATTCAGCTTCTTTTTTTATATTGTTCATTTTATAATTCACACAGCTCAGTAGATGTACATATTGGATTTGCATTAATCCATATTAAAATGACCAATGCTTGTTGATTGTAACTGTATTCTAGTGAATCCCGACAGATATTTTAGTAAATCGTTTATGTAAAATATTTCTTTTGTTTAAAATAATTACAAGCAATTTCACTTTCAATATTATAACAAACAACATGAAACCTCTTATATTTCCAGCTGCTTGGCAGGCAATCCAGAGTTCGTTTCCCTGGGTGTCTATTATGGGCTGTGTGTTCCACTGGACTCAGGCCGTATGGAGACACGTCCAGCAGCTAGGACTGGCTGAAACATACAGGCAACGTACTGGACGGCATTCATTTGTAAGACAGCTACTGGCTTTGCACTTCTTGCCGCACCTACATATCCCCTGGGCGATGGACGCACTGACAGCCCAGGCATCAACCCCACAGACGCAATCCCTGATTCAGTACGTCCGTGATCAGTGGATTGAGAATTTAAGATTTAAGATATTCTGATAATTTCAATGTAAAAACATGATTCATCTTGGATACGTCTTCTAACCCGAAATTGGATTTCCTTTATTTCAGTGATGTAACTGTGTATTACAATGTACCAACTTCATCTTTTAGATAATATTTCATGACAGTATAACATTCTCATCATTAAACTAATCATGAGTTCTATCGTTTCAGGTTGGCATCATCGTTTGAATAGCAAGGCAGTACATAGTGGCTTGCAGTTTTATGAGTTGGTACCTCTTCTCAAGCGGGAAGCTGATTTAGTACAGTTGACTGTCAGTGCCGGCGATTTTAACAGAAATGTATGTGGAGGTTTTGTGGATGAATTACTTGAACAATGACATCACCACTTCAGCCTTTTTACGGTCTTGTGCTGAATTATATGGAGTTAGGATGTAAACAGTAAAACATCAATTATTATCAGGAACCATGGTTTAGTGATACTGTTACTTGTGTTATATTGTGAACACATATAATTTTTATGGTCTTATTTTTTTTAATCAATGTTAATTATTGTTAAGTTTTTGTTACGTTTCTGTTATATACATGTTATGTTTGTATCAGAATTGTAAGTGTAAATGCATATATGACTAGATATTTATAAACTTTCTAATGTCATTCAATGTTATTGTTATGTTTTTATAGTGTTTCTATTATGTTTTGTTTCGTTTGCATCATATTCATACATGTAAAATATTCAGTTTCTACTTTCTGTTCATTTATATGCTTAAACTGAACGATCGTTCAACGTTCCATAGCCTTCTATCGCTCGGTTTGCATAAATTACGGGTCCTGTATGTAAATAGTTAGTTAATTAATATATTTTTGTAAAATTTAATTAATGTTCTTGTCTGATTTCTTCGTGTAACTATTGTTTGATTATCTCTATGTGTGTGTAAATATCACAAAGTTTCACAATTCCGTTCCTAATAAATTTCATTCACTTATTCCGTTCTTAGTTTTTTTTTCTGTTATATGGTAGAAATAACTCACACTCAGTTAACAGTCATTTTGTAGTTATTGACACATACATCGATATTTATATATTATGGTACAGAAAAGAAATACTCAGCAAACAATTTGTAGTTATTGATACAGCTTAGTAAACAATTCATGGTACTAGATTTGACGATATTCGTTCAAATAACACTAACTAAATTTAATTAACTTCATACTGCTTTACACTATTACCAAATTAGCTATACACGATAGCTGCACAATTTTGACAATGAGAACCAGGCTAACATGAAATGTTAGCACATTTTTTATGCAGGGGACCAGGCTAACTACACTTTTGCTAAATGATTCATTAATGGAATTTAAATTATAATAGTCAATAACAACACACGTTATTATTTCTATGTACCTGTATTAAATTTGACCGTCTTGGACTAGGCCGTCTTGGTCTTGGACTGTCTCGGTAATTGATTGTCATGGAATTGTGCCGCCTTGACCTGTCACCTCATGTTGTAGTAGGCGAACTTAGTTGGGAGCGACCTCGTGTATCAAGCAACCTCATGTAGTTAGCAAACGGTGCTAGGAGCGACCTCATGTGTCGAGCGACCTCATATTATTAAGCGACTTCATGTGGTAGGCGAACCATGTTCGAAGCGACCTCATATATTAAGCGACCTCATGTATAATAAGACCTTGTGTTTCAAGCGACCTCATATATAAAGCAATCTCATGTAATTGGCAAACTGTGATAGAAGCGAGATGTTTCAATTCATTGAGGATAACAAATAGGTTGCTCTTTGATTTCCTTATTGCAGGGTTTTCTTACATGACTCACTTCGTTTTACTTCTTGTGCAGACTTACCTGTGAACACAGATGATTACAAATGATGTCTTCTTAATCAATCAAACTTTATTTTACAGTTAACTTGTTACATGTACAGGGCCTTTTTTTCAAAAACTGGGAAGGGGCCTTAGCCTTTCATTTTGGGAAATTCAAGCGCGATATTTGGCCAAATTTTGACAAGGTTAGACTACTGAGTTTAAATAGCATTGTAGTTTTGGGAATGTCTTGCCTAGAATTGGGAAAAAACAGCCTTTCTGTAAGTGGGAAATGATGGTTAGGTGAACTGTCTGTCTCACATGACTCTGACTGTTGAAAAGGGGCGTAAAGCTTGATATAAACAAAATAAACAAAGTTCATCTCTTGGTTAAATGGTTGTCTATTTAGAAACTGTGCATTTCAAACTTATTTGTGTCCTTTCAAGATATTTGTGATTTTTGAGACAAAGTGATAGCTCAGCTTTCCTTAGCCATCACTTGCTTGGCGTGCATGAATTTTGAACATGACCAAAGTACTACATTTATCTGCCATGCAATCATTAAACTAGTTCTTGTTCCATGTTGCAGTGCAAGTCTATTAATATTCAGTTTTCATGATTACTTTTTAGTAATTCGATTTTTGTCTTTTAATGATCAGCACCGTTGTAAGATTTTGTCATTTTAAATATCTAATGTGGATTCTTCCAGGCAATTACAGGAATTTACTGTCTGTTTAGCCAAATCCATCTTCCCGAATGAAGGGGACGACAGTATAAAAAATAGAAAATGTGTCAGTGAAATAATCGAAACTATTCGGCATCATGCTCACCAATTGGTAAAAAATTACCCTGCATTGGCAAACATAAATGTCGACTTATGTAAAGGTATGTTTACAATGATTTATTTTAGTTTGTGTTGTTTTAGTGTATTTCATGTTATGTTCGTGTATTGATTTTATTTTAGTGTATTTAAGTATGTGTATTAGTGTTCTTTTAGTGTATTTGTGTTATTTTAGTGTATCTATGCTATTTTAGTGTATTTGTGATATTTTAGTGTATCTATGCTATTTTAGTGTATTTGTGTTATTTTAGTGTATCTATGCTATTTTAGTGTGTGATATTTCAGTACATTTATGTTATTTTATATAGTGTATTTAGTACAATTTGTTTTATTTCAGAGAAAGAATCAGTTTGTGGAGAGAACTTAAAACCACTTGATGGTGTCACTTGTCCAGCTAATAGATGTTCAGCTGACCATGCATGCAAAAACGGACATTGTTGTCCAATGGGTGAGTTTTGCATATTGTACTAAGTTACGTACTACTTATGTATTTCATTTTGATCCTCTTTCCTGTTATACAAATGTATTATCAAACCTGGAACCAGCTAGCCCATTATGTATTATCAAACATGGCACCAGCTAACCCATAATGTATTACCAAAAGCTGGAACCAGCTAAACCTGTAATGTATTATCAAACCTGGAACCAGCTAGCCCATTATGTATTATCAAACATGGCACCAGCTAACCCATAATGTATTACCAAAAGCTGGAACCAGCTAAACCTGTAATGTATTATCAAACCTGGAACCAGCTAACCTGTAATGTATTATCAAACTTGGAACCAGCTAACCTGTAATGTATTACCAAAACCTGGAACCAGCTAAACCTGTAATGTATTATCAAACCTGGAACCAGCTAGCCCATTATGTATTATCAAACATGGCACCAGCTAACCCATAATGTATTACCAAAAGCTGGAACCAGCTAAACCTGTAATGTATTATCAAACCTGGAACCAGCTAACCTGTAATGTATTATCAAACTTGGAACCAGCTAACCTGTAATGTATGACCAAAACCTGGAACCAGCTGTTTTATCATATAAATTATTCATTATAAGTATAACTTAGTTCAAAATCACTTTTGACATGGAATCTAATTTGCATATTTCAGAGAAGGAGGGGCAGTGTCCCAGACCCCGAGGATCGCCATTGTGTAAACTTAAATGTTCCAAAGACTCTTATTGCAAGACAAAAGAAAAATGTTGCAACATTGGCTGTGGCTCCCGTACATGTGTAGAGATGGGTAAGGCGTTAATATCTTTAATCTTGACCTCAGACATAATTTGTGAACTAAGCCTGCTTGGATATTCTCAATACACAGTCAAACCTGTGAACACAGGCCACCCTTGGAAAGACAAAATGAGGCGTTTATTGAGAACTGTCCTTTATTTTTGGTGATCATTTGTTCTAAATAATCAATGACTGTTTAGAAATAACAGACTTTTATACACAGGATGACCTTTATTCATAGGTGACTGCAAACACAGGTTTGATTGTAAGTTCAGTACGACCTCTCTAGAGTGACACTCTCTGTAGCAACAACACTCCTGTAAAACAACATGATTTTTTCCCTCCGCATGATTTAACTATCAATTTAACCTTTAGAGCAACATCCACTCAACAACAACTTAATTTTGCTACACCAAAGGGTGTTGCTTTGGAGAGGTTGCACTGTACTTTATAAGTTATTAAACAGCAGGGGGGTTACATGGTCAAGTGGCTGTCTGATAGTAATATTACTCTCATAGGTTGTTGCTTTGGAGATCCCAAGGTTGCACTGTATATTTAAAACACATTTTTTTACAGTCACCAGTGAGCCAAGTAAGTGTGAGGTGGAGTTAATGGATGCGAAAAAGCAATTAGAGAAAAATGGAATATGTGGAAATGGCAAAGCTGTCTTAAAATGAACAAATTGTAATGGCAAGAGGTAGGGACTGTCAAGTGACTTCACTCATAGATCTATTTATTTCTATGAACTTTGTTCAAGAAAATTGAAATTTAAACATACTCTTAATCCTAAACTGTACATTTAATAATAAGAAGTGTAATTGGTAAAAGTAGACCACTGTGATATTTAACTCAGGAGCAAGCACGTAACATAACAAACAATATGATTAAATGACAAACCACTAATATTGAATTTGTTCATTCATGGTCTAAGACTAGTCTGCGAATTTAGAATCAGAGTTACTATAAGGAAGTACCATATTATTTATTTTTGACAGTTATAACCCTGTACAATCAACTCTTTTGTTTTGATTTCAGGCTAGGTGGAATTGTTAAATATGGTGTTTCCTGTGAATGTGTTTTTATGTTCTATTTTCCAGATTAATGTTGTAAGACATTCAAAACTTATAAAGATATTTTCTAATTCAGAATTCAATTAATGTCTAGTTATATCCAGAACACAGATTTTGCAAAAAATTAACCTAATTGGTTATGAAATAAATTTAAACAACAACTATGGTATGTTAAATAAATATAGCCATATTTATTGTCTTTAATTTATATGAAGATGTTGGCATTTGAAAGTAAAGTCACTGACTGGCAACATTGTATCAATTCTCTATTTTTTCATAAAGTTGTATAATTTTCCTTCTAAACTAAGAACACAGTAAAACCTTGCCTAGCAACCAACTTGATATTATGACCAGCTGTTTGAAAAAAACTCTAATTGTCAGACAAGTTTTTCAAATATTTCTATACATTTCAACTTGATTGTAAGACCGTTTCTATTGGTCACAAAGATGGTCTCTTAATGTACAGGTTTTACTGTCTGTGCAGGAATCAATCTCATTTACCATTCTAGCATTAGATTTAACATTTGATTAGATTTGTAATAAGAAGAGGAAAATAATGTACCCAATGCAGGGCTCAAACCCGCGACCTCCTGCTTGCAAGTCAAATGCTCTACCAACTGAGCTAATCGGACTGGTGAATATCCCAGCCAATTTATAAATACAATATACCACACTGCTACAGATTCATATAATCTATATTTGTGTTTATTTATACAGTCCATCCGGGTGTCTGTCCCACAGCACGAACAACATGCCGGGCTGATAGAACCATAACTTCCTGTACAGATGATAGCAAATGTAAACAACATGGACAGAAATGTTGTTTAGTAAAACAAACTAATGATGTC
Organism: Lutraria lutraria; assembly: GCA_964023205.1. NCBI lineage: Eukaryota > Metazoa > Mollusca > Bivalvia > Venerida > Mactridae > Lutraria > Lutraria lutraria. Next base: position 12,479,289 of record OZ026848.1, on the reverse strand, counting down.
TGTGAACAAAAGTGTGTCAATGCAAATGCAGGTATGATTATTATCTGATCATTTTGTTATATCTTGTTTTCCTAACATGATTTTTTAAATGATTTTATGAGATAATATTTATTTTATAGACTCTTAGACTATATGCTGAAGAGTTACGAAATTACCCAGAACTTTACGATTAATGATTCACGACTCACCTTAAATAATATTACATGCAACAGAACATTCCACATAATTATTTAGTTTAATTATCATAAAATTTCGTGGTTTTATGTTTCCTTTTTTTTGTCTAAATTGAATTATTTTCGTAATCTGTAATTTTCCTAATATTTCATATCAAAGATAATTACCTAATGGCTGCCTATAGAAATTTTCCAATGTTGAAAAACATTCAATTATTTATCTTTTTTCTTGTTTATTTTCAGCACCTGAGGAAATTATGGATGGTATGTTAGTTCCTTAATCAATAGTTGGACAAGTGTCTTGATTTATTTACATGTGTATATGTCATAATGTAACATATACATCAGTAAGGTACAAGTTGATATGTGTAACATTATATATAAGTAATGTACATATTGATAAATGTAACATATACATTAGTAATGTACATATTGATACATGTAACATATACATTAGTAATGTACATATTGATACATGTAACATATACAAAAGTAATGTACATATTGATAAATGTAACATATACATAAGTAATGTACATATTGATACATGTAACATATACATAAGTAATGTACAAGTTGATATATGTAACATTATATATAAGTAATGTGCAAGTTGATACATGTAACATCATACATAAGTAATGTATATATTGATACATGTAACATATACATAAGTAAGGTACAAGTTGATATATGTAACATTATATATAAGTAATGTACAAGTTGATGTATGTAACATTATATATAAGTAATGTACATATTGATACATGTAACATATACATAAGTAATGTACTTATTGATACATGTAACATATACATAAATAATGTACATAATGATACATGTAAGATATACATCAATAATGTACATATTCATACATGAAACATATGCATAAATAATGTACATATTGATACATGTAACATATACATCAATAATGTACATATTGATACATGTAACATATACATAAGTAATGTACTTATTGATACATGTAACATATACATCAATAATGTACTTATTGATACATGTAACATATACATAAATAATGTACATAATGATACATGTAAGATATACATCAATAATGTACATATTCATACATGAAACATATGCATAAATAATGTACATATTGATACATGTAACATATACATCAATAATGTACATATTGATACATGTAACATATACATAAATAATGTACATAATGATACATGTAAGATATACATCAATAATGTACATATTGATACATGTACCATATGCATAAATAATGTACATATTGATACATGTAACATATACATCAATAATGTACATATTCATACATGAAACATATACATAAATAATGTACATATTCATACATGTAACATATACATACAAATCACCATACTCAATGAACTAGTCACCATGATAAGCATAAATTGTATTTATGTTTTAGATTGCCCGAACCGTAAATGTTGTCCCATCACTTTGTGTCAGGGTTTAGTTTGTGCCAAAGATAAGACGGCTGTTTGTTGTGTCAATTCTTTCGGAGGTTGTAGCATGGAGTTCTACAATACAACTAGCCGGATAGACGACTGTGAAGCTGGTAAGCTGTTCAACATAATCAGAATCATTAAGGTTACGGGAAAAACTTTTGTGCAACTGAATCGCCTAGAACTGAGTTTTTGGTCTGAAGAGATTGTACAAAATTTTATTTACTAAGTTTAATTAAAACTAGGACGTCAAATTTTGTTCTCTATTGGAAATGTTTTTGAAAAAGCATAATTTTGAAATTTTAATGAAATCCCCTTAACGTGTACAATTGATTTGGAATTATTTTACAGGTATATCAGCATGTCAAAAAAAAGCGTTTCCAAGCCATGCAGAGGAACAATGAAAGAAATACTGGATCAGATAATCAACGTCTAGTACAATTCATTAATTCTGGTGAAAGAGAAGATCAGAGGATGGGGAGAGGAGGTGAAATGGAAAGTGACTCTGAAGATGATGATGACAAGTCAGATGATGATGATGATGATGACATGCATGATGAGGATGATCTTCCTGAAGATGAAGGAAAGGGACACAGTAAGTATTTACATATAATCAAAGTATTGAAAGTACTCATGGAAACTGAACTTACATAGACTTGCACTGCAACATGAAATGGGAACTAGTTTAATAATTATTTGTAGATAAACATAGTACTTAGGTCTAGATAAAAATTGATGTACATGCTGAGCTTGTGACGGCTAAGGAAAGCTGAACTATCGTTTAGTTTCCAAAAATAGATAAAACACTGACACCTAATGATTCACTTCCTGTAGTTGCTGATTCTCAATTTGTAACTTTTTGTGATTCCATTCAGTAAAAGAAACTTGCTGGACTGGCCGGTCTCTATTAGCTACGACACATTCAGACACATCACATTGAAAGCTCACTAATTCATTTCAAGTCCCACATTTTTATTCAATCCGAAAAGTTAATATAAATAAATTGTAACTAAAAATGGTCGGGAGGACATGAATGGCCCCGCTAAGAGCTAAGTAAAAAAAGGGTCACAACTCCTGTGAAAAGGTTTGGATTTTAACTTCAATCTAACTTGACCTGTATTTTATTATTATACAACTTCATGTAAAATATGAAACTAATCCATGAATTATTTTTGAGTTATTGATCGGAAACCAAAATTTGAACAGACAGATAGACAGGGGTAATACTTTAATTATGTCCTGCCATTTCAAATGACTAGGGCATAAAAAAAATTCTCGTGTAACAGTGCTTGAAATTTGGAATCCAAATATAATCTGTCTATAATTGTCAATTTATAGATGTTTGGTATTCATTCAATACAAACTTTTCTTGATACCTGTGTCACAACTCTTTTATTCATTTTACAAGAACATCATTTCTTGGCTCTCTTAGAATATAAATTTATTTGATGGTGTGTATATGTCATACACTTTTATTTTAGTGTTTTTTTTTTCTATTACTGTAATTTTTTTCCTTTGTTTTTTAGATTCTGAAGACATGGATGATATGATTAGCCAGCAGGGTGAAATGCAAATGTTGTGCCGAGCGTTTGATGCGTATGGCGTGTGTTAAAAAGGGGCCACATGTAAAATTGGGGCTGGTGAGAGTATGTGGGAAATTTGTGAATGTACAAAGGGATTTAGTGGTTTATTCTGTGACCAGAAGGAGGAATTAGGTAAGATTCCGTCTATGGTTTAGTTATTGACTGTGAAAGGCATGATCTTCAGTAGAGTAGTCTGTGATAAACCATCTTGTAATATAGTATACCTGGCCCTTCCTCCCACCTCTCATATCTGAAACAACTGGTCAATATCTTACTTCCGGTATAAACATGAATGAAGACCACAGTTTGTACAACAATACAGCTTATGGCATTAAGCTTTTTAGAAGAACTTTTAAATTTCATGTAAGGGAACAAACCCTGTTATTACTATAACCTTGTATGGAAGTCATTGTCTCCCCTGATAAACATTTTACTACTGGATGAAGTCCACAGTTTGTACAACAAATGACGTCTGTTTTTACACATATCATAATGAGTAATAGATCATTTGATACATGTATTATTATAGGTATTATGACATGAATATTGCATGTACATGCTTTTAATACATTAATTATACTGTACTTCTAAAACTCATGATTTGTATCTGTTACATACGTCCGTGGTGAACCAAACTTTACAATGAGTCTTGTGTACATCTATTATTTCTACAGGGACACTGTGTAACCGTGACATGGCAAGAATCAGTGACATGAAGGAAGTATTGGAGAACTCTGTCAGAACCAGACAACAGTTGATTATACATGAAATATTGAACATTGTGAAAAGATTAAAATTCCTGCCTTCTATAACATGTGACAGTATGGGTAAATTTAACTCTGTACAGGTGAGTGTCTAATTGTTTACATTCAATGTGATTAATTGGATATAAAAAATTGATTTTCAGTTCATAAATCATGTTAAGATTGATTGCTTATATATCTTTGTGTAAAACAACTTTTCACCATTTAATAACAGGATGTTAAATATTTTTTGGAAACTGAACGACAATTTAGCTTTCTATATATCCGTCATTCGCTCTGCATGCATGAATTTTTATGTGGACCTATATATTAAGAGCTATGTTATTGTTAAACTAGTTCCCTGTCCATGTTGCAGTGCAAATCTATGTAAGTTCAGTTTCCCTCAGTACTTTCAGTACTTCGATCAGTTCAAACAATTCTTTCTTATCCTGAATATGTCTAAATAAGCAAAATTTTCCAAGCAACTTGGTGTCCAAGAAAGTTACATACATGTATGAATGTCCTATTTTTGTGAGTTGAACTATTGTTCAACTCATCTAGGTCATCATTCGCTGGGCGCATGTATTTTTTGTGCAGACATGAGTACCACTTCCGCTATCAACATCCACTGTGAAAATATTTGTTTTTGATGTCATAAATCCCTAATCTGTCCGCTTAAAATAACTTCATTTTTCAGATGGCAGTCATGTTACCAAAAACTGAAAATTTAATTGAATTTTATTTCTGTGCTGATGAAAACAAGGGTCAACGAATTATGAATACCCCTGTGACACTGGTATCAAGCAACAAGAAGCCTGACTGTAGTAATGTCAATTACATGAACCCAGATATTTTTTGTAAGTCTGTGTTATGATTTATTCAGCTTATTCATTTAGGTGTACAGAACAACCTCTCCAGAGCGACCCTCTCTTGAGCAACATCCTCCCTTCAACAACTGTATGATTTTTTCCCACTGTACAATTCAACTATTAATTTAACCTCTCTACAGAGTACCGGTAAGCGAAATGGAGATGGATGAAAGTTGTATAATGTAGTCATTGTTAGTTAGATGATTATTATAAACAAGAACCTATCACCCTTGGTCTGACCGAGTTCTCGTAAAACATTATATCCATGTAGGCAGTTTATTTGAAAACATAACCTTTGATATTTTGTATTATATGACAAGAATAATGTAAAAAGGGAAGTTACAATATTACATTTGGGGTCACAGTGTGAGTATTGTTAGATAAAAAAGCTGTCTTCATATGAAGACTATATGTTCCAGTTGCTGTTGGATATGAGAGTCAGTAGACAAACAATAACATACATGTAGATTTAGTATCTTGAACTACATTGTATATATATATATATATGTAATACATTTACAATGCTTACCATTGTTCACCCCAGGTTCACACCTGGTGGAAAAAATCAGTGAGTTTGGCCACAGTAACTATGCTAAGGCAGCAAAATGTCTCTTTAGAAGGCTTTACAAGGAGGAGAAGTGGGTTGGTCATGCATTAACTGGAGAGAAGGCTCACAGTAAATATGATGGCAGGCCAGCTATAAAGGACCTATCCAAAATGAACATTATATAATTATATGGTAAATTGAACTTTAATGTATGTATTTCTACAAATTAATGGTTATGAGATACTAACCTAGCTTACATACAGTACAACCTCTGTAGAGCAACACCCTGTGGGAGCTGCAAATATTGGCTGGTGTTTAGAGGTTGTTGCTCTACAGAGGCTAAACTTATAGTAAATATCAGATTAGGAAAATTTTGAAGGTGTTGTTATAGAGAGGTTGTAGGCGTTAACAAATGTATGTATATAAGTCCTTGATGAAATCTTATGGGTGAACTTGGATGCCTGCTTGTCTTTTTATTTGAAATTGTGGCATGAATTTCATCTTTCAATTAAAGATTTAGTCCAAATGATTTATTAAACAACAAGAAAGAGTGAAGCTATTGAGAATATTGGAAAAAAATCTTTAGTGTCGTGTTTCTAATATAATCCAACCATATAAGCCCAATATGACAATCGGCAGTACCATCACCGTCATTAACGCCTACACATTAACATAATCAGCACTATCGTTACCGTCAACCTTCTAATCTTCTCCATTAGCAGCAACAACAGCAGCAACAACAGCAAGAACCCTTTTATTAACAGGAGCATCACAACATACAACACAATCATACACACATTCTGGCCAGAATCTCTATACTCATCATCATCATTAGCTGCAGTAGGAGCAGCATCATGAATACATTCAACAACAGGAGCATCGTATTATACAACACAACCATACATTCTGATCAGTATCTCTATACTCATCATCATCATTATCAACGGCAGCAGTCGGAACAGCTGTTTCCAAGCAACATGTGCAATTATATTTTATCATTTTAGCATCATCATCATCAATAACAACTTTAAACAAGATCATCATGAAAATACAGTATCATGTACATACGTTTACTGTTTATAGTGTAATTCTTGTTGAATACTATTCAATGAGATTTTATTGTATATTTCAGACAGTTTCCTGACACCAAACCTGACTATAGAAGTAGGAGATGATAAAGACGATTTGAAGTTATGCTACAACTACCCTAAAAAACTTGACCATAAAATGACATTCAGCATTAAGATGCTCTGATGAGGGTACATTCTGATGGTCCTTCCATAGTATCATTCAATCCCCAGCCTGCAATCCACCACTGGTTGTCTAATGGCCCTGGTACCAGACATTTGCGTGGTCACAAAGTACCACAGAAAACTCATGGTAATCATCATAAAATAATATTAAGCATAACTACTGACCAAACTGTTTCAGACAGCTATGAAAGTTATTTATTTTTTATGAACCATGTTATGTTTGCTGTGCTTGAGTATCTATGACTGTAAATACGAAATAAAATATTGGTTTTTCATAACTCTGTGCCTATTTTTTTTTACTTATGATTGTTCTATCTATTTCAGTTGCTGTAGACATTTCGGATGATGAGAGTGATCCTACATCAAGAGATCAGTAGTTAGTTACCAGTGTAACAGTGTTAGACTAGACGACTGTGTGTGTGTATATAAATTGTGCTATTGTGAAATTATTATGACTGTGAAATCATTTTTTATGAAAACTCTGGGTTGATTTTATAGAAATGTGCTTAAGTATATGATTGACTTGTTTTCTTGAAAGTGTGCTTAATAAACTAGTGTAAATGGTTAAAAGAACTGTAGCAGCTTGACTTCAAAGTTTGTATATATGTGATGGTGATACTATTTTGTTATGAAAACTCAGGGGTGATTTTATAGAAATGTGTTTACATATATATTTATGATTGACTTGTTTTCTCAAAAGTGTGCTTAATAGACTAGTGTAAATGGTTAAAAGAACTGTAGCAGCTTGACTTCAAAGTTTGTATATACGTGATGGTGATATTATTTTGTTATATGAAAACTCTAGGATGATTTCATAGAAATGTGCTTAGATTAATGACATATGATGATATGTTTTAGCTTGACTTGTTTTTCTTTGTAATATAAGTTATAATGGAACTGTTTGTTGCTTATTTATGTCTTTACTTTATTTCTACTAGTGCACTTGGTAATGATATTGGAAACTGACATAACACACACGAAACATAGGTAATTCCGATCAATTACAGATATACGATACAATTAATTTGGGCTACCAGGAAAAAATGCTGGTAGCCCCTGGGCTACCAGAAAAAAATTCTGGTAGCCCAACGGGCTACCACACACAAAATATATTTACGGACACTGAACAAGGTCAAGTGTCAAGGTCGTTATGTGATGCTCAGCGCGACTGAACCATTGTATTTCACCATTGTAGAAGTCAAGGTTAATAGTTTGGTGTGATGATTTGCAGCCATTCGTGACATTCGTTTGATTTCAAAATAAAACACAGGTTTTAAGTAAAAGAAAATTGTGAAATTTTAACCACTAAAATGATGTGATTATTGTTTTATAGATTTCAAATGCAACAACTTAATATCAGATAAAAAAATCTGCATCAACAGGTCCATTAAAAGCAGATGTACATGTACATCACAATTGAGTTTTCGAAACTTACCTGCATTTACCTAATAGGGTTTACTAAAAATTAACTTGTATTGTTAAAACGCCGAAGGAGGAATGTCAATTATAAGGCAGACGATAGTTGTTGCAACATATTCAATGAATTTGTAATTTCAACAACCAAACACTTTAGCCATTCCGAAATTAGAAACAAATCAACAGTTGGAATAAGTAAGAACATTAAAGCTGAATAAATCTTCTAAATGTATATAAAATCTCCGGGACAAATATTCAATCAAGTGTTTTGGAATTCTGTGTACTATGCTTCTTTACCATTGAAAAAATGTAGTAAGTCAGTTCTATAGGATTACTCTCCCATTAGCTGGTATAAAATAAAGGACACGGGTAAACGTATGAAGAAAATTTTACCAAAAAGTACATCTGTAATCTTTTCACACAATAAAGTTCAATATCTCTACTTTATGCAATGAACAATAACTAAGGAAAAAAGAGAGTCCCAAGACCTCTTTTTGGTGCCGAAAGTATGGTGGGGTGCATGGGCCAGAATCAGATACAATGTATATCAATTTCATATGTATATTTTTTCAACACGTTTTGAAAAGTTTTCTATTCAGCCTTCATTTATATGACAATAATATGTATTTATTCATTTGAAGTAATTATAACAGCTTTATACCCAGTCAAACGCATTCTAAAGATCATTATATATAAGTAGTCGAATATTAACCTTTTTTTTCTTAAAAGTTCATTTTGGCATCCTATTTTGAAGAAATTGACAGCAATCATGCATTAAAATGTGTAGTTACGCATCAATGTCGTATAATAATTCATTACAGTTATTACAGAAAAGCTCAGGGAGAGCTGTTAGCATGCTACTGTGTCTGGCGTCCGTCCGTCTGTCCGTCTTCAATTCTGCAAAGGACTTTTCCTCTGAAACGGCTGTGTCAAATTTGAAGAAACTCCACAGAAACGATCTTTGGTGGTCATTTACAAAACAAAATGATAAAAGAAGCTCATTCCATGCAGAACTCTGATTTCCATGGCAGCCAAAAGGAAAATATTAAACAATCTAATTGTCTTAAACCTTATGGTGTAAAACATAGATATTTGACATGGAACATCATCTAGACCTTCTTCGATATAAGCGGGATTTCGATACAAGCGATTTCGATATAATGAGTTTCGACTGTACTTTATGGTAAAATTTTCTTCATATGTTTACCCGTGTCCTTTTGTGTCTTTTCAGTTTGAACTCATTAACTTCTGAAGCTTTAAATGGCCTGTCTTACATTAGATGTATTGGTTATGAAATTAAATTCAAGCATGAAAAGTCATCAAAATAATACTGTTCATTGCAAAGGTGAAAATTATTAATAAGCTAAAAACTATGATCATTTCATTGAAAATGATATTCCTTCACAAGTCTGGTTACATTCAAAACGGCTTTCTCTGACATATGGTAATGTTTGCCTGCTGTATTTGATATGAATATGTGATTGCATAAAATCTGTTCATTGTATTATCAGTTAGTAAAATCACGTAGGGTATCTTTTGCATCGGAATATATTACTGATTTATTTCTTGATTTACACAAAGATCTGTATGAATATCTTGTTTAGCTGTACAATTTAGCCATGTTTTTCTATGTATAATAGCGTTGAGTTTATTGTGTATCTTTTATGAGCAGCAATGATGAAATCTCAGCATTATCAACCATTCTTCATTCTTTGCTTTGACTGTGTTGATCCTCATAATGTATAGATTTGTCATTTCATGTATGTTTGAATATATTATATAATATACGTATTGTAAGTGTATTTTACTTCGTATTTTGTTTACAAATAAAATATTTTGTTCTGTTCATAAATATAGATGCCTAAACATTTTTCGGAGTGCAGCCTATTTATTGACTAGGCAACAGTGAGTTAACATTGTGCAGAAAGATCATCAGAGAAACCATAAGTAATGGTTCTGTTGGTTAAACCATACATAATAATGAAAATAGTACTTGGCAGCAAAACAACTTATGTTGATGAAATAAATTGTAAATTCAAATGTAATTCACAACAAAATCATTCTTTTTTAAGATTATTTTATTTCTGTACAACAAATTCATGACAATATGTGTAAATAAGAAGTGAACGCCAAGAAACAGATATTGAATGATATGAATACATCAAATGTATCATTACACATAGCAGATAATTACATGTAAATGTAGATTTGTGCAAACAAAAATATTCACACAAATTTTTTTTTATCAAGACTTAATAATAAAAATACTGATTTTATCTGTAGTAACTTTGCAAAAACTATTTCCCCATGTTTCATCTATTTAATTTAGAGAACTTAATTTGACATAAAAACGTAGTCATTTATACATGTACAAATGTTGACCCATAGACCAATTCAATTTATTGCGAGAGCTATTTAGTGTAATTCCTATCAGCAGTAAGTATTTTTTATGAAGTTTGGTAAAAAATACATGTACCAGAATTTATCTGCCATAACCAGATAATCTTAAAGAGAACTACTATCATTTCATCAATAGCTTGTAAATACCATGCAACCTCTCCATAGCAACACCCTTTTGGAATAGCAACATTACTTTGTTATTTAGAGGTTGTTGCTTTAGAGGTTAAATTAATGGCAAACAGTGGGAAAAATCATTCTGATGTTTGAGGGACATGATGCTCAATGAGGGCCCCTTTGGAGAGGTAGAATAGCAACAACAATTTTAACCACCACCAAGAGAACATACACATGTAGATGGAGAAATTTTGTTGTTTCACAATTTTTGACAAACACACATTATCGTACTGGACTGTTCTTGTTGTAACACAAACATTATTCATGATTACACACACTGGTTAAGTCCTAAACCATACAATGGATGTGCTACTTAAGTCTGTATTACATTGTCTATTTCCATAAGAAGCCACACTTATAATTTTATGTCAATTTTTATGTTCCAATCCTCATTCCATTTATCAAACTGTGTGAAGTTCTCCATTCTCAAACCAAATCTTTAGATATGTAGAATTATATTCATCACATCAGAACATGATCAAACTAAAAGGTCTGTGTTTTACTATTTTCTGTATTCTATCCGTATCCAGTGATGCAGGATCACGTTATCAATGAGTTGTGTCCATTGTTCACTTAATCATCACCGCTATTTCAAATATTCCTCGAGTTTGAATCTCATAAGATTCTTCCTGAAATTTTGAATAATGTTATTAATGCTGATAGATTACAATAAATAACCTTAACAATTTTACTTTATGTCCAGAGTTATCGTTCCAACCCGGACATGTAAAATCCTAAAAAAAACTATAGAAATACAGCTCCAAGTGTACTAAATTTAACTTTATCAGTTAAAAGAGTTTTAGCTTTGATTTTACTTAGAACCTTTTGAATTTCTTGACAAAACGTATACCCAGTAGTATTTATTTGATATTGAATTTACCTAACATCTTTCTCTGTATAAATCAGCTTGCTAATAAATCTTCAGCTCTGTGGTGGAAAATACCCTCTCTTCATGTTTGTCTTGAAATCACACCAAGCCATACCTGGAAAGCATACAATAAGAAGAAGATATTAACAAGAATTTTACGGAACTGACAATCAGACACACTTCTTGTTAAATCAGAAAATGCGTGGTCTGCAGTACTGAACCATAGACTCCTCAATGAGTAACACGATTTACAGGACAAACTCCAGACTCATAAAAAAGAACAACACTACAAGACATGCCACAAAAACGCACCCGTGATAATCATGTTTCAGCAGGAATGTCTCCTTATAAAGTGAGAGTATTGGACTGCGAAGATGAAATCCAGGTTAATCAATGAGACATGACCTGCAGATATGAACTCCCAAATCATCAATCAATTTGTGGACTGCAGTTATGTACCCTAGAATCGTCAGCAAGAACGTGGGCTGCAAACATGAACTCCTAACTTGATGAATTAGAAAATCCGTAGTCTGCAGTACTGAACTATAGACTCCTCAGTGAGTAACAAGATTTACAGGACAAACTCCAGACTCATTAAAAAGAACAACACTACAAGACATGCCACAAAAACGCACCCGTGATAATCATGTTTCAGCAGGAATGTCTCCTTATAAAGTGAGAGCATTGGACTGCGAAGATGAAATCCAGGTTAATCAATGAGACATGACCTGTAGATATGAACTCCCAAATCATCAATCAGTTTGTGGACTGCAGATTTGTACCCTAGATTCGTCAGCAAGAACGTGGGCTGCAAACATGAACTCCTAAATTGGTAAATCAGAAAATCCCTAATCCGCAGTACTGAACTATAGACTCCTCAGTGAGTAACAAGATTTACAGGACAAACTCCAGACTCATAAAAAAGAACAACACTACAAGATATGCCACAAAAATGCACCCGTGATAATCATGTTTCAGCAGGAATGTCTCCTTACAAAGTGAGAACATTGGACTGCGAAGATGAAATCCAGGTTAATCAATGAGACATGACCTGTAGATATGAACTCCCAAATCATCAATCAGTTTGTGGACTGTAGTTATGTACCCTAGAATCGTCAGCAAGAACGTGGGCTGCAAACATGAATTCCTAACTTACCAGTGAGACTCCATAATGATTCAAGACGAGAAACAAAAATTGGTTAAAGAAGACCCAAATTAAATAAAATGATAAAATATTAAAACGATTAAAAGTTTAAAAGAATATATACAAGATAGATTAAAAAATGGTTAACGTTTAAAAGGATAAGATATTAAAAGAGTAAAATGGTAAAAGGTTAAAATGGTTAAAAGTTTAAAAGAATAACATTAAAATGGTTAAAAGTTTAAAAGAATAACATTAAAATGGTTAAAAGTTTAAAAGCATATATATATACAAGATTAAAATGGTTAAAAGTTTAAAAGGATAAGATAATAAAAGAATAAAACAGTAAAATGATAAAAGGTTAAAAGTTTAAAAGAATATATACAATATTAAAATGGTTTGAAGTTTAAAAGCATAAGATATTAAAAGAGTAAAATAGTAAAATGATAAAAGGTTAAAATGGTTAAAAGTTTAATAGAATATATACAAGATTAAAATGGTTAAAAGTTTAAAAGGATAAGATAATAAAAGAATAAAACAGTAAAATGATAAAAGGTTAAAAGTTTAAAAGAATATATACAATATTAAAATGGTTTGCAGTTTAAAATCATAAGATATTAAAAGAAATAAAATAGTAAAATGATAAAATGGTTAAAAGTTTAAAAGCATAAGATATTAAAAGAGTAAAATAGTAAAATGATAAAAGGTTAAAATGGTTAAAAGTTTAAAAGGATATATACAAGATTAAAATGTTTAAAAACATAAGATATTAAAAGAAATAAAGTAGTAAAATGATAAAATGGTTAAAAGTTTAAAAGCATAAGATATTAAAAGAAATAAAATAGTAAAATGATAAAATGGTTAAAAGTTTAAAAGCATAAGATATTAAAAGAGTAAAATAGTAAAATGATAAAAGGTTAAAATGGTTAAAAGTTTAAAAGAATATATACAAGATTAAAATGGTTAAAAGTTTAAAAGGATATATACAAGATTAAAATGTTTCAAAAACATAAGATATTAAAAGAAATAAAGTAGTAAAATGATAAAATGGTTAAAAGTTTAAAAGCATAAGATATTAAAAGAAATAGAATAGTAAAATGATAAAATGGTTAAAAGTTTAAAAGCATAAGATATTAAAAGAAGTAAAATGGTAAAATGGTAAAAAGTTTAAAATGATATATACAAGATTAAAATGTTTAAAAGTTTAAAAGCATAAGATATATAAAAGAAGTAAAATAGTAAAATGATAAAAGGTTAAAATGGTTAAAAGTTTAAAGGAATATATACAATATTAAAATTGTTAAAAGCTTAAAAGGATATATACAAGATTAAAATGTTTAAAAGTTTAAAAGCATAAGATATTAAAAGAAATAAAATAGTAAAATGATAAAATGGTTAAAAGTTTAAAAGCATAAGATATTAAAAGAAGTAAAATGGTAAAATGGTAAAAAGTTTAAAATGATATATACAAGATTAAAATGTTTTAAAGTTTAAAAGCATAAGATATATAAAAGAAGTAAAATAGTAAAATGATAAAAGGTTAAAATGGTTAAAAGTTTAAAGGAATATATACAATATTAAAATTGTTAAAAGCTTAAAAGGATATATACAAGATTAAAATGTTTAAAAGCATAAGATATTAAAAGAAATAAAATAGTAAAATGATAAAATGGTTAAAAGTTTAAAAGCATAAGATATTAAAAGAAGTAAAATGGTAAAATGGTAAAAAGTTTAAAATGATATATACAAGATTAAAATGTTTAAAAGTTTAAAAGCATAAGATATATAAAAGAAGTAAAATAGTAAAATGATAAAAGGTTAAAATGGTTAAAAGTTTAAAGGAATATATACAATATTAAAATTGTTAAAAGCTTAAAAGGATATATACAAGATTAAAATGTTTAAAAGCATAAGATATTAAAAGAAATAAAATAGTAAAATGATAAAATGGTTAAAAGTTTATAAGCATAAGATATTAAAAGAAGTAAAATGGTAAAAAGTTTAAAATGATATATACAAGATTAAAATGTTTAAAAGTTCAAAAGCATAAGATATATAAAAGAAGTAAAATAGTAAAATGATAAAAGGTTAAAATGGTTAAAAGTTTAAAAGAATATATACAAGATTAAAATGGTTAAAAGTTTAAAAGGATATATACAAGATTAAAATGTTTAAAAACATAAGATATTAAAAGAAATAAAGTAGTAAAATGATAAAATGGTTAAAATTTTAAAAGCATAAAATATTAAAATAGTAAAATATTAAAATAGTTAAGTTTAAAATGGTATATACAAGATTAAAATGTTTAAAAGTTTAAAAGCATAAGATATATAAAAGAAGTAAAACAGTAAAATGATAAAAGGTTAAAATGATTAAAAGTTTAAAGGAATATATACAATATTAAAATTGTTAAAAGCTTAAAAGGATATATACAAGATTAAAATGTTTAAAAGTTTAAAAGCATAAGATATTAAAAGAAATAAAATGGTAAAATGATAAAATGGTTAAAAGTTTATAAGCATAAGATATTAAAAGAAGTAAAATGGTAAAACGTTTAAAATGATATATACAAGATTAAAATGTTTAAAAGTTCAAAAGCATAAGATATATAAAAGAAGTAAAATAGTAAAATGATAAAATGTTAAAATGGCTAAAAGTTTAAAAGCATAAAATAGTAAAATAGTTAAAGTTTAAAATGGTATATACAAGAGTAAAATGTTTAAAAGTTTAAAAGCATAAGATATATAAAAGAAGTAAAACAGTAAAATGATAAAAGGTTAAAATGATTAAAAGTTTAAAGGAATATATACAATATTAAAATTGTTAAAAGCTTAAAAGGATATATACAAGATTAAAATGTTTAAAAGTTTAAAAGCATAAGATATTAAAAGAAATAAAATAGTAAAATGATTAAAAGTTTAAAAGAATATATACAAGATTAAAATGGTTAAAAGTTTAAAAGGATAAGATAATAAAAGAATAAAATAGTAAAATGATAAAAGGTTAAAATGGTTAAAAGTTTAAAAAATAATATTAAAATGGTTAAAAGTTTAAAAGAATATATACAAGATCAAAATGGTTAAAAGTTTAAAAGAATATATTAATTATTATACAAGATTAAAATGGTTAAAAGTTTAAAAGCATAAGGTATATAAAAAAAGTAAAAAAAGTAAAAACAGTAAAATGATAAAAGGTTAAAATGGTTGAAAGTTTAAAAGAATATATACAAGATTAAAATGGTTTAAAGTTTAAAAGCATAAGATATTAAAAGAGTAAAACAGTAAAATGATAAAATGTTAAAATGGTTAAAAGTTTAAAAGCATAAGATATTAAAAAAGTAAAACAGTAAAGTGATAAAAGGTTAAAAGTTTAAAAGAATATATACAAGATTAAAATGGTTAAAAGTTTAGAAGGATAAGATAATAAAAGAATAAATTAGTAAAATGATAAAATAATAAGAGGATAAGATAATGAAAAGTTAAAGAATAAGATCTCAAAAGGATATGAAACACAACATACATCCAACTATAGAAATATTAAATAGAGTTGACTTACATGAATCTTCTGTTTGTTGTCTCAGCTTTGGCCATCTGGTTGAGGATGGTACACTTCACGGCAAACCTCCCAATCTGTTGGAATAATAAACATGTGGTTATTGCAAGAATATTTGATAATGCTGACTATGTATGTAATCAAGGACTTATATACATACATTGTAATACATGTATCTATATTAGCATTCATTGGCAGCATAAAGACATGGATTAAACAACAGTTACTTTGTCAACAATAAAATTAAACTGCAATTTGATAGCAGTTACTCAACAAAATTAACTGACTTGTTCATAGTATGACAAAATAATCGCCAAGACACAAACTTTATTTATTGTCGGTTGCATATTAACAAATATAACATTTGCTATGAATAGCAGGTTTGCACAAAAAATAACGTATTTCTCGACTTTTTGTTTCTAAATAGTATTGTTACTTTCATGTGTATGCCAGTTTGTAAAACAGTTTAAGTTTCTTTGGATGACGATTTTCAAAGTGCCAAATTGTGGTTTGCCTACACTTGATAATTGAAGAAATATACATAATACAAAATTTCGATGCTCTATGTGTCAAGGTCATCAATTGTTGCACTGAGTATTACCTTAACCGACATCAAGCATAAGGTAACTTAATCAGAATCATGACTATAGAGACAAAATGTAATGCATACCTCATGTATCATCCAAATGTTCAGTCTTTTGAGTGACCACGTGGCATGTGAAGGTCCACAATCAACCTCCCTAAAACGAAATATATTCCATTAAAATTACGTCATTAAATAAAATACATAAGTTCGGGTGAGAATTATAGATAGATACTTGTTAATAATCAAATATTATTTTACTGATGCAGAAATGTTCAATTAATATTATCATTAGCTATTGATAAAAACTCATTTCAGTTATGTACTTTCAGTAATTACTGAACAATGACACTTTTTAGAATGCATAGCAAAAATGTCCGGTGGCCATTTTGTCACAAATTTGTGCTTTTAAAAATTAACTTAGATTATCCGTAAAATACACGAGTGTGTTGACAAAACAAAAAATAAATTCACGTTTTCATGAACTTTTCATCAACATATATAAAACGATTGTAATAAAATTTATGTATACCATACAAATGTCGATGCCAAATTGCAGTGATTGTCTAACACATCCGAACACATGATGTTCTTCGTTTGGGTGATATCTATCGTCTGATGACAGGTATGTGTGTAATCACCTGAAATTACACGTGATCTAATAGAATTTCTCGAATAAAAGATCATGCCCGCCCTACGGTCATTATTTACAATATACATTGTAGTCATTTCTTTGTGATATTATACTGGTCACAAACTGGCCACCCGTATACATTTACACAAAACTTAATCCATGTATTGTTACACAATATAAAGCATGTACCACTTTCTAATCAACTGCATTCGTTGTATCATTCCAAATAAGGAAATAATAAAGTTTGAGTGAATATTAAAGGTAACCTGCTCTCCGCGGCAGCACACTTACAATGATCCGTAAAACATCGAGTAATTCCGTTTTACTCCGTAGCTGATACTAATCACCTGTGATACTATTTGGGAAATTAAAACCATAAAAAATTATTGACAAATTAATTATGCAACAATTAAATTCGACCATTGAAGTAAAAATAATCATTATGGTAGTTCCAGGTGTTAGGCATGATGTGCGAGCACGTTTCAATCAAGCACATAATTATGAAACGCTATTATTACGTCCACGAACATTTCTTTTAAATGTGACTATTGAATTGAAATAAAGTTTAAACCAAACCTAAATTCCACTAAATTTCCCGTAAATTTGTTTAAATAAAACCACTTTTTGTAAGTCACCTTGATGCACGAAATCTAACAAGTAATCCGTCAATGACATTCGTTAAAGCAGCACGTTTCTCCCGTGAGTCATGTTTATAAATCCATATCTCCTACAGCACTTACTTACAATATCGTGTATTCCCCTTGGAAAAGACTAAAGCAGAGACGTGGATTTGAATTTACATGTACTTGATATCTTTAATAATTTTTAATTTTTGGCAATTTTGCATGCATGGGGTACTAAATATTGTTTATAAATAAGCATCCAGCATTGTTCTTATAAATCGTATGATGAGGAAATAAAAAATAAATTCAAAGAGATGAAACAAGGGGTAGGTATACAATCACCTCAAATGTATAGAGAAGCACAGAAAATTCTTTTGGAGAACGCCACCGAAGAAAAGAAGAAGGGCCACGGAACAAAAATAGTAGGAAATAAACTGTTACTAATTACTGAACAATAAACCATACCAGAGATATATTAACGGTAAATTGCAAACATACATTCAGGAGCGTAGAAGTTAGGGGAGTCATGACTGTTATCGTGGAATATTCATGGATTTAGCACGGGAAAATAATGACTTTGACGTCATAAATGTGCTTAAGTATGGTATATAATATTTCTACAAGAGAAATATGGTTATCAAATAAAACTCACAGGAACTTATATTCAAGATTCTATAAAGTCAAGGATCTTTTTATACTCTTACTTCACGTGTACATGAAAATATGTTCAATACATACGTTAAGTTCAAATCAGACATGGCTAGTTTACAAAACTAATTTAAATTACATATTCTGATAGGACCTATGATCAAATGTTCAAGATTCTACAAGAACTATACAGCCTAGGTGTCCAAAGTTCAAGATTCTATAGGACCTAGGGTCAAAAGTTCAAGGCTCTACATGCTAAATCCTCTACCTGAATTACGGTCAGGTGCTTATATTATTGGTTTATCTTTTGTCCATATCACAATCCGTACACTGTCATACAAATGCATGTATTTGAAAGTATATTAAACAATCGATATTGCAATCGATAATGAAAAGTCATTTCAATTCGATTATCGATATCAATTTTGTTCGGATTATGGAACAGTACTCTTTAGTCCTATTAAATTAAAGACGCTGACGATAGCAGATAACTTTTAAGCCTAGACTAGAACATGTAGATGATTTAAATAATGAAGAAGTTATCGCCAAGTACCGGCTTAACAAAGAAAGCATTTTTTAGTTGGAAGAGCTGTGTCTGGAGGACTTGTTTCCATCGACCAGCCGATCTTGCGCTCTCAGTAGCATGGTAAACCCTTATGTATTATAATTATTTTCATCAAACATGTTTAATGTATATATCCTCGAGTGCCCAAACTGCGTCAATCTAAGCTTTAGCTGTGAAATGCTACATTAATACACTACACATAATAGAAACTATTTACTAACCATGTGCTTAATTAAAACCAATTTACTTCAATACCAAGAACCCCCCCCCCCCCATCATAAATACGTTCCTACTACAAAGTACTGTGACATAAAACACATTGTGAGTCAAATATAATACCACCATTTGTTTGGTCTTAACTGCGCCATGTGTGAGTGACGTCTTAACATTTACAATAATTTTAATAGGCAAGGTTGTTCATAGGTTTTTACTCCAACAATTTGTGCTTAAAAGTTGAAACCATTTTGTATTAAGAAAAAACGCATAAAACAGTTGAGTGAAATGAAGTTGGCATTATTTATATACTTGAATCGTATTTTAACACAAATATTCATCCTTGTTTATCTATTACGTCATAGAAAATAAATACACACGATCACTGGCGCGTGCGGTAAAATGTCACGAGACTACGATAAAAACAAGAAAAGGCGCAGTTAGGACCTCCGACGATACATAGAGATAAGTATGTAATCGGTACTCCTACATTATCTCCCTTGCAATAACGTTAGCCAGGTGTCATTAGGTTGAACCGTAAAGTTCCGTGGACTGGCTGAACACTTTGGAAAAGCCTCAGGGTGCCAATTTATAATATTGTCGATAATTGGTCCCGAAAATTGTTCCGACTCGCGATCAAGTATGCATACAGTCCCATGACGTCACACGTTTACTAGTGAATTAATTGCATTGAGTTGAAAGGTCAACGGTTAGTTTGTATTTTTGTTTGCACAAAATGTTGCAAAAATTGTCCTGAGGCTACAGTGTAGTCTTTGATCTCTGTGAATATTGTAGAGTCGATAAAATAAATATTATCATACATGTACAACATATGAACAATAATCATCTTACTTTCTTAGGAAAATATAATATAATGAAATGCCTAGTACAGCCACATAGGACAATTTATGTCGTAACTTTGTCTTCAAAACAAACATGGCATACAAGATGAACGAGCAGCAACTTTTTTCTGTCGCCTGACTAGGCGACATTAGGGATTACTTAGTCGTCGGTGGTGATAGCTTCCCCTTCTGCTTGTCCGGAACATAACTTTGTAACGATAAGTTCAAATGACTTCAAACTTGGTGTGCATGTTTCTTTCAATCTACCAAAGTGCAGTGCACAAGAACTGTAACTCTACCATGTGCAGTTTTTAGCTCACATGTCACAAAGTGACAAAGTGAGCTATTAGGATCAGTCTGTGTTCGGCGTCCGGCGTCGTGCGTCGTCAAACTTTATGTTGTGACCACACTAGGGGCCACATTTTTAGCTCAATTTTAGCAAAATTGGGTCAGAACGTTAATATTGACAAAATCTCGGACGAGTTTGATATTAGGCCATTTTGGGTAAAAAACTAGGTCACCAGGGCCAAATAAGGGAAAATCTTGTGAACACTTTAGAAATCACTGTTTTGACTGGATCTTCATGAAACTTTGTCAGAATGTTTTTTTAATAATATGTAGGTCTAGTTTGATAATGGGTCATTTCCGGTGAAAAACTAGGTCACTAGGGCAAATTGCTGGAAAACCTTGTGAACACTCTAGAAGTCACTGTTTTGATTGGATGGTCATGAAACCTTGTCAGAATGTTTGTCTTCATAATATCTTGGACTAGGTCGCTAGGTCAAATCTTATGAAAAACCATGTTAACACTGTAGATTTCACAGTTATTATTGGACCTTCACCAAACTTTGTCAAATCGTTTGTTTTAATGATATAACGGTCAAGTATAAATATGGGTCATCTTGGGTCAATAACTAGGTCACCAGGTCAAATCTTAGGAAAACTTTGTAAACACCGTAGATGTCACAGTTTTGATTAGATCTTCACCAAACCATGTCAAAATGTTTGCCTCAAAGATATGTGGGTCAAGGATGAACATGGGTCAGCGGGACTCAAAAACTGGGTCACCAGGTCAAATCTTAGGTAAAAATCTTGTAAAAGCTCTAAATGTCATGGTTCTAATTGGATCTTGGCCAAACCTTTTCTGATTGTTCGTCTCAATGGTATTACGGACAAGTTCAAATATGGGTCACCTAGGGTCAAAAACCAGGTCACGAGGTCAAATCTTAGGAAAACCTTATTAACACTGTAGATGTCAAATTTTGATCGTACCTTCACCAAACCTTGTCAGAATGTTTGTCTTAATGATATGTAAGACAAATTCGAACATAGGTCATCTGGGGTCAAAAACTAGGTCACAAGGTCAAATCTTAGGAAAATCTTGTCTATGCTGTAGTTTTCATGGTTTTGATTGGATCTTCACCAAATTTTGTCAGAATGTTTGTCTTATTTATATGTAGGACAAGTTCTAACATGGGTCATCTGGGGTTTAAAACCAGGTCATAGGTTCAAAACAATGTTTTAATGAGTGAACAGTGATTGTCATGTGAGCGATATAGGGCCATCTTGGCCCACTTGTTTCTCCTTCCCCACTGACAAACATTTGAAAAAACTCTGGATTCAGAGAATCAGTTGAGAAGGTGAGCAGAAGAAATTTTTCCAACCCACTGTAAACACGAGGCTTTGCTCAAGACATTTTATAGAAACGGACTTCGAGAAAAATAAGAACCTTATTAATATTAGTATTGGTTTTGATGGTAAATTTAGACCTAAACTGAACATCAATGCAGTTCCGTCTGTTTTTAGTCATCGACGTCAACATTCACCTAGAAAATCAGCTACTATGATAAGTTTGAAACGACGACGAATTGAGGTATGTGTTATTTAATATTTTTTGGGCAAATGCGTTCTGTTTCTGAATGGAACAGAAGAATTTTAAGTCTGTCTTAAATCTGATTAAGGCCTATAGATACATGCATAAAATTCATACAGTATGCATTCACAGAATGGAATTACACTGTCCAGGCATCTGAATTTCGGATCAATGGTAAATAATAATTTCACTGATTAGTTTCATGTTTGTAAGAGCATCGTGTCAGCAGTTTTCTTGCCATTTTTCATATTTTTAAACTCTGCTGCTTCTCACGTTGATTATTGTGTTGTTGGAATCTTGTATAATTGTTTACTACAGATAATCAGATATATAGAGTCTGATTGAGTAATGTTATTGTTGTTGAATGTTACCAGAAGAGAACATGTATATACCTTTATATTAAGATTTAAAATACAACAGATTATTGTCATATAAAAATAAGATTATTACCAATATATGCAAGAAAGTTAAATGAAGGTATTAACTGTCATCCATGTGCTGTCAAAAAAGTGTCATATCGATCAAATCTGTCGCCATCATGAAAACTGCCAGTTCTACAGTACGTTGTCACCTAGCATTGAATTTGTTTTCCTTGTGCATAGTAACAGTTTAATATAACTTGTACAACAGACTTTCTGAAGTATGTCATTCCTAATGATTACGTCTTTATCATTTAATTTCCCCATGTCTCAATCTGTTATTCATAGCTATGTTAAAATATCACATATTCCAACAATACATAAATTTTGAACTTGAATTGCATGCCTGCTACTTTTCTGGATCAAATGCTATTGTTACTGTTAATAAAACATTTCATGTATTACCATAATCGACCAAGATGATGGTAATTCCAAATCTGATGAATTTGGTCTTGGACTTGTAGAATTTCAAAAAGACTTGGCTTTATTCTGGGTTCCGAAAAGTATGGGGTCCAAAAAATCCAGTTAAATTCGTTTGGAAAATTCTCAGGTCTGAAATGTCCACATACAGTCTAAATATGTATGTACCATATAAAATGATAAGACATTCAAGAATTAAGTTTTTTTTTTATTATTGATCCAGGGTTGCAAGTGTTACACCTGCATATATAAGCCAGAAAATTACCGGTACTTATTACAATGTATTGCAGCATGATATATAATTTATTTTTCAGATTGTACGTTCATTGAGAACAAAGAACACTAAGTCTGAGGGGAGTGAATGTCTTGATTGTCAGCCACCAACATCGCCATTGGTTCATGCAGAACAGGAGGCATGTCTGGATATCCTTGCTTCTGTAGCTGCAGAACAATGTCAACTGACAACTGATTTATTTTCCATACAATGTCAGACATCAAAATGGGTAAGTAAATATGTAATTAAAACATGTGCCATATGATAAAGACAGGGCCCTCATTTCATGATATCTTAGGCTGATGTTCAGTAACATTCCCCTCCTCAATGAATATACAAATATACATGTTTCCCTTTTTTATTGAAAAAAAATCATCCAGAGAATTACAAGTTAAATGTTTGTACGGCGCAAAATCGCATCCGGCAATTCAATACTAGAATGTGGCCTATGTAACATTTTTTATCAGGATGTGCGAAGTTTCAGATCAAACGAACTTGTTATTTTGACTTAACTGATCCTGAAACTAAAGTGATCATCTACTCCATCAAAAATACAAGCCGTTGATGTTTCATGAATCTCATGAATCTGGCCATATGGTTCTACAGTTCACGAGGTACTCTATATGTAGTCCCTGTTTCCACCCTAAAATTAAAATCAGGGGAAACTATCACCTCGATGTATCAGACGTTGCAATATCTGCTGGAATGCATTTAAAATATTTAAATAAAGTCTCCAAAAATAATATACTCCGTTGTCTGAGGGTACGTTGTCGTAAAAACCTGGTATAACGGTCCCAAATATAGATTTTCAACTGTAATGTGACCAACTATATCGAACCATAAAGTGACTGTCTATGTCGAACCAATTAAGTCATCATTTCTCACCTGATCGGACATTTTTTGTATTGAGCTCCGAAATCGATATTTAATTAATGACAATTGCGTAAACAAGTCAGTGTCCACGCTCGTGATTATAAAATTAGTCTGTGTGAATATGTTAATAATGTTTTGTTTATTTGCGACATGTTGCTAAAATAAATACATCGAAACGTATAAATACTGTGTTCCGTATCTTATAACACGATTAAATGATTATTACAACACACCGACGAACGCTCCAAAATGTAATAAACACAGCAAATTTCTCTAATAATTTATATACATCGAAATTCATTTAGATGGACAATTTTTTATATAAAGAGTTTCGGCTGCATTTTCAAGAGCACGACCATTCAGGCTACCAAATAGCAAGATGCACTAGACTGGACCAGTAAGCTATTGATTGTCGTTCAGACCTGCCTTAATGTCGAACCATGTCGTCACAGTGCCCATATAAATACTAAACTAGTTCTCGTTGTAGCGCACCAGGCAGAGTCAAATTCTCAGTCAACTGAAACCACTTTTATTGAAATATTGACACGTTTCTAGTAATTTATAGGTGATTGACATTGACGAGACGACAACGATATGAAACAGCAACTAGTATTTGGTGAATGTCACGTGATCATTGAGACTATTAGCGAGTCCGATTAACAACTTTAATAATACACAGTCTGTATGTACACATGAACACCACTTAAAAAAGTAGTTTTGCTTCATCCTCAGTAATATAACACAATGCTTGATAGTGTACTAAATTCAACGCCATGTTTGTTTACTATAGTAGGATTGGATTCGGTTCGTTTATTGACAGATGGGCAGATTCATTCCCGTCGTTGTTTATCGAGCTCGCTCCATTCTTAGACTATAAAATTTAATAGCGACTGCGTCATCAAGCTAACACTAGTTGGTGTGAGTAACACGTGACCTCGCTCTATTTCTGTTTTGTTTATATCACGTGATGACCATTGTGGATATTTCGGGCACTATCAGTAATCTGCTTCGGTGCAAGAAGTTGCGATTTTGCATTGCCACTTAAAAATAAGCATTCCATAGTGTACGGCGACTTATTGTGTGGTATATTGTGTCTGTGATACAGCATGGGCTGATAAGTACCACAGTACGGCATCCATGTACTGCCATATTTACTTTGATAATTGAGCACTTACTCTGTTAATAAATATTTAGTGCTGTTTAGAACCTTCAAACTTTCAAAGACTGATTCATCCCTCTAAATTACAAATTATGATTTTTTGCAGTTTTCAAATAAACCTATTACAGTTTGTAAAAATCTCTCGGCCATCCTTAAAAAAATCTTTTAACTATAATGCTACCTAGTAACCTACCCACAAAAAAAGCCCTAACCAAACTTTTTTGGCCTTAGGATTTATTTTCATGAAAAATAGCACTCTGACATGTACTTTAATTTTTGTGTTAAATATAAAAAGTCAATTGTAAAAAAAGATTCCTAACTACCAATATTTTTTATGTTTCGAGATTTCTAACTAGACCAAAGTCATTTCTAGGTGGCAGCAAATCAGCTTGTGGCTGGTTGTATTGAGATGTCAAATTCGAAACAAATGATATCAACTGAATGGTCCAAACATTGTATATATAGTAAAACCTGTCCCTCCGACCACCTTTTACAAGTGACCTCCTGTCTTATGCGACCGATCAGCCTCTCAATTCCTCCCGAGAGTTTTTAAACATTAATTTAACTTAGTTATGTGATCACCTATGAAACGCAGTTAACAACCTTTACTTTCTGTCTATATCATAGTTGCTATGAGACCAATGTGTGGTTGGTTGTCCTAAATGTGTGATAGTTGGTATCACCTGAAAAAAAAGAATGTCGGCAAACAGGGAAAAAATCAAGTTAAAGGAACAAATAACAGTGAGTTAATAAACTTAATTCTTGAATAAGCTCAGAAATTTGTCATCCGTTCTTCTAAACTGAGATTTTTTTGTCTTAACAGTATCGTAACATTTAAAAACACATGTTTTATGTTTTCTAAATCATTTAAAATCATAAATATTTATGTACTTTTATGTACTGTATTTAAATGCTCAGCTACTGTTACATTTGTCTCAGTATACATTGTTTTAACAGCCTAATTACATGGCTTGGAATTAATTTTTAGGATGTAACTCCAATCCTTGGTAAAGAAACCACCTGTCTTTAGAGACCGTATTTTCAATCTCCATTGAGGGGTCTCTTAAGACAGGTTTTACTGTATTAGGAGCTGTGGTATAATCTGAAAACTAAATTAATTAATTGACTATTCATTGTTGCATGGATTAATAAAATTTGTCCTAGACAAATCCTCCACTTTCCATTTTCCCATGCACATTTCAAAACCATTTTTATTTTGAAACTAAACTTTAAAAGTGCCAAAATAGATGTGTTAGTGATGTAATGTTCATCAAGTTCTCAATCAGGCTAATTCTAAAGCCTTAACTTTGTGCATGAATTATATCAATTTTAACAGATTTTTTTCAATTATATATCATTATACTGTGATAATGTATTGTCAGATCAAAGACAACTTTATGTAAAATCTAATGAGTTTATAAATTCAACACTGGATTGTAATGGCTACATTTTTTTGGTTAAGATAGATTTTTAGGCAATTAAGTCTAGATGATCAATTAAAAATTTAACTACATGTACTTTTTTCAACATGTATATTATCTGTCAAATAATTTCAGACAGCATTGCCAGTGTCTGTTATAAATATAGATAAGTGTGATTCTTATCTCTACTTCCTGTAATCATCATTGATAAACATTTTATGACACCAACTAATAAAACCCCTGTTGTGGTTTATTGTTTTAGACCATTTGATACAACATAATTATGGCACTTACTACTACTACATTGAGTTTATTTACCCTCGCCACTGGGAAGTCCCATATGGGCGAGCTTTCTCTATCTTTAACAATGTTTCTTTCTTTCCTTTATAGCCTTTCTTTATAAAAATCTATTTTTTAAAAATCTGACATAGTATATAGGCTATTTTTTAGAGAAAGTTTGTATGTGTGTCTATTTTCAAACAATTTTTAACAATAACGATATAACTTTTTACATTTTACTAATTTAAAGGGAGATAAATATACTAAATTGTATTCTATTGTCATGTGTTGGACTATATTAAAGGGAGAGGACTATGTTATAGCTAATTTACTTTCTAGTAGAATACAATTATTTTCAATTTTTAAGAGTAGCTATTTTATGATCTTTATAGCTATGTTGTTAAATGATTAAAGGGAACTATTTAAAGAATGTTTGAACTATGGATTACAAATCTAATTATAAAATGCTAAGTTATATATAACTGTTTATAATGAAAGTTTAACTGCCAGCCTGATATTCATTTAATTGTAAGGATATCATTTAGCTATAGAATTTTACCCACTTGGATGCCATAATAAATAGGTACTTTCCAATATGTGGTTTGCATTCTCTTTTACAACATATATTAGCGTTATTGCTTCATCTTTTTAATCAGATTCACTTGTTGCGGCCAGCCGCATTTGTATGTGTTTGATGAAGTCTTTAAAGACATTGAACCAGGAATGCGAGGCATGCGACTAAGACCCTGCAGTCCTGTATATTCCACAGTAGGGAGTCCAATAAAACAGACAGGGTCATTGATAGACTAGCTTCTAATTACATAATCAGTTACTATATATGGCTTTTATATAGCTACTGTATAGATACTTAAATTGATTCAATGTTTAATCAATACTATAAATGATCTTATTTTAAAACAAGAAGTATTTTTATATTAAATGCAAAATATTTAGAATAATATTATTAAAGAAATTAATTACTCAAATAAATGCTCTTTGCTGCAAACCGATGATTTTGATAATTAAATAAAACAGTCCATTTTGTGAAATTGATACAAACATATTTTAACACTTATCCGTTAAATTAAATATTTTTAACCAATATATTTTCTCAAGCAGTACAGGATATAAACATAGTTTCTTTGCAAGTTATTTTAAAGAATCTTGTAAAAAACAATAATTCAATGCAGTAATAGAATGATATAATTTAGAAATAGAACGAAGAAGCGTTCAGTTGCATTTTTGATGTATAAAGAAGAAAACATAGGCAGGAATAAAATAGTAGTGACAGTATATCATAACTATTATATTCTAGTATGTATCTAAGTCTGTTCTCATTCATTAATTACATAAAATGCTTATAAAAACAACAGGAAGTTATCCATAAACTAACTATCACAAAAAATCAATAGAATTTATGACCCTCTTATATGCATGACTAGGTGTCAAGTCTACAGACACTTAGCTGACCGTGGAAAGACAGGATTAATCCCATTAGGGGCAATAAAACAATTAAGAGATTAGACATCATGTGGATTTTGGGGGGGGTCACTTATATAGTAGCTGTTCAATGTCTTTAAGACATACCGGAGAGTTTGATGGCTTATTGTAAAAAATAACCCGCTGGACCTAAATAATGTATTGTTGAAAATGTTGTTAGAATAAGAAGTATTGAATAGTCTTAGGTTCATGGATTATTTAAATCCAGATAGAGTATAATAAACTGATTTATGGCACTTACCAGTAATTAGTTCAATATATTGACCCCATATATATTTACATAAAATTGCCCAATATGATGGCTATGATAAGAAATTTCTCAACCATAAATTTGCTGATAAGTTTGAAATGGACAATTAACAGGACAAGAAATAATGAAATAGAAAGGCAATCATTCTTTCAAAATTATCATCAAATTTTAAGTGTTATTTCAGTCAATTATTTAAGATCACAATATTTGAAAAATAAATGTCCTAATTGTCAGTAGATAAATACGAATGGAGGACAAAAGCTCCCCCGGACAAAAGCTCCCCCGTTCATTTTGATAGGGGCGGACAAAAGCTCTCGATTGTTTTAATACCCCGGACAATTGCTCTCCTGATATTTTTGAACCCCAACAGCTCCCCTGGACAAGAAATATTCTATCGAAGTTTCAAAGCGTAAAAAATGTTCTTACCAACGAAAATGCAGATGGTCTTGTTAACATTTTGATTTAATAACAAGCATAACAAATATCAATCAGTATGGTGATATAATTATCGTTCATTTAATGTGTAACAACCAAAATTAATTAGAGTATAGTATAGATTCAGGTCTTAAGTGGTCCGAAATAATCTGGTTACATTTATCTTATATTTATTGACTGAATAACATGATCAACGGGTGAGTTTCTGTCTGGGGAGCTTTTGTCCAGGTGCAAAAATGACAGGAGAGCGATTGTCCGGGATAGTAAAACAATGGGAGAGCTTTTGTCCGCCCCTATCAAAATGAACGGGGGAGCTTTTGTCCGGATTCCGATAAATACAAATGTATTTATTGAACATTTTTATTTAGAATTAATCCATAAAAATGGATAAATCATGTTTATTTTCTATAATTTAGTGGGACAGAAGTGCAAAATGTAATAACATAATTATAGTTATCATCCTTATTTAATTTTGTGAATTACTTATAATTGGCATTGCAAGAAACACCTATGTTTTTATTATCTCTTCATGTTATTGTGGCCTATTCCTCACCTTATCGTGTACTGTCAAAACAGCTGTGGGGGTATTAGTCACTTCTGCAACAAAGCTCTAGATAGTTAGTTATATATATTTCAGTCATCATTGTCACAAAAACATATCTTTCATTTGAATTAAATTGGACAAAACTATACCTGGCCAACATGTCTTGTACTCATTATTACAAGAAATTATAAAAAGAATTTCAAGAAGTGATGATTTATATTTATTTATTTAGATCTAATGTGAAATGAATGGTTTAACGTAGTGAATTCAGTTCGATCACAGTTCAAGTTGTTACATACAGTAAAACCTGCCTTAAGCGACCACTCATGGGAGAATGAAAAGTGGTCTCTGAAGACAGGTCAGGTCATTTAACTAAGGATTGGAGTTACATACTGGGATATAAAAAAACTGCATAATTTAACATTTAATTATGCAGTTAAAGATTCATAAAATGACAAATGTAACAGTGGCATAATTAGCATTTTAAAAACAGTACTTTGTGCATAAAAGTATTAAACATTTATAAAGATGATTCATAAAACATGATTTTTAAAATGTTAAGATATAATTCAGGTAAAATAATCACTGTTGATCAATTGAAATGGAAATTAACTGTTCTTCAATGTCAGCTAGCTGTTGAATTATAATAGAGTTTCCTTTTGATAATGCCAAAGATCTGAGTTTGTTCAAGCAGTCATTAGCATCATCACAAGTTACAACAGGATTTTCACAAACAATCCTCAATATACAATATTTATCACTTCCATCTGTTCTTCTAAAGTTAAAATTTTCCGTTTTGCCGACATTTTCTTTGTTCGTGTGACACAAACAATCATATACACTACGGACAACCGTTACAATAAGGACACCATATTGTAGGAAATGTAACGAGTGTTCAGAAAAGTGCTAAAAAATGATACATGTTGAGTTGCACATCTGTAAATGTGTGATTATGTTAAAACATGTAAATTGATATATATTTAAGCTTTCAAAGATTCAAAATGTATTCTGAAAAGCACATTCTTATAAATATGTGTAACACCTGTTACATATGGACACCATTTGCCTTGAACTTTCTTTACACAGAACAACAGAAAAGACACAAATGAAATACATAGAGTAATGATTAAGGCATGTAGTGAATTTATACAGTGAAATGCTATGCTAAAAGCCACAAAATTTCAGCTTATAAACTTAAAAAGTACACTGTTCAAGATTTTTTTAATGTAACTCCTGTTACCTGGTGTCCTTATGTGATTATATTGGCACTTATTATGTCATTTTTACATGCTTCAAACATGGAATCATCATATGCAAAGTCAGAACCTCTCATTGTAGTGTACACAGGTATCAATTAGTATTGAAGGATAATGAAAAAATAAGAAATTGCATATGGACACCATGTAACGAGTGTTCCTAAGTGTCCATTGTAACAGGAGTTACACATACCTCATTTTCTGTCAATGATGAGGAATATGGCTTGCATCAAGTATGAACAATATACCACTGATTTGAACTTTCGATTACTATCCATTTTATGTGCCTTGCTATCATAGAATATTTGAAAAATACCCATTTTTTTTAAAAAACACATACATCAATAAACTGCATGTTTTGAGTTGAAATTTCAACATAAATTTATCTTAAAAAATGGTGAAATATAACTTTTTCAAAGATTATAACAGAAAGATGTAATGAATTTTTTGACATTCAGTGGTCTAATATGCCAAAATCTAGTTATATTATGTGAAAAAAGATGAACAATTAGGACACCATGTACAGTTACATTTTTGACTGCATGGAATATAATGTAGTTAATTTTCGTCCCGATGTCAGACGTTATTTTGCCATCACAATTTTATGTAAAAGGAATAATTTTCCAAGTAGGAAAAAGTGAGAAACATCATATTCATAATATTCTGAAATTTAAGAGAATGTCCCACCATATTGACCACTAGTGTGGAATCACCCTTATATTGGCTTCCTGCCCAGTGTTTATGAAAGAGTAACTTTTAACAAAATATACCATTTATACATGTGAGTGGTAAATACATCATAAATTGATCAATCATAAAAAGGTTGTCTGATACAATGTGAGAGTCTGATTTTGTGTTGCTAAATAGGAGTCTGATAGGACTTATCCAATAGTTAAGAAGAGAAATTTGGTCTGAAATAAATTTTATGTGTTCTAGCTAATTATTCAAAATATCAGTCTTTTGTGCTTATATGGTTTGAGCCTTGATTGTAAATCTTCGGATCCTTATTTGTTGTAGAGCAATGAAGTGAAAAACTCATATGCGGAGGAGTTGGAGGGTTGAAGAGATCTCTTCACTTTCTGATGTCTGAAAATCAGATAAAAATCACCCATTTGGTTACTGACAGACATTCAGCAGTCAAAAAATTCATGAGGGAAAATCACCATGAAATAATTCACTGGTTTTTGATGTATGGCATGTAGCTAAAGGTATGTATATAGTTTTACACACCTACTTCTTTGTTTGTGATAGGTCCATATCCTTTAGAAAGACCTGTATTATCAAAAGAATTTCGTGCGCGGGTCTGTTTTATGCACGTGACCAGGTCTATTATCGAAAGAAGCTAGACCTGCCCACGGGCACAATCATTTATATAAGCGCTTTAAGAATTAAATTTTATTGTTTGTATAAACAATGTGTATGCTCAATGATTATATAAGCATCAACAATCACAAATTGGACAGTCAAGTATACTCGAACTAATGATGGACAAAATACTTTAAATGTGTCATATATAACAAACCAAACTATAAATTATAGTTAGATCATTTACTTTGTAATCATACCAAAACGGCACATACAAGTCTGACGAAAGCAGAATGGATTTCCTTCTTTGTTAGAGTGTCGGTTCTAATAAAATAAATAAAATGTTTGAGAACATGTGAAACTTCCGCTTCCAGTTGAAACTATAGCAATATCAGACAAGAAATGTGACCTCCACTAAGCACTAAGTCAAAGGGGACCGTAACTCCTGTGAACTTGTTTTTTTTTATCGGAAATCGAAGTTGACCTGTATTTTATTTTCACACACCTTCATGTAGAATATGAAACTATTCTTATTTATTACTTTTTTACTTATCTTCGGATTCAACGCTATTTTCAACATAATTTCAGTGATATCGTAGCGGGTAGTCATCCTAACCAGCTACCCTGGATTTATTCAGACTTAATACCATTCTATCCGCAAGCTACTACCAAGCTACCCCACATAATTCAAAGCTTGTAGACAATTTTGTATGGGATGTAATACTAAGTATCTTAAGCCAAATTTGTCATGAACAGTGTGAGCCTCGCTCAGGGTTTGACCTCACAACTTCTTGATCAGTAGACCAATGCTCTAACCACTGAGATAACCGGGCGGGCTAATATGAAACCAATTCATGATATATTTATTGAGTAATCGCTCGGATATCAAAATTTGATCGGACGGAAGGATGGACAGGCGTATCGTTTTATGCCCTTCCGCCATTTCGAATGATGGGGCATGAAAAGAACTCATGGCAACAGATTATTATTTGCCAATAAGAAACTAGAAAATCGACGTTTTACGTTTATTATCTCAAAACATATTTGTGTCTGAAAACTTTTTCCTTTTCTTTCAAACCGACAGTAACGTTGCAACAAGTATTAATAGGCAAGCTCTCAACAAACATTCAATGACCATATCGTCATAGGTTGGTGTAATTGGTGACCAATTCACATTTCTAAATAAGGCGAAAAGGATAATATAACAGACAAGTTTAGATTATTTATAACGCGTTATAGTATACTCAGTCGCCATGTCAATGTCGCTGCATATGACCAGAGCCAGAGAAAATATATCGTCTGTATCGCTATTGGACATGTCGGTAAATGTAAAGCCATCTCCCAACTGTCGAACGTTGTGTAAGTCAGATACCAACCTCGTACATCGGCCTATCTGTGTAGAAAAGACCTGATCACAGGATTCTCGAAACACCTCGAGCGCTACGCGCTCTCGGTGTTCACGTGAATCC
Organism: Lutraria lutraria; assembly: GCA_964023205.1. NCBI lineage: Eukaryota > Metazoa > Mollusca > Bivalvia > Venerida > Mactridae > Lutraria > Lutraria lutraria. The sequence goes on along the minus strand of OZ026848.1, from coordinate 12,445,528 downwards.
TGTGACCAGGTCTTCGTACTCGATCGATATCCTATACGTAATCTAATCATCACAGTAGATTGACCATGCAGCCATGTGTTGTAAAGTAGCATGTACTGCATGATTTTTCCATTGAATAATAAATGATTTACTCCTATGCTTGGCCGGTCCATGAATAATCCTTTCTTTCAAGAATACTTTAAACATTGAGAAATGTAAATACTTAATAATAATATTTTGATAAAGGTATTGAACATTTCTGATAGTATAAAGCTCTATACATGTATCAGACAGACCTATTATGGCAGAATATTTTTTTATGTGAAAAGAATCAAACTCTGATAATGTACATATAACCTCAAATCAAGAATATTGGAAGCGGCCTGTAAATTTGATAATCAACCATAAATAGACAAGAAAAGGAGATAATTTGAAAATTAAGAATTGACAAGATCAAACATTGCTTTATCAGACATAGTTTTCCTCTTTCCAAGCTAGGTAAAAGACATTGTTGTTTGTATCTTTTTTTTGAAAGCAAGTGAGGTATATTTGAATTCATCAAATGTTCTTGAACAATATTCTGATATTATGAACTTGTAACAGTCATGCTTTAAGATTAAAATTACAATGACAGGTTTTGTTAAAACTCTATAAAGTTATCAAAACAATGTGATTTTACACTTTTTGAAATTTATGAAGCATTTTTGACAAATATAGCTTTATACACTTTAAAGCTTATGAATTGAAATTTTTTTTGTAAGGTATTTTCAAGAAATTAGAAGCCGCTGGAAAAAAGAAGATGTGAGAAGGTACATTCCTAGGCCCGGTCTGTCAGTAACCACATTTACTGGTGTGCGGCAAGCAGCAACGGTGATGGTGAATTGTTGCAACAGAAATAGTTGTCAATTCTGAACCATGTAGCAGATGTACATGAAGGTCATGGTGACCATTTTCCAAGATATGAACATGGGGATATTGGATGAAAAAAGGTACTAATAAAAAGAGGATTTAGAAACTAAACATAACATTGATTTATAATAAGTGATGTAAGCAAAAAAAAATGCTGATATGTCTGTCTGTTGGTATCATTATTTGTTATGAATATACAAATATTAATTTGAGATACTATAGATAATATGAGTATCTTTCTATCATATCACTGTTCTAATAAATAAGGTACATACAGTCAAAACTTGTTATATCGAAGTTCGTGGGACTTGCCAAAATACCTCGATATAAACAAACTTCGATATACATGTAGGAATTTCGGTACCCGTGTTTACATTTTAGAGCTAAAGTCAGTGTGTCATAATAAAAACGTAATTGTGTTATTTAGTGTACGGGATTGTAACGGGTTATAAGAATACGGCATTTATACCGGTACTTATACGGGTACTTTCGATATATTTATTTTGCTATATACATTTCAAATAAGCATAAGATAAGTTTTATTTTTTTTTAGCTCACATGTCACAAAGTGACAAAGTGAGCTATTAGGATCACTCTCCGTCCGGCGTCCGGCGTCGTGCGTCTTGCGTCGTCAAACTTTTTGTTGTGACCACACTAGGGGCCACATTTTTGGCTCAATTTTAGAAAAACTGGGTCAGAACGTTAATATCAACAAAATCTCGGACGAGTTCGATATTGGGCCATTTGGGGTCAAAAACTAGGTCACCAGGGCCAAATAAGGGAAAACCTTGTGAACACTTTAGAAATCACTGTTTTGAATTTATCTTCATGAAACTTTGTCAGAATGTTTATTTTAATAATATGTAGGTCAAGTTTGAAAATGGGTAATTTCTGTAGTAAAATTAGGTCACTAGGGCAAATTGCTGGAAAACCTTGTGAACACTCTAGAAGTCACTGTTTTGATTGGATGATCATGAAACCTTGTCAGAATGTTTGTCTTCATAATATCTTGGACGAGTTCGAACATGGCTCATCTTGGGTCAAAAACTAGGTCGCTAGGTCAAATCTTATGAAAAACCATGTTGACACTGTAGATTTCACAGTTATTATTGGATCTTCACCAAACTTTGTCAAATCGTTTGTTTTAATGATATAATGGTCAAGTATAAATATGGGTCATCTGGGGTCAATAACTAGGTCACCAGGTCAAATCTTAGGAAAACTTTGTTAACACTGTAGATGTCACAGTTTTAATTGGATCTTCACCAAACCTTGTCAAAATGTTTGCCTCAATGATATGTGGGTCAAGGATGAACATGGGTCAGCCGGGTTAAAAAACTGGGTCACAAGGTCAAATCTTAGGTAAAAATCTTGTAAAAGCTCTAAATGTCATGGTTTTGATTGGATCTTGGCCGAACCTTGTCAGATTGTTTGTCTTAATGATATTAAGGACAAGTTCAAATATGGGTCACCTAGGGTCAAAAACCAGGTCACAAGGTGAAATCTTAGGAAAACCTTATTAACACTGTAGATGTCAAATTTTGATCGTATCTTCACCAAACCTAGTCAGACTGTTTGTCTTAATGTTATGTAAGACAAATTCGAACATAGGTCGTCTGGGGTCAAAAACTAGGTCACCGGTTCAAAACAATGTTTTAATGAGTGAACAGTGATTATCATGTGAGCGATATAGGGCCATCTTGGCCCTCTTGTTTATTTATTTTTTTTAACTACTACTACTAACTTTTATTGCAAATCGGCAAACAAATTTGCCTTTGGCAACGAAAAGCATAACCATATATACATAATATGACACACACAAAAAACAAGGTATAAATAGCATAAGATGCATATGGAGTAATACATATATACAATTATTATATTATATACATAAAGAGATGGATACAAAAAAAACAAAAAAAACAGCAACGGACGGCCGATAAATATTACGTGAACTTATATATAAGGAATTCACATTTGATAAATGTAGAAAGAAGTCGTAGTTTTATATTTGCAAATGAAAATGGATGTCTCCTAAAAACAAAAAGTAAATTAAAAAATACAGATAAATTAATCTTTGTACTTATACATGTACGTGAGGTATTAAGGACCTAAAATAAAAAGCAAATAAATGAACTGAGAACATAGAATTGACTCAAATATTTTATAAAGGGAAAGCTTAACGTAGTTATTCTACCATAGGGAACGTCTTGTTCGAAAATACAAGACACAACTTATGGACTATAACAATGTTTGATTGTTTACCATTGTTATGCTGGCCTTGTTGAAACGAAAATACAAGGTCAGCAAAATGGTACATTCGGGTATGCATATAACAAATTAAAATCTAACAAGTAGTCTTCTAACATTATGTGGTTCTAATGTCAAATGAATGTTTCAAGAAGTAGCATATTTGATAAAGAGATTTCGTACTTTCAGTTTTCATTAAATTGTTGAACATTAATAGAGAAGGCCATCTGATATAGGGCACGTATTTTTGACGTAGATTATAATATTTTTCACATGTCATGAGGAAATGGTATTCTGTTTCTACGAGATTTTTATTACAATTTAGACATATTCTATTTGCTCTGTCTGTATTATTGTATTGCCCAGTTTCAATGGCTAGACAGTCAGGGCTGATAACCTAAACTTTGTAAAAAGTTTTCTCATGTAGTCGTTACTAATGATGTCAAGATATTTCTCAAAAGTAAATGTTGTTTTGAAACTCATATATTGTTGCATTTTTGACATTTGTCCTAACTTCGTTTTCCATTCCTGTTGAAACCGGTCTCGTATTCTTGTTTTAAACATAGCCTGATAATTGTAATTAATTGTAAAATTTTGTTTTAAATAGGAAAATCCAATTGATTCAATGAATGTATTAATTTTATAACACCAAGAATATTTTGACAAATTAATATCGTTTTGTTGTTTAAGCCATATGTTATGCAATAAGGTTCCGGGATTGTTTCGTATTTTGCACCAAAGATTTAGACTTCTTTCCTTACATAATACTGAAATTGGATATTTTCCAAGTTCGCCTAGAACTGCCATATTTGATGTAGTCGGTTTGACCCCAAGAATCTTTTTATAGTATTGAAATTGTACCCTATAAAAGATATCAGTATTATACATGCCTAATACTTCTGAACAATAAAGGAGGATTGGTTCAACCATGCGTTCAAATAGATATAGTTTTGTACTAACGTCGGATTTAAGCCTAGAATATATATATAGAATATATAGAGTATAGACCGTTTACAGCTTTTAATGCTTGTTCAGATAATGTTTTAATTGTCTCTTTCATAGAACCATTGAATACAAATTTAACACCAAGATAGACAAAAGAATCAACAACTTCAATCGGGATATCGTTAATGAGCCAGACTGGGAGCGCAGTTTTCTTCCTTTTACTAAAAATACAAATCTTGGTTTTGTTTATATTTATGTTAAGCCCCCATTTTGTAGAATAAGTGTATAAACTATCTAGTTGGTTTTGTAAACTATTTTCATCTGTAGTAAAAATCACCATATCGTCTGCAAATAGCAACATATGTATACAAAGTTGGTTTATATCGTAATCCGTAAGTGAAGTAAAATCTATATTTTGAACGACGTCATTCACAAAAAGTATAAAGAGGATAGGTGACAAGGGTTCCCCTTGTTTTAATCCAAGGGATATATCGAAGAAGTCAGACAAAGATTTATGGACCTTAACACATGCAGAGACTTTGGAATATATAGATTTTAACATAGTAATCATTTTAGAGTTGACACCGTAATCAGTTAGTTTGTACCACAGGGAGTCCCTAATAGCAGTGTCGAACGCTTTTTCATAGTCAATGAATGTGCAATATAGAGACTTATTGTTTGAAATTACCTGATTAATGATACTGTGCAGAATAAAAACACAGTCAGATGTGCTTTTCTTATTTCTGAACCCGAACTGTTCATTGCATAGCACTCTATTATCTTCGCACCATGTATTTAACCTATTGCGAAGAACTAATGAAAAAATCTTGGACATTGTATTGATCAATGAAATGCCTCTGTAGTTAGAGGGATCAGATTTGTCTCCCTTTTTATGGATGGGTTCAATGATACCCCTAGTCCAAGATTCTGGGTACACTCCAGAATCGTATAGTTTGTTAAAAATTCTTACAAGGTATGATGCTATAAATTGTTTTGCATCAATAAAAACATCACAAGTTATCTTATCAGAACCCGGTGCCTTATTTCTCACTAGACTTGATATGGTTTTACAAATTTCATTTTCATCAAACGGTTTATCTAAACATTCAATATTAATCAGGTTTCCCTGTTCAAATTCCGACTAGTTTACTTCACCCGATGCATCATTTTTCATATTATTTAAAATTTCATTAAAATATGTTGAAAATTGGTCAGTATCAATATCTACAGATGAACTTCTTTTATTGCTTCTGAATTGATTAACTTTTTTCCAGAAATGTTTTGGTGCTTTGCGGCTCAAAGCGGAAAATTTAGATTTCTCTAAGGAAAAGTACCGGGATTTAGCCTTTTTCTTAACGTTAATGAGATGTTTCCTACTTTCAAGAAATTTTAATTTATTTTCGGCGGAAGCACATTGTTTGAAACCTCTTCTGTCATTATAAAAACGTTTTTTCGCAGATCTACATTCGTCATTAAACCACGTATTCATAATCCGCGTTGTTCGGTGATTAGGATAAATAGTCCTACCGAAAGTACTGCTTGTACATTTATACATGAGTTCTGATAAATTAGTTATATTTAAATCTATGCTCTCTTGCTCATTTTCTATTCTACATGTGATATCTTCGAACTTTTCTCGTTCGTTTTCTATGTTAGTAAAAAAATCATTTAATTTATTTCGATCCCATATGATTTTTTCGAACGGGATTTCACTGTTCCTACTAAGATTTGAAGCTTCATTTAGACATCCGATTTTAAAAGTTATTGGACAGTGGTCTGAATAATCCAACAAAGCATGTACAGTAAAATCAGTAATGAGATCAAAGTTTGAGTAATTTGTTATTAAATAATCAACCATACTAGAACACACTCGATTTCTGTTTTTACAATAATACGTACAGTTACCTTCATCTAACCTTCCGTTAACAATAGATAGTTCATGTTGTTTACATAAATAAATCAATTTCCTACCAAATGAGTTTATCATAGTGTCCTTGGCTTTTCTACATGGGGTTAAATTGTCATTTCTATCTGGTATTGTGACGTATCTATTCAAGCCTATATTGTCAACATAATCACACAAATCTCCTGTTCTGCAATTAAAATCCCCCAACAAATAAACATCCCCAATCAAACTAATGCGTGAAATATCATCGGACAAAATATCAATTAAGTCACAATCATACAAACAAGAATTAACATTTGTATATACAGTTGAGCCCTCTGGTGCAATGTAGCATGCACAAAAATAAATACTATTCTCGACACCTGATTGAAAACAATTTAATTTGAACCAAATAAAACTATTGCGTATTATTTTGATGACTTTCATCGAGGTAGCCAGAGATTCCCTATAATACATAATTATTCCACCACTAAATCGTTTGGCCTTTTTGTTCGATTTTGGTCTTGAGCACTGGAAGAAGTTATATCCTGGAATATTTATATTAGAGACGCTTGAATGCCACGTTTCACATAATATTAATATATCATAGCACGATATATATTTAATGAATTCCGCGTCGTCCAACTTGGACATTAAACCTTGCACATTCCATTGGATAACTGAAATAGTATTTTGCTGATCGTTGTTGACCTAGTGACTCATATCTCCAACGGGGTGATTTGGTTGTCATCTCGGTGGTGGGCCTCGTTTTACGACCATTCGATCGTATGATATGATTGCATTTTTTCCTTCTTGGCGAAGTTGCATCAATTCAGGGACGAGCTGTCTACGTTTTTCCTGGATAGCCTTTGGGTATTGGTCACTGACCCTGAATGGTGTATTTTTCAGGTGTATAAATGAAGCATCTTTGATTTTGAGTTTATCGTGGTAATAGTGCATTTTTGCAACCATTGGTCTGGTTTTACCAGGTATGAATTTGCCGAGATGATGGGCCCGGTCAATAACAAGGTTTTGGGCATCATCAATTTTGAGCGTTTCACCACACAGTTCCTTGATTTTCTGGATACAGTTTTCCTCATTACGGGTTTCAAATGTTGATTCTTCCGTGAGACCGAAAAATAGTAGATTGTCTCGCATTGACCTTGCCAGGAGGTCTACAATGTCATCCGTTATTTTCTTGTTTTCAGTTTTGATTTTATAGAACTCTTTCATAATTGTCTCCCTTTGTATTTTGTCATTACTTAAACATTTGTCGATATCTCTCTGTTTCATTTGTATATCGTGACAAATTTGTGATTGCTCGTGACTGGTGGCTTCAATTTCTGACAGTTTTCTGTTTTGCTCTTGTGATCCCTGTTCAAGACGGCTGATTCGTGTATCTAGAGCTTTGATATTATCATTTATGTTTGAAACCTGTATTTCAATACTATCTAGTTTTCGCAGTCTAGTATCCATCATATCCAATTTATCTAATATCATTTGGTTATAGCTTGGAGGACACGGGGTGCTTGCAAGGGGTGTATTATAAGTCATACCATTGTTCATCGCCATACATGTGTTTCCAGCAGTATTGTTTTGATTAGAAACTAACAAGTTCATATACGAAGATTGATTAGTCGGCGTTTGTAGTACGGTGTAATTGCCGTTATTTCCAAACTGTGGGGATCCATTTGTAAATGTTGGTTGCACACTTTGGTTTTGGTTCAATGAAACGTCGTTTATGGCTAATCATTTATCACACTGAATATTATTAGTTGAATTTGGAGAAGATTCGGATTTGGTCTGTTTCTTTGACTTTGATCTACCTTTCTGTGTGTTGTTTCTACCCATTTATCAGCATTTAAGGTAACATATTAATAGACACAAGCCTTATTGTCAATGATACTCATAAAATGAATGAAATATTTACCAACTGGGAGGGTTCCCTCCGAGTGTCCAATAGCACGGGATTAGATCAAATACCACTTAGTTGTAGGATTTACACGTACAAAGAATAGGTTCACAGTTATCTAAATCTGTAAATTAAATCCAGTAAACAGTATTTTTGCAGGTTTGGTGAACTTTCCCGCGAAAACGTACACAAAGGACTGAGCACAAAACTGCTAGTAAACTCCGTAAAAATCCAAATATTCAATAACCGATCCTTTGATGTAACACACAATCCCTTAAACACTATATTCCATACAGATTCAGGTTTATTACGCTGCAGTATTTGGAAGATTTCAACAATTTTGTCTAATTTTTCGAGGGACGAAAAAAGCCAACAGCCATCTTTGCGCATGCGTACAATTGATAATAATTTGTTTCATCAACGAAAAGTTTGTATCAGTTTTATTATTGTGAGAATTGACACTGACATGTTTATACAGCTGTCAATAATTAAATATCGATTTTAAATTGTGTTTGTTTGCGGAAAAGGTGCGAACATTTCTTTTGTAGGTTGGCGACATCACTGGTTCGACATAGGTGGTCACTTCATAGTTGAAAATACTTGGTTCGGACCGAAAATCTACTTTGATATATAAAAATATCGAGAACCACGAATTCGATATACGTGCGTTTTATTAATATGTAATAAGAAGGATGAAAATCGGGACTTTATCTTTACTTCGATATAAGCGGGATTTCGATATAAACGATTTCGATATAATGAGTTTCGACTGTACATGTACTAATGTTTAGTATATACCGTTAAATTCCTAATAAACGCTCCCGGGGCGTAACATTTTGTAAAAGGGGCGCGTTAATTAAGGTTAGTTTTTTCCTAAATCCAGAAATCAGCAAAAACGGGTCAAATCAAGCCATGCGTTATTTTTGCATGTTTACAGCATCAGTATATGGTGTATGTGACCTCTGTCGCGTTTACATGTCTGGCAGAGCTATCCGTGACGTAATCGATCGATACTGTGTACGAACGCGGTTAATCAGTGCAGGTTTATGTGTTTGAAAACTGCAATTTTTAAGTTTTAGATGGGTTACTTGATAACAAAAGAATCGTAATTCGATTTGTGGATCGTAAGTGTTGAATCGTGGATTGGATCGGATCACCACTTACCCAACGATCCACTAACCTATTGAAAATGTGGCTAACGAGGCTACAGAGCTGTCTGAATCTGATCAAAACAGTGATTCAGATGACCAGGCATCGGACTACAACAGCTCTGGTCATTAACTGTCTCCTACTCACATGACTGAACATGGCGTTGTAAACATATTCAGAAGTTGTTTAAACGTTATTTTAAAAGTTTTGAGTTTTGGATTAACTGGATTCTGTTTTTTTTTTATTGAAATGGATGGATTTTGATTAAATCTTGTGTTCAGATTGGTGAGTAGATTTTTTTAAAGAAAATTGCCGGGGGGGGGGGCGTTTATTAGGGCAGGGGCATTTATTAGGAATTTTACGGTATGTAGTGCCATTGTCATTATATACAAGTATTTTTTATTGGTACCTGCATCCCTGGTTTTGTGGTTAAGGTCAATGACTTCAAATCACTACAAAGCTCTCACTGATAGAGGGTCGTAGGTTCGAGCCTAGCTACCAAAATATGTCTCTTTATGTGAGAAAGTACTTAGGCAGTTGCTTCTTCTCAGGAACAATGGTTATGTGAACTGTCTGCCACAAAACACAACAAAATTTAGTTACTAATACTACTTTTCAGGATTTAAGCCTCATGCAGAGCTTACTAAGGTGGTGAAAGGCCGATTGTTAGTGAACGATGTAAAGAAACTGTCACCTGCTGAACAGACATCATCATTAGAATCGGTTCTTAAAGTGATTTGTAGATTTGCGCCAAAGTTGACACACTTTATGCATGCTAGTATGGAAGCAAGGTACGGTACATTATTGGTTATAAATAGTAATCATGTATACAGTATAAAATGTCATTATATTTGAAGTATGTTTTGGGTATGATTGAAAGTTTCTTTAATGTGTAGCTGATGTGAATAAACAGCCATCATGTTGGAGTAAATCTTTAAGTTTGTGAAGATCCGTTAAATCATGACAAGTTTTGACAATTTTGCTCATGATCTTTGTACTGTTTAGTGTATCGTTCTTTTCATTTAAGTTAACACTTAAGTAGACTCAGTACTTGTTATTTTAAAGGAATTATTATACTAATATTTGGATTTTGTTTGTTTAATTATTTGGGGGTTTACGCCCCTATTCAACAGTCAGAGTCAATTTTATGAGGCAGACAGTTCACCTAAGCTTAAGCATTGAGTCCCATCCTTCGTAAGCAACTGCCTACTTTCTCACATAAAGAGACATGGCTAACTGGGCTCAAACCCATGACCCTCTGTCAGTGAGAGGTTACAGTGATTTGAAGTCAGCAACCTTTAACACTCGACCATGGAAGTGGGTTAATATATTGAAGAATATTTTTTAATTCACTGAATAAATTGTTATGTTTGCAGACTGTACCTTGCTGTGCTTCATTTTAGCTCACATGTCACAAAGTGACAAAGTGAGCTATAAGGATCACTCTCCGTCCGGTGTCATGCAGTGTGCGTCGTACGTCGTCAAACTTTATGTTGTGACCACACTAGGGGCCACATTTTTAGCTCAATTTTAGCAAAACTGGGTCAGAACGCTAATATCAACAAAATCTCGGACCATTGGGTAAAAAACTAGGTCACCAGGGCCAAATAAGGGAAAACCTTGTGAACACTTTAGAAATCACTGTTTTGACTGGATCTTCCTGAAACTTTGTCAGAATGTTTATTTTAATAATATGTAGGTCAAGTTTGATAATGGGTCATTTCCTGTGAAAAACTAGGTCACTTGGGCAAATTGCTGGAAACCTTGTGAACACTCTAGAAGTCACTGTTTTGATTGGATCTTCACCAAACCTTGTCAGAATGTTTGCCTCAATGATATGTGGGTCAAGGTTGAACTTGGTCACCAGGTCAAATCTTAGGTGAAAATCTTGTAAAAGCTCTAAATGTCATGGTTTTAATTGGATCTTGGCCAAACCTTGTCAGATTGTTTGTCTTAATGATATTAAGGACAAATTCAAATATGGGTCACCTAGGGTCAAAAACCAGGTCACAAGGTCAAATCTTAGGAAAACCTTATTAACACTGTAGATGTCAAATTTTGATCGTATCTTCACCAAACCTAGTCAGAATGTTTGTCTTAATGATATGTAAGACAAATTCGAACATAGGTCGTCTGGGGTCAAAATCTAGGTCATGAGGTCAAATCTTAGGAAAACTTTGTCTATGCTGTAGTTTTCATGGTTTTGATTGGATCTTCACCAAATTTTGTCAGAATGTTTGTCTTATTTATATGTAGGACAAGTTCTAACATGGGTCATCTGGGGTCAAAAACTAGGTCACCGGTTCAAAACAATGTTTTATTGAGTGAACAGTGATTGTCATGTGAGCGATATAGGGCCATCTTGGCCCTCTTGTTCGTGTTATGATTATCATGAATGTTTTAGTTTGTAAAATACTGTCTGCTTTTTGACAAATGGCTTCTATTTCATAAATCACTAAGTCAATGTATAAGCTTTCTAATGTGATACCAGTCATCACGAATAACTTCTTACAGACCAAATTTAAGACATATTTTGACCAGACCAAAATAGAAATTTTATCGAACCGAATGTTTAGCTGTCTGCTTGATCTTTTGTGTCTAAAAATATGTTAGTTTTTATGATGGTGTAATAATAATAGACAGAATTCTTTTTATCATTTACTTGTAAAACGTTAAGTGTTGTGTAAAGCATTATGCATTTGAGACAAAATATGAATTTAAAAATCAACAGACCATTGTTGTGACAACCCATCGATTTTACCAGACAGGCAGAGATTTAGGCAGACTCGGTCTTTGAACCAATGGCCAAATTCAAAGACTGTATTACTTGTAATTTCTCACATTGATCATGCCATTTGCTTCATTTTATGAAGTAATGGTGTTATACATTTTTGTTTATATATATATATTTTAGGTCATGATAACAAAAAATATTTCGAAAAAGGAAATGTTAAATAGGTGATGATGTTAGTAAAACGATAAATTTATATGACGCATTGTGAGACAATTTGCAGTTATTTTTAGAGGACCTTAAAGGCAATTAATGATTGTTTTTATACATTAACTTATTATAAAAGTAAGATCAGACATTGTAGTTGTTTGTCTCTGACGCTGATACATGCAAATTTCCCCTGTGTTTTTGTAATTGATCTCATTAAAATGTAATCTATTTATAATTACTGAGCAAAAATAATTGCTTTACAATAGGTTCAACATAAGCAGATCCTGGATTTCATACAGGGGGGGGGGGGGCATACTTAATTACTAGTAGTGTATGCATAATAATTGTAGTATTCAAGCTGATTATGGTAAAACAAAAAGCGACAGATCAGTGTTCTTCAAAATTGAGTAATTGAATGCTATTACACATCTATTCTGTCTGCTCAGTCAAATCATGTTGATTACATTGAACAATTTCATTGCGGGTAAATGAATCCACAGCACTCTTCTGATGTAAACATTTTTCCAAATTGTCTTTAACTACACTTGACAGTAAAACTATATGGCACTTCTTTGACATCAATCTGTACACACATCTTGCGAAGCATCTGTAAGCCAGACATCTGTATAACCTACAGTACAAAATGAAATGAACACAGTAAGATTGGCCGTATTATTAATCCAACACTAGTTCAAATGTAGACATGACACCTGGTAGCTATACATAGATGGAAAACAACAGGCCCGTAGGGACCTGGTGAGGAGGGTTAGCTCTCCCAATAATTCAGTTGTAGCAGTTCTGTTAATAGTACTATTTATAAATTATATACATCAACCAAGGTATATATTTCATATCCTGGACAATAATTTTGAATGAATTTCATAAAATATATTCTAATGACAATGTTAAATTTAGTGAGCATGAATAACAGTGCTGTCTGAGAATATTGAGACTTTCTTTGTTGACACCCTGGAAGTAATTGATATCGAAATACACACTGCTTATATTCCTCCTTTTTTATTCAAAGTAATTAATTAGTCACGCTCTTTAGACTAACACAGCAATTTGCTTCACCCTAGCTCAAGGATTTTATGGCTAGTTATACACTAATGGCACCAAATGTAATAAAAGGAAAATAAGGTACGTGATAGGAGGCTTGAACCCACAACCTGCTGCTTGCAAGTCAGGCGCTCTACCAACTGAGATAATCCGGCTGGTGAATATCCCAGCCAATATATACCACAAGATTCAACATGGGTACACAGGTATATTTGAGTATAAATGAGTGTAAAATATCATACTCGTGAATACCCAGTTGACAGTCTAATGAAGGTCCCATGTCCAAAAAGTACTCGTAATAGGAAGTCTTCAGAACAGGTATATTAAAAAATTGCCTGATGCCCTCTGTGGTCAGTGATACCAAAGACCCTCTGCCACCACTTTGTTCATCCTTTGAAAACTGCACTTGTTTATTGTTGACATTATCATACAACATTCTCACTGACACCTGTATATATAAAACAAGAGCAGTACCTGAGATGATAGAATTATTTCTAAATCATAATCCTGACTGAACAACAAAATATGTTATATGCTTAAATAAAGCGACACTGAACTGGACAGCGTAAAAGTATCATAATGACCACTGTAGCGTATATAGCCGAGTGTACACGAATGACGTCACATTATTTTAGCTACGGTGCAATATTCGTGAATTTAAATTCCGTTTTCTTTGCAGAAAATCATCATAAAAATCGAAAGAATGCACAAATTAGCATAATTTTATTTAAATAAACCGATCATGGTGAAATCTCAATCGACAGATTTGACCTTTAAAATTATTATTATAATACATGTACATTTAACTCTTAATCTTCATGATTGCTATGCCAAAGCCTTATTCAGCCCATTTATAAACATTGTAAACAAACTGATTTTTATCTTTGATCTATAATCTAGGATGAAAAAATTCAAGCATAATAGATGGTCGGCTGATGAGAAATCATTCTTGGAAGAATACAGTCATGGAAAGAAGGTGAATCTGAAAACATTTTCTGGAATAACTGTGCTACAGCCATGAACAACAAGTTTGGTGAAAAAAAAAAGAACTGGTTATAGAATATGTTTTAAATCATCTCTAACATTAGTTTTGCCATATTTTGTTGGTCAACAGTGCATTCAGGTAGTAATATTTCATTCAACTACATGAACAGTTGAAACGCGATAGTCCGAAATGCGATAGTTCGAAAAATGCGATAGTTCGAAATCGTCCGTCAGTCCCGGCAAATTTCCTTCTATTTTCATTATAGATTGATGTGAAAGTTCGAAATGAAATTGAAGTCCCCAGATACGTTTTTACTCTATAAAACGATGCGTTAGTTCGAAGTGAATACGCTGTTTTTCACACCTATTCAATATACATGTTTAGCAAAGATATATGACCAGCAGAAACATAATAAAAACGTGTTGAAATCAGGTTTCAACGGGTGGGGTCATCACAATATTTCAGACTTTTTTCTCATAAACAAAAAGATGCGATAGTTCGAAAAGTGCGATAGTACGAAATTTTCGGACGTTCCCATGGCATTTCGAACTATCGCGATTCAACTGTATAATTATATACATGTTCCAAGCTGAAGATATGACATGATATGGCATGATATGAATATTACAACCATATGATACAGCTGGATACTGTATAATTTTTATATATCAAATGATTTTCAGCTAGTCTAGCTATTGTGATCCATGATAGGTCAACATTCGAGTCATCATCATCATCAAAAACTTTAATGTTAGCCATAATTGTGCCATTTTTAATTAGATATTCAGCAAACTTTCAGCAAACAACGCATATGATGCATAATTCATTGACCTCAACATCGACTGTGAATTCAAAAAAACAAGTGTCATGCCTGCATGCAGCTTTTGTTAATCTTTAATTGATGCCAAGGAAAAAATTATGCAACATCTCAAATTAATAACTATTTGATCATTAATAGGGAAATCCTTTAAGATGGCAGCTTGGCGATTTAAAGTTACATCCAGCAGCCCTATCTGTAACTCTTCAGCTTTCGATGAACTTGGTGATCTGACACTACTGCCTAAGACATGTGGAAACAGTGTGGGAACATAGACTGAGTGCTCTTCATAATCAGAATAGGTAAGAAACATTTCATTTAATAAGTAATTGCTTACTATTATTTAAAACAGGGAACAAAATAAGCAGTTAATCAGTTATACAAGGTCATTTTCTCATTGGATTTATTTTAGGAGCTTTCTTTGGACTTTTGCTGCTGTATTCCAACCAGACAAGAACTGTAAATCTTAAGTCCATGTCTTAAGTCTTACTCCCATTTTATAGATATTCAGGTGTTTTTGTCTGAAATATAACTTTTCCTTTTAAAGCAGCTAATATGAAAACTTTCACACTGCCTTGCTAGACAAAATGTTTGATGATTGCCAAACTTTTCGGTAATGAAAATTAAATGTCTGTCAGACAAAGTTGATATCTGTAAAAAATATTTACTGATTGACATATTTTATACTTTAAAAGCCACACCTACACCAGGTCCTCATGCAGGTTTATTTTGCAAAGACAAGTTGTTCTTTTTTGTAAAGTAAAACAGACATTTAATGTTATTAATTAAGAGAATCTTAAATTTTCAGGTCAAACCAACAAGATTGGGTTTTCTTTGAGCCTTGAAAAAAACGTTGCAGGAGGTAATTAATACATTATATTTTTATGTAAGATACTAATGTGTCATTAGTACTGCCTACCCAGAAATATAAAAAGGAATAATTGCACTGGTTATTGATTTATCTAAATTGTGTAACAAATATTTTGTTTAAATATATTTGGTTTATAAGAATAACATTGACAAATTATTTTACTTAGTATTGGTACAATATATTGTAAAAACAAAACAGAATATTACATTTTACTACAAAAATGTCATAGTTTAACATCACTTTACAATTGATCATGCCATTTCAGACAAAAATCAAGTTCGCTGAAAATCTCAAAACTGTTGCACTGAGATGTTTACAGACCTACACAGAGTTAAAAGAGGCCGACATACATGATATCATACAGAAATCTAGTAAGTATTACTGTAAATGTTTTGCTGACTTTGAATTTAACCTTTCCATTTTACATATGCTGACCTTTACTCTTATTTTGGTTAGAGCTTGACATTGTTTGAAGTGTCAGGGGTGTGATTTTTCCTCCTTTCAGCTGATTTCCTCTTTTTTTGTCTTAAAATCTTTGAAACAAAAGGGCCCAGATTCAGTCTGACCAACTCAAAAATGATGTTTTTGCAAGCATGAGGGGGATGGGGGTAGGGTATTTCAGCCTTTTTGCTCTTGGAGCAGTCACACCCCTGAGTGTAAATGATTACTCCACA
Organism: Lutraria lutraria; assembly: GCA_964023205.1. Taxonomy (NCBI): domain Eukaryota; kingdom Metazoa; phylum Mollusca; class Bivalvia; order Venerida; family Mactridae; genus Lutraria; species Lutraria lutraria. The sequence continues at coordinate 12,429,152 of OZ026848.1, read as the reverse complement.
AATATATATGATTTTATAGTTAATTGAAAACAAAGAACCTTTACCCTAACCTTTATTGATATTTGTTCAGAGTAATTACAGCTTTATCAATAAAGTTTGTCAGATACCGGTAAATTAATTATTATTGCCACACAAAAATATAGCCTTGTACAAAATTTTTTCAACTGTGATCATGCAACTGGATATTTGACATGTTTTCTAGGATTTTTTGCTATTTATTTTCTGAAAGACATATTAATGGACAGATATTTTGTCCAGTTGGCAATGAAAATATCTAAATGCATTTTCTTTGAGTTATTGAATTACGTTTAACATTTTCTGATTCATTAGGGCTACGGCCCCACAAGAGAAGTTGCAGCACACATACTGTCTTCGCCGTTGAAAGGGAGCATTATTGTGGCATTGTTAAGTGAAATTGAATAAAATTATGCAGCAAAATAATGCTGCAACAAAGACATTGTTCTGGCCCAAAAGGAATTCTGTGACCTTGTTGAATACAAATGGCATGGAGTCGTTAACAAATTTTAGAACAGCAACCATTGCTGGCTGAAGTGCTCTTTACTGTTCTCTGCCAACATCAAGGATAGGACATTATACCAAATGTGTTCAGGGACTTATTCCTATGATATCTACTGTGTTTGGAATGCTGAAGAAAACATGATACCAAGAGCTGTCATTAGTACAAAGATGATTGCCATGACTTTGGCTAATGAACAAACTAGCCAGAAAGTATATCTGTTCCAACTTTGTTTTGTTGAGTTTCAGATGTTGTGTTTAATTTTTAGCTCACCTGATTCATCACCTTGATTTTGAAAATTTGCTATATTTTAGCTTGTTTACACACTAGCGCCTTCATTTATATACCAATCCTAATAATATTTTCAGTAAATGAGTATAACCAAAAGATCTCGAACAAGTTTGATTATGAGCAGAATCGGACCACATCTTCAAGAGTTATGGGCCCTTGACTTAGCATATTTGCTATATTTTAGCTTGTTTACACTCTAGCGCCTTCATTTATTCACCGATCCTAATCATATTTACAATGAATGTGTATGACCTTATGGTTTTGGACAAGTTAAGTTATGGGTGGAATCGGACGACAACTTCAAGAGTTATGGACCCTTGGATTGGAAAATTTGCTACGTTTTAGCTTGTTTAACAGTATTATACCTTCATTGTTGGTTTTGATCTCAAAATCTACATAAAAATGAGTTTTACGAGATGGAAACTATATTACCTGGTCATTGATTATTGGCCTTTGTTCTCAGGTGAGCGATAAAGGGCCAATGTGGCCCTCTTGTTTGTGTTAGTTTCAGGCCTTTTTCTAGATTTTTTGCAAAGATAACCTTTAAAAACATGTAATACAGCAAACATTGTGAAAATTTATAAATTGCAAAATGTTTTGAACTTAGAAAGTCTGACTCTCATTGTTTTACTATAAAAGGGCCTCCTTTCAGGTACATGTATATAACTGCTAAGAAAACAGTTGTTATGGTTTGGCAAACTACTGTTTGATATTTTTGCCCAAAGATCTAGTATAATTTCACCTGATCACTACTAAATTAATACAGGACCCGTATTTGAAGACTGCATTTGATTTAAATGAAGATACAAAATGAAGAATATTAATCAGTTATACACCTGTTCCTCTTTTGTATTCAGTTTGTTATTCTGTTTAATAGAGTTTATTCACTGTTAATATTATATTGCTTCGTAAGTTTTCATATCAAGTGTTAATGCTAGGTTCCCACTGTTGTGCTATCTGCTCATGTCCCATGTTTGGTCTTTCATATCTGATCAGGAAACATATTTTGAAATAATAGATTTGGATACAAGGTAAGGTTGATACATTCAGATACGATTTAACGGTCCAAAGGAATATGATCTGTCGTGTTTTGTGATGATCCATTGCAATCTGATATGATGATCCCAATTGAATTGACCGTGTTAATCGTAGATATTTTTTGAAGCATTCAAATAAAAGTAACATGAACGCGAATGCCACGACTGACCTCAAGATCTGATAAGCTCTGATAGGACCAGGTCTACTGTTATTTCAATTGTGATGTGAATCGTGATACCGGGAACGTAGCATAACATGGAAAGTACAGTCTGGAAGTAACTGTCCTCATGAATGACGATTTGTTCTGGTTTTCAATCTAAATTCTATTTCTTGCACGTAATTTAAGAAGGACTGAACAGTATCTTAAGAAAATAATTACTTCCAGACAAATATTTTCACAAGGGATTCTGTTATTTTCAGCCATGTTATAAATCTGTATAGCATATTTGATCTCTTACCCCGATGTCTATTTAGCATATGGTCTTTTCCTTCACATTGTAACTACAGTAAGCTGTAAGCTATTTACAATGGAACATATTTACATATCATTGTTTTGTCCAAGTAATTGTAGATGAGAAAAAAGAACATGTGCTCAATTTTTAAAGCATTTATAGTGACTGTGTGTTATTAATACTTTGCTTAATTAGTATATGTTATTGTCTATAATTGCCTTTTTAACTAGTATTTAAATGAATTGTTAAATGCTGGAATTATATTATGCTTTGTTTTGATTCCTAGATTGCGAAGAAATTAAATGAAGTACTAGTATTAAATTTTCGTTCTTTAGCATTTCAATCCTGCATTGAATAAAATGTTTGAAGTTAATCACAAATTCAGAAACTGGAGTCACTAAAAACATTTTATTATTAAATTGTTGAACAACAGATAAACTTGGACCAACTTTGTCCACTTTAATCCAAAGTTGTCAACAGAATGTCAGCAAAATTCATTGATCCTTTTATGTTTATGACAGACTTCAACCATTAGGTGTCACTCTAAGCCATATAGGAATGAAAAAATTATATACTATGGATCAAATTATCTGGACACTTTGATACTGAATTAATTGATTCCATTGTTATTTGAAAGGAATTTAGAATTGTAGACGATGACACAAATTTTCATGTAGGTGTAACCCATGAATGTAAATCTAGGGGAAATGCAGCTCATATTATCTAGAGCACTGGTTTGGCTCAATGACGATTGTACAAAACTCTAGTTTTTGTCATTTATCCCACCATACAACACAATTTGACATGTGTGCACTGCCTGTGTCAGCATTCCTTTTAGGAGAAAAAGATATTCATGTACTGACAAGGGATATCTCTGAGCTAGTTGCTACCAGAATCATGACTGAGTTCTTCCCCTGAATGAAGTTGGCTGAATTACCAGAGTTATCCCACTTCCTGTTATGTCTAAAAATGAACAAAAATATTCAGATGTTGTCGAGATACTTGAAAGTTCAAAAACCTAGTTACTTCTGTTTGCAATTGTGCAAACATTGAAACAATGCAGGTTCATATCGACGGGGCTCAGTTAACCCGAGAAAGTTTTTCAGAAATGGAGTGATTTCACCATTTTTAGCTCACATGTCACAAAGTGACAAAGTGAGCTATTAGGATTACTCTCCGTCCACCGTCCGGCGTCGTGCGGTGTGCGTCGTGCGTCGTCAAACTTTATGTTGTGACCACACTAGGGGCCACATTTTTAGCTCAAATTTAGCAAAACTGGGTCAGAACATTAATATCAACAAAATCTCGGACAAGTTCAATATTGGGCCATTTTGGGTAAAAAACTAGGTCACCAGGGCCAAATAAGGGAAAACCTTGTGAACACTTTAGAAATCACTGTTTTGACTGGATCTTCATGAAACTTTGTCAGAATGTTTATTTTAATAATATGTAGGTCAAGTTTGATAATGGGTCATTTCAGGTGAAAAACTAGGTCACTAGGGCAAATTGCTGGAAAACCTTGTGAACACTCTAGAAGTCACTGTTTTGATTGGATGATCATGAAACCTTGTCAGAATGTTTGTCTTCATAATATCTTGGACGAGTTCGAACATGGGTCATCTTGGGTCAAAAACTAGGTCGCTAGGTCAAATCTTATGAAAAACAATGTTAACACTGTAGATTTCACAGTTATTATTGGATCTTCACCAAACTTTGTCAAATCGTTTGTTTTAATGATATAACGGTCAAGTATAAATATGGGTCATCTGGGGTCAATAACTAGGTCACCAGGTCAAATCTTAGGCAAACTTTGTTAACACTGTAGATGTCACAGTTTTAATTGGATCTTCACCAAACCTTGTCAGAATGTTTGCCTTAATGATATGTGGGTCAAGGATGAACATGGGTCAGCCGGGGTCAAAAAATGGGTCACCAGGTCAAATCTTAGGTAAAAATCTTGTAAAAGCTCTAAATGTCATGGTTTTAATTGGATCTTGGCCAAACCTTGTCAGATTGTTTGTCCTAATGATATTAAGGACAAGTTCAAATATGGGTCACGTAGGGTCAAAAACCAGGTCACAAGGTCAAATCTTAGGAAAACCTTATTAACACTGTAGATGTCAAATTTTGATCGTATCTTCACCAAACCTAGTCAGAATGTTTGTCTTAATGATATGTAAGACAAATTCGAACATGGGTCGTTTGGGGTCAAAAACTAGGTCACGAGGTCAAATCTTAGGAAAACCTTGTCTATGCTGTAGTTTTCATGGTTTTGATTGGATCTTCACCAAATTTTGTCAGAGTGTTTGTCTTAATTATATGTAGGACAAGTTCTAACATGGGTCATCTGGGGTCAAAAACTAGGTCAACGATTCAAAACAATGTTTTAATGAGTGAACAGTGATTGTCATGTGAGCGATATAGGGCCATCTTGGCCCTCTTGTTTTATTATCTATAACATTTAACACCTATAACATTTGAGCTTTTCCATTTGAAAATGTCTGTTCTTACTGTGTTTTACCAACTTTTGTATAATACAGCAAACACCAAGCCCTGTACTCTCCATGCACAAAATATTTGTCTGTCAATGATAGATGCTGATTGTAATGATGTTAAAAACCATTACAATCATTGTAAAGATCTTGCAATACCTTTTGTGAAAGCTTATTTAATTGAGTCTGCATGTGAGCAATTAGGCATTAGTAATTGTAACACACAGTTTCTGACATTGAATTTCCAAAAGATGGTGACTCTGTATTACTTTGGTTACAGAAAATAGTACAACCAATTGCAGATAACATTCTCAATGCATGTCAACTTGACAATAACTTAGAGCATGAAAACTGTGACACACTTTCTGACTATGCAAGCCTTGTATTACAAATAGGTGTTCTATTTATGGAATTGAATGATGTGGTGAAATACCCAGACAGGTTACTGGCTGTTCTGAAAATACTGATGGTTGTATTTAAAGGACATAATACCCGATCTAAGTAACTATGCTCTAGAAATACACAGTCTTCTTTGTCAGCAGTTTGCTTTACTGAGTGAAAGTCAGGCATATTCAAGTCTGTATGGACACGGGGGGGGGGGGGGGGGAACTCAATACAAACAGACCAGCAGATTTAGAAATGGAGCAACTTGTTAGATTGGCAAAAAGTCATCTTAAGGCAATGTGTTCTAACAAGTCTGAGGCTTCAATGCAAAAAAGAAGCTCTGTATTTTATGGAATGCAGAAAGTTTGCAATGACTTTGACGATCAAACTATGGTTGTTTATCATGTTCAAGAGCACAAAGTGATGTCATCGGCTGAAGATGAAGAAGCCATCTTTAAGAAAATTAAATAATCAATATACAGTACAACCTCTGTAGAGCAACACACTGTGGGAGCTGCAAATATAGTCAGTTGTTTAGAGGTTGTTGCTCTACAGAGGTTAAATTTATTGTAAATACCAGCTTAGGGCAATTTTGAAGGTGTTGTTATAGAGAGGTTGTTGTTCTACATAGGGTCAGTCTGAAGAGGTTGTACTGTAGTTAGAAAAGTTGATAATTAATGTCATTCAAATGAATAGACATTCAAGAACTGAGTTGTTTATCCTTAGTAAATGTAAATTAGAAATATATAAGCTAGAGTAAAAAGAAATGTACATGGTGGCAGGTAATATATACATCTATTGTCAAATACCATAAAAAATGACAGAAATTCTATTGAAAATAGTTGCTTGAAAGTCATAAATAGACCATTTTACATAATGTAAATGCAAATTAGAGTGAACCGATTAGGCCATCATTAAAAATATTTTGTTGGGACTTTTGCTACGTACTCACCTATCAAAGTACTCAATGTACTGTTGGAACATGATTTTTTTCCAAACGAAGCAAAAAAAAGCAAAAGAAATGTGTGCCCATATCGTTTGTGCCTTTGCAAATATTTTTTACATTTACTCTAACAGACAGACTTTTCATTCATATATAATGCAGGTAATATACATGTATGTGAAGGATATACGCTTTACTTGTCTCTAAGCTTAAAAAAAAAAAAAATCATTGGAAAGTTTTACAGCACATTAAATATAGACAATCATTGACATTGCATGAACAAGAACAACGTTATAGGTAGACAATTACAAAAAGCATATTGGTTTATGTTTTTTTGTATGACATTGCTTTTTTCATAAAGGATATTGACTTCAAACCTCCATTAAGGAGAGTATAACATTTATATGATATGAGTAATACACATCATAATGACAATCATGAATATTTGACAAATGACTATGTGATTTCGCGAGAGCAGACGAATAGCATCTCTTGTGATCTGTAAATAAGCACATTTAATGAGCAAATAAGGCTTTATGTAACGATAAAGCTATAATTTTTTAAAGTATGTTTATGTGACCCAATACAGACCACATTTTGTTAATAATTTGATACGAATCTGTTTATTTTTACCTGCTAAAAATAGCAATAACCCAGTCTCATATGTAACGGTAGGTGGGGGGTAAAAAAGTGTGTCGTAGAATGTAACTAGACATAGTTACACTGATGTATGGACCTTTTATTAGATAAATGCTATCATCGCATAATAGGAAAGAAAATTGTTTAGTATTTTTTAAAACTGGCAAAATTAATAGTTGCTGTATTTTCATGTTTCATTGTTTCCCCAGGGATGAATCAGTAGATGTAACTGTCATTTGAGAGGGGGTATATTGGAGTCACTCTGTCGGTCGGGTGGTCAGTCGGTCAGTCAGTCGGTCGTTCGGTCCACAGAAAATATCTAAAGTTTGTGGAGCAAACTACTTTCATATTCTTTAAGTAATTGCTATGAAACTTGAAATATGTCATCACCATGAAGTGTAGATGTGCTAGACACAATTTTCATTCCCAGCGATTCACTCATTCCAGAGTTATGTCGCCTTGAACTTAGCCATATAGTGTATAATGGCACTCTTAGTTTGTGGAGCGAACTACTTCAACATTTTTCAAGGGATGGAATTGAAACTTGAAATATGTTATCACCATGAAGTGTACATATGTGCAAGACACAATTTTCATTCCCAGAAAGACTGAAAGAAATGTATAAAATTATTTCCAGACAGAGCCTTATGCCAAAAACATTTTAATAGTAACCTCTCAGTCTGTCAATCATACAAACGGACGATATGCATAACTATCAATCTATGGAAATGAAATTATTTGCGGACTATTTACATCAGCTTTCCTACAAGTGCACAGTATTTATGAAATTTCAGCGAAATAATTAAAAGAAACGTTTGTGCAAGTTGATTATATATGCCAGAGATTAATGAGATACAAACGTTACCACAGGTACTGTATGTATTGCTGTTGTTATTGGGTTATATAGTGTTACGTACCCACATGTTGCATCTCAAACGATTTTATTCTGTAAGATAAGTTTATGGAACAGACACAAACAATATTTCATTTCAGATTACAATAAAAACAGATAAATTAAACAGTTTTGAAGGATCGGATGTCACATTATTTTTCAAAACTTGAAATCATTGATTTCCTGCTTGATTGTATAAGTATGGCACCCTAAATGTCTCTTTACTAGCAATTAGTAATGTCATCGGTGACGCCATTCGGACCTAACATCTGTTTCTAAATATTGTGGTAACGTATGTATCTTTCGAACATTTAAATGAAAAATATTGTACTTTTTTATTACATATTATATATTTTTGTATTTCTGAAGAGCAGAAATGACAGTAAGGTTCGACAGTACAGATATCTTTGAGTGATTACATTCTGTTCTTACAATGTAAGGTATGTTCACGTACCGTATGTATCAAACAGATTTATACGCTATTGGTTGTTATAAATAGACACATTTTTGGGGGAATTAAAAATTATTTTGATTCCATGAATGGATAAGTTTTAGATTTATGTTTGTTTGTCATATAATTCTAGCTGTTCTGTTGATTTAGAGTGACAATTATCAGTGTCATAACTTACGTATCAATACTCTCAGTTGCGACATCATCTATAACAAAAATATAATACAGTTGATAATGAATCATGCTCTAACGTTACCAGATTTTAGTTTGAAACACTGACAGTTCATAATTAAGCATATAATTTTTTATTGACTCCGTTAATAATTAACTGTATTTCAAGTTAAACATACAAATATTTGAATTTCGACACTCACATATGTATCGTTTATGATTGTAAATCTCTAGCATGCTGAAATGCAACACTACAAAGTCAAATGTTGGAAAATAACAGCAAGTGACGTAACAACAATAATATAGGAAGGAGAGTACATCAAAAACTGATAAGCTGATTATACTGATTGCTGTGACATGTAAATGTGCCTCTTTAGTGATTTTGGTGTGTTAAGTTTTTATTTAGAACTGTAAATACAACTACCTGGTCAAACTATCAATGATTAACATATATTCAGCTAAATCATATGTCAAGTATTATCATTATTGTTGAAGTATTTATTATAATTTAATTCATGCACAAAAACATTGAACAAAACAATTGAAAGTCATCTTTGATTATTTTGGACAAATATCAATAAGACTTCGCTGCTACTGCAGATGAAACCTAATTTGCATAAACTCACGAAATCATGTGCACCTGTTAGCATCTGCGAGGCGGTACAGAATTTCAGAGAGTGTCTAATATGTATATAGTATAAGTCTTCGGCATCCCCGGCGAAACAATCATGAACTGATCATGAATTGTTCATGAATCATTCATGAATAGTTCACATACATAGTTCATGAATAATTCATGAAAATCCTTGAAGTACAAATGAGAATAATTGTTGAAATGTCCATGAATTAGAGTTCATGAACAGTACTTGAAATATCAAGGATATTTCAAGAACTAATAATTCATATATGTTCTTAAACTGGCCTTAATCAGTTCATGAATGGTTTAAGGACAAAAGGTTTCATGCACAGTTCATTTACTGTTCATGAACTCAAAATGTTCAAGGATTTTTTTCTACACAGTTCACACATTCTCATTTGTACTTCAAGCCATGAACTGTTCATGAACAGTACATCAAATATATCAACGATATTTCAAGAAAATCTTCATATTTCCAGGAACTGGTAATTCCCAGTAAAGAGTTTAAAAGTAATCCCTCTCAAACTTAGAAAATATAAGAATTATGTTAACTCACAAAAAATAGCAATAAAAGACATGACATCATAACAAGTTGTCATTAATTTCTACAATACATTCATGATCTGAGAAAATTATGCAACAGTGACTTACATTTACAAGCTGTATTGAGAAGCATTTTAGAAGTCGAACTTTTCAATCACTACCCAGTCTACCATCTGACAACACATGTTTCATATACCGGTACTTGGTTAAGGAGGCATTTTGGACCTGTATTATCTCAAGGAGGATGACTTCCAGACTTGACTGAAATGAAAAACTATTTTTAAACCAAGTGAATACTTCATTCAAGAAACTGGACCTGAACACAATTGAAGAAATACATAAAATCTAACAAAAAACTTCTTGGCAGAGATTTAGCTTCTTGGCCTTACTGAATGTGGACACCATGTGCTTTTTAGCTCACATGTCACAAAGTGACAAAGTGAGCTATTAGGATCACTCTCCGTCCGGCGTCCGGCGTCGTGCGGTGTGCGTCGTGCGTCGTCAAACTTTATGTTGTGACCACACTAGGGGCCACATTTTTGGCTCAATTTTAGCAAAACTGGGTCAGAATGTTAATATCAACAAAATCTCGGACGAGTTCGATATTGGACCATTTGGGGTCAAAAACTAGGTCACCAGGGCCAAATAAGGGAAAACCTTGTGAACACTTTAGAAATCACTGTTTTGACTGGATCTTCATGAAACTTTGTCAGAATGTTTATTTTAATAATATGTAGGTCAAGTTTGATAATGGGTAATTTCTGTAGTAAAATTAGGTCACTAGGGCAAATTGCTGGAAAACCTTGTGAACACTCTAGAAGTCACTGTTTTGATTGGATGGTCATGAAACCTTGTCAGAATGTTTGTCTTCATAATATCTTGGACGAGTTCGAACATGGGTCATCTTGGGTCAAAAAGTAGGTCGCTAGGTCAAATCTTATGAAAAACCATGTTAACACTGTAGATTTCACAGTTATTATTGGATCTTCACCAAACTTTGTCAAATCGTTTGTTTTAATGATATAACGGTCAAGTATAAATATGGGTCATCTGGGATTAATAACTAGGTCACCAGGTCAAATCTTAGGAAAACTTTGTTAACACTGTAGATGTCACAGTTTTAATTGGATCTTCACCAAACCTTGTCAAAATGTTTGCCTCAATGATATGTGGGTCAAGGATGTTCATGGGTCAGCCGGGTTCAAAAACTGGGTCACAAGGTCAAATCTTAGGTAAAAATCTTGTAAAAGCTCTAAATGTCATGGTTCTGATTGGATCTTGGCCAAACCTTATCAGATTGTTTGTCTTAATGATATTAAGGATAAGTTTAAATATGGGTCACCTAGGGTTAAAAACCAGGTCACAAGGTCAAATCTTAGGAAGACCTTATTAACTCTGTAGATGTCAAATTTTGATCGTACCTTCACCAAACCTTGTCACTGTTAATGATTTGTAAGACAAATTCGAACATAGGTCGTCTGGGGTCAAAAACTAGGTCACCGGTTCAAAACAATGTATTAATGAGTGAACAGTGATTGTCATGTGAGCGATATAGGGCCATCTTGGCCCTCTTGTTTAAAGAACTAACTTTTGTATATCACCATAAATAACATACCATGCCCTGGATTACTTCTGATGTTGTATGTTGAGAAGCTGGACTTTCAGATGTTGGAAATCAAGAATTGAAGATGCACAACTTTCAGTTGCTTGATTGAACCTTGAGTTAGTGCACTTTTAAATTGTTGATTCTCAGGCATTTCTGAAATGAAGAAATATATTCAGTCAAAGTGCCAGTCAGATTCATATGATCTACCTGTCAGTGTCAAAAGTGTTTTCTGGATAAATACTTCAGTTAGGGTTGATGTATTTCAATGAAATTTGGTATATGCATAGTTTAGGGGATAATCTAAAGTGTGATTGCATTTGAGGTCAATAGGTTAAATATCTAGGTCACTGTTACTAAAAATAGAAATTTGGTTTTTGGATGATAACTTCATTTAGGGGTGATGAATTTCAATGAAAGTTGGTACATGGTTGCTTTGGGGATAACCTAAAGTAGGGTTGTATTTGGGGTCAGTGGGTCAAATATCTAGTTCACTGTTACTAAAAATAGAGATTTGATTTCCGGAGTATAACTTTAGTTAGGGGTGATGGATTTCAATGAAAGTTGGTACATGGATAGCTTTGGGGATAACATAGAGTGGGGTTGCATTTGGGGTCGGTAGGTCAAATATCTAGGATACTGTTACTAGAAATAGAAATTTGGTTTCCAGAGTATAACTTCAGTTATGGGTGATGGATTTCAATGAAAGTGGGTACATGGATAGCTTAAGGGATACCTAGAGTGGGATTGCACTTGGGGTCAATAGGTCAAATATCTAGGTCACTGTTACTAAAATAGAAATCTAGTTTCCGGATGATAACTTCAGCTGACTCGCTCATTTAGACAAAACTATCACTATTAAAAATCTAGACAGATGCTGCTGTATAAACATCAGTTAACATTCCAATGATAGGCGCTGCCAGGTGACAATGTGTTGCATGCAATACTGGTTGTAAGCTTGTTATTTCTTCACACAATGCTGATCATAAGGCAGCGCTGTTGTTTCTTATTAAACCAATACAATTTATAGATATTTTGAGGTATTATTTTATCTCACATTTGGTAAATGTTTTTAAAAAAACTATTTATGAACCTTTTGAGATAAAAATAAAATTGTATAATCCTTCATAAGTTCATGAACAATTCATGAACCAACTGAGATAAAAATAAAACCATAATTATTCAGCAGTTCATGAACTGTTCATGAACATGTTGCAATGACAGTTCATGTTCAAAAGTTCATGAACATAATTTTTAAGTCAAGAACATATTAAGGCCAGTTCATGAACAGTTTGTGACTTTCTTGATTTCATAAACTACATTTCGCCGGGGACAGTTAAGCTAGATTGTGTGGTGTTAGTAGATTGATAGGTGAAATCAAAATTGACGTTAAATCTTTTTATGTTTCAATCCTTTCAATTTATGGTGTTTTAATATCAGAATATGGATTATGCTGATTTGGTTTGTCCCAAAACCTTACTGCCAAATTGTGTGTGCAAGTCTGTGTCATTGAATCTGATTAAATTCTATAATAATAATATCATGCTAACACATCTATTTTATTAATTTTTATTCCATATCAAACATTTTGGCTGTATTAGCCTTTATTTATTGTTTATTATTTATTTATGTACACGACAACAACAAAAAATAGAAATAATAAAAGTGAGAATTCTAGTTAAATATATATGCTACGATAATAAGATTATATCATGAGATATCCACATGTAACTGTAACATGAATAGATTATACATAAATGAATAATGAATAAATTCTGATAAAAAAAACCAACACTGTTTTTTAATATGTTAACAAGGTATATTTCAATGAAAATCCCAAGATTTTTAACGCATTAGAACATTGTTTTGGCTGAATATATTTTCATTGATTGATTATATTCATATAACGTATTGTTAAAACAACATTCATGCAAAATCCAAGAGTAATCTGTCGTTTAGTTCACAAGTTATGCCACTAAATGTAAATCATTGCTTCGGGACGATCACCAATCTACTAAATTTACATAAATTAGATGATATTTAGTCTTAACCAAAATTTTGGCTTTAATTTTTATCCTCCATTTTCGTTCATAATGTTCCAAATGATGCGCATGTTATAAGGTTTGTGACTATGATTTTCATTGGCTGATTTCGAAAGGGCTTCCTCAGTCGAATTGTAGTCATGTACACAAAATTGGATCCTGGCCAATGAAAACGAATGTTAAAAATACATTCAGATTTTTCTGTAGTCATTGAGGTCATAAAAATGCCAACATGACAGAATGAAGTTTTTACATATAAAATCGAAATTTAAATGTTGGATTACATACTATGAAAGTAAAATAGTGTATGCTTTCAATGCAGGAATATGTTTTTGTTCAGTTATGGCTGTAAACAATATATTCATGTACATGAATTAACTGGAATCCTTGATGAAATTGAAAAACAAAATTCACCTCAGTGATATTCCCAGTAATTTTTGTTGAAATACATCTTAATAAATAGTGTGTTTTATATGATAACTATTATATTGTAACAGTCTTGGTTCGTTTTTATGATCCTTCATGTTCAACATGTATTATGTATATCAACGTACTACCTGATCACAGATCAAGGTTTGAAGACTTTTCAATTTTATATACGTTTGGTGATAAATGTTGAAACAAAATCCCAGGTTCTACTGTTACTAAATTGAATTAACTAATAACTAAATATATAAGAGTTTACTGATGCTTTTACTTTCTATTTATTTATAAGTTGTCACAATATTTATAACTGAAACAAGTTTTATGGATTATAATAATCAAGGTGAACAATAAATAAGATGAATCAAATACTCAACAATCCTAACCTAACCTAACTTATTTTTATTTTACATAAAGACCATGAATTTAGAAGGAAAGAAATATAATAATTTAGTTTATGAATTTAGAACCCTGGCGAAAATATAATAAAGGTTACCCTTGAATTTACAAATAGAGGTGTCAAAGTTCAGACAAGGGTAGAATCTACCTTGCAAATGTCAGTGAACTGAGGAACTCAGCCTTACCCTATATACCCTTTCAGGGAGAGAAATCATGAGATTTCATGATACACTCTTTATGAATGACACAGGGGTATGATTAAACATGTACAGTGTAACACATAAACTGATGGTTAAAACAATGTGATTTTAAGTATATCAATTGAATAAAAGACCTTGTGCACCCCAATGACTAGATACCTTACCATATTATTTAATGATTGCTTGAATAAACATGTGCAGAAGGAAAACCACCCTTAGATTAAGTGTATTAAAGTAGAATCAATAATTAATCAATGATGTTGAAAACATAAGCACTCGATTTCGTGATTTTTATACGTTTACAGACGTTATTTTTCAATTTCACACATCAAACAACACAAATCTGTCGAAAGAAGAATCTTCATTTTTCCCTTATTGAGTGTATAAAATACTGCAAGGTAGTGAACTCGCCATCTTTTCGTTTGAGTGGGTCCCGGCTTTCCTTGTAAAAGCTGTCAAAACATTTAAAGTTGGGCAACACTACAACGAAAGCAAGGTTCCCGGAAAGCATGTGCAGTTTAGAAGGAAAGCCGGGACCCACGCTTATTTTCGTCACTACCATCAATCTAAAAGATGGCGAGTTCAGCTAGCTTGAAGTATTTTATACACTCAATAAGGGAAAAAATGAAGATTTTTCTTTCAACAGCTTTGCGTTGTTTGATGTGTGAAATTGAAAAATAACGTCTGTAAACGTACAAAAATCACGAAATCGAGTGCCTATGGTTGGAAAGTAACTAAAACATCAATTCTGCCACAATATAATATTCAATATTTAATTATTTTTTCATAATCCATTCATGATACAGTTGCCTATGCAGATATGTTATATATTGATTAAGTCATCTTTTACAAACTTGCACTTTTAAATTTTAACTAAATCAAACTAAACTAATAGACAAAGATTTGATTGGGATCCAAAAAAGTGTTTCATCAAAAAAAGTGACTTAACATTTTTGTATAGAGATCAAATCACTGCACAATATTTATATGTTTAGTTTCATAAAACTGTGTGTGCACTATTAACATTTTCTGGTTGATATGACATCATCAATACTAGGGGTGACCATTGGGTCCAGTTTTGACTATTTCAATACTATTACTTGGGATAGTAATGCAACGATATTTCGATACATCAGTCCACCCCTATATATAATCAATACCATGCTGTCAAAAGACATCACATACTTGTATAATTATGTTGTAAAAAATTTGATGTGCTTGATTAGATACTGAAGCAGATGATATTAATGGAAACTCAACATATCTTAGTAAAACACAATTTGAGTTAACAGCACAGTGTATGTTGCGGGAACTTCTAAAAATATTCATTGTGTCTGTAAATGCTAAATTTCAATTGTCATTGTTAGATAATTTATTATATGATCAGGGTAAAGATTAAGCAGACCTGTATTTGGCAAAAGATACATAACAAAAATATGTTAAAATTGAATAGGTTATGTTGCTTTTTAGACATGGTTGAAAAATAAGATTGTTTGTGATTATGGAAAATGTGCATTTAATATATATTTCTTCCGATTTAACGCCATTTTCAATATTATTTCAGTCATATTGTGGCATGTAGTTATCATAACAAGCTTCCATGGACTTCATACATTATACTATGACATAGGCTACCACATGTTCTATCCACAAGTAACTACCTAACTTCTCCACATATTTTGGAGCTGGAGGCAATTAAACATGGGATGTAAAATATCTTCAGTCAAATTTGTCACCAACAGTGTGAGCCTGCCTAGGGTTTGAACTCACAACCGCTTGATCAGGAGACCAATGCTCTAACCACTGACCTATCTGAGCGGGCTATATGCATTTCATACATGGATCTAATGTTCATCTCTTTATTGTTTCCTTGTTCTTCATATGATATACAGATGAACCTTTGTTAGTGTGGTCACCTTTGAATATAGACCACCCTGTGAGTAATAGCCAGTCTTTTAAAACTAGCTGTCATTGATATATAGAAAAAAATGACTTCTGAAGAAAGGCTACCTGTCAATAAAGGTCACATTATGTTATTCGCATGGCTGGCCTTTGTTCACAGGTTTGACTTTGTGTGTTTGTGGAGATATTTATTTGATCTATCCACTGACTTATTTAGAAAAAAATGTTCCAGCATATGGTGACTGGACATTTGTGCGAAAAAAGTATTACACCTCTTGATTAGGAAAATTTTATTCTGAAGAAAAACAGCAAATACCACTGTCTTAAAAGTTTCAGTGGTAATAAATAATAAATTCTAAATTCTACCTGCAGCATAGACTACAATAATCATATATTCAACCCTGTAAACAAAGGTCACCATAGTCAACCATTCATCAGAGGTTTCCCTAGCATGCTATATTAATAAATGTGAACTATACAGTGGATGTTGAATTTTATTCCAAGAGAGCAATTAATTAACTTAGGTTTAACTTTACACCTTAATAATTTATTATACATGAAAAGATGCAAGAATCAGGTACATGTTGCAAGAGTGGTTGTTATCTTAGGTATGACTCAATTTTAAGGTGGTTGCTTCGTTTTTTGTTAATTGATTATTAATTAGGCAATATAATTTTTACAACTGCTCATGATGTTTTTAATGTTTCATGGTTTATAGGATTTTGTAAATACATATTTTATTGTACAACACAACCTCTCCAGAGCAGCCCTATCTTGAGTAACAACCAGTTCCTTCAACAAAAACAAGATTTTTCCCACTAAGCAATTGAAGTATAATTTAACCTCTTTGGAGCAACAACCTCTAAATGACAACATAATTTAGCTTCTCCCAAAGGTGGTTGTTTTGGAAATGTTGTATCTATCTCAAGGAAACACTGACTACTTTCTGTTCTGAATTAAAATTGATATATATAAACACTTTGTTTATCAAGTGGATTCTGGGAGGAAATTATATTCATATTTGCTATCAATTTATTCTTAATTTTATGCAGATTTAGATGGATATGTATTATTTAATTAAGTGATTTCTTCATAAAAATGATTGTTTACTTCTTTTGCTTGAGAAGATATTTTTGGACAGCTTACAATGACAATTAAAGTATTAACCTGGAAGGTGTAAGTTCATAGTTCACCTTGTATTTAGCAGGTATTTTTCTATTGAGAAAGTCACGCTTGCTGAACATGAAGATTTTGTCATTTGAATCACAGTTGTAACATAGACTTTTATTGGTGAATATTGTAAACATTTATATTATTTTAAATAAGCTTGTCATTGATTGGCCAACAGAGGGTGCTATCAGATTAACTCAAGTTTTAGTAGGAAGTGACCCTATAATTTGTAGTCAGGGTAACACATTTTAAAGTTGTGCTTATTCTATTTCTATGTATTTTAAGGATATTGGATTTGATGTAAGTAGTTTTTGATGCTCCTGTTGAACTTACAATTACCATGTTTCTTCTGCTCATATTTTGCAGTACAGATAATAATGAGATTTATCAAATGATGGGAAAGACCAATATACTTGTCTAATTTCACTGCTCTGTTGCTGATAGATCTATTTAGTTTGACTCAATTAATCTTGTTTTCATCCTGCAAGTTTCATTACAGCAAGCTTATATTGACAATTGGTGTCACATAATGATGTGGATCAATGAATGAAATTATTGTCATGTAAAGAATTATTTGCCTGACAGGCCATCAGTTTTACTTTGAATGATAGATTGTTTCTATTACTTGTATTTTGATTTTTTAATTAAAGTTTAGAATTTTGTACATCTCCTTCATGATTCTTACAAGTCATGTTTACTTTACTCTTCACCTGTTTCTGTTAAAGTATGTAAGTGCCTCTGTCTGGTTGGACTAACCAAGAAGTTAGAGTTTTGGTCTACTGATTAAGAAGTTGCGAGTTGGAACCCCATGCAAGGCGCACAATGCACTGTCCATGACAAATTTGACTGAAGATATTACATCTTATATTGAAGTGTCCTCCACCTCTGAATTATGTGGGGTACATAGCTTGGCAGTAGCTTGCAGATAGAATGTGGTTAATACTGATTAAGGCCTAAATTAAGTCCAGGGAAGCTGATTTTGGGTAACTGCCTTCCACGATATAACTCAAATAATGTTGAAAATGGTGTTTATTCCGATGAAATAAATAAAACCTGCTTCTGTTCAAATTTATTTGGAGCTACACAATTTAGTTCTGTAATTCTCCTAATTTGAATTAAGCTTAAATGTAAACATTAACTACTTGTGTTCTTGAGCAATATGTATAATTATGTTTGTTTTTATTGCATTTTTACTTTATCTTGAGTTTAATTTAGAATACCGTAGTATTTATTTTTGCATGTCTGAATGGACGTATTATGTTAAGGCATGGCGTCCATCTGTCTGTTTGTCTGTCCGTCCATTAGCAATTTCGTGTGTGCTCTGTTATTCTTTAACCCCTTGAAGGTTTTTGAAGAAACTTTACTAGAATGATTGCCATATTAAGACGAAGGCTATCTTCAAGGTCAAGGTCACATTTAGGGATCGAAGGTCATATGACTTATTTTGTTTCCACTCTGTAACTTATTAAGCCTGCAAAGGATTTTGAAATAACTTTACTCAAATGTCACCACATTGAGATGAAGTGCAGCTGCCATGTTTGGAAGGTTTACTTCAAGGTCAAGGTCACACTTAATGTTTTTACAGTATCAATTATACCTTTGGGCGTATATTGCTTCACCTTATGGTGCTTCTGTCTAGTTAATCTTTATTATACCATAATACAATGTACATGTATACAAATATTCATGTAAGCAATTTATATTTTTCAGTAAACAAAGATGAAGACTAAGTATCCTATGGCAGCCACCAGACAAGAGGTAAGTGCTCAAGTTCTAAATCAGCCTTGTAGCATTACCAATTTCAGATGACAAAATTCCATCCAAATCTGTTGTCAAGTGTGCCCCCGGGGGTATATGTGTTTATTGAAGGCAGGGTCTTCTTTACTCTATCTGATCATTCTGGCAGTCCCATTTGGATGCTGACATTTTCAACAAACTTCAGTTCATCAACTGATCCTCAGCAAATGCACCACATTTACTGGTATGTTGAGAAGTGGTAGTATCATCTAGATGTGGTATTGGTCACTCACTCTTAATCCATTCTTGGTTTCTCACCAGTGTTGATACACCAGAATGTGTTCTGTTAAATGCACCACATTCTATCAATCATTTCCTTATTGACTGGATTGACCTATTAGACACTAAGATGTAGAAAACAAGACCACAATTTTTGAAACTATCAAACTTGAAATGATTATTAATAACTTTGAACTATACAATACACTTTTGTACACTTCCTTCTACAGTTGATTCTCATTATGACAACTTCACTTATAGTAAAAAAAAATTATGACAAACTATTCCTTGGATTGCGAACCTTTTTGTTTTAATTTCTATATGCATACATACAATGTTGTTTGTGTCGCACTTTAATACTAATTTTGTCCACATGACTTTAATAAGCATGTGCTTAAGATATTTATCTCAAAGATAGAGCTGATCGCCTTTACACTTATTGTAACATTTTACTAATTAAACTGAAGACTAGATGAGATTAACAATTATGTGAATAATGAACTATTCACTACTGATTGAAATTTTTATGTGCTTGTAATTTTAAGAAATTGTGCAGAATAAAGCCAGTGTGGCCAGTAGTTTGTAGGATTATCAATACTACAAATATATTACATATAAACAAGTTTTGATACGGACGATTCTATTTCTATTAATTAGGCCTGCACCATTTGTTCTCGCTGTCCAATATTTTTATGAATGGACATCTCTCAAAGGATAGCCGTCCATTATTTTTGTAATATTGGAGTATAGTCAACATATTGGACAGCAACTCAAATTTGGACACTGAAAATGATGCATGCGTAAGATTTTCGAATGCTTTTTTGATTCGAAAATAAATTTACATGTATCTCATTATCATATTATTAAGATTTTAATATCAAAGCACTGAGAGTATTGTCAGAAGCAAAAGTTAAAATGTAATTCATAATATCTGGTAGATGTGCATTAGATAATACCAAAAAGCTCAACCAACTCTAGGCACCATTTTTCAAACTCAAATGTATATATTGTTTGGACTAATAATTTCCTCAAAATAGTTAGTTTTGGCTCAGTGAAATGAAGACGTTTTGGTAGAGGTTCACTTGTCATGTTCCCAATTCCGTTAAAGTTGACTGTAAACTCATGCCTTCACTTCCTGTCCGCTGTAAAACACGCCTGACTCTTAAAACTTTGTGATTATATGGAATTATAGAGTTAGTTTTTCCTACATTAGGGTTAACTCTTTAGCGATGTGGTTGAGTGTTAATTTATTTTAAGTTTTATGTTGAAGATGTTTTTATTAAAGATGTATAATACAAACCCATCTCGCAAATAAGAAATTCATTCCGCAAGATCGAGTGCATTCCGTACTTTATATCCGGTAGGCGGAGTTACGGTTAACTGGTGTCCTTGCCCTGCTAGTGTCTTTTAGCGATTCCCATGTATATAGTAGCGAATAGTACTATGAATGAAACTTTTGTGCGGATGAATACTGAATTATTAAACTCAATAGTTTTACAGTTGGAAATGCCATTACAATGTGATTATTCAAAATTGAACATAATTAATCCTGCAATATATCCAACTTGTATCATAACTGCAATCGGTAGAGTTATACAACCAATGTTACTATTTGCCAACGAGAATGTATGGCATCAGGTTTTTGTCAAAACAAAACTGGGTGTATAACTATAGAAGCACTCGCCTCGCTTTTGCTTCTAAAAATGTAGCCATACTGTGTTATAGTACCCATACTTGGTTGTGATATTAACAGCCCGATTAGCTCAGTTGCTAGAGCATCTGACTTGCAAATAGGAGCTTGTGTGTTCTACCCTGGCATTGTGTACATTATTTTTAACAAAGAAGCATTTTAAGTAATGTTGCATCAATTGTGCCCATTTCATAATACTTAATATCAACATATTTTTCAATACAATCCGTACCTTAAAAATTAAACACATCATATATAACAAATCAAATCAAATCATATCAATATGAATGACTTGATATTGATTAGGAACTAGAACAAATAAGTCCACTGTGTACCTTTAAGAATTATAATTGTCATGGTCAATGAATTGTGTAATGTTTTCAAAATGATTTAAGTTACATATAAACCTCAAACTGCTCAATATGTAAAATATTGGAGTGTCTTGCTAAGTGCTCAAACACTCCAATATTTCACATAATGGACAGTTTCGGCTTATATATCTATTACTTAAAATTCGAGTGTAATTACAAGCCACCACTGATATTGTTGATTTGTAATCTTAACAAAAATGACGTTAAGTTAAACTGTTGATGAAATAAGAAAGGCCAAACTAAATCACTATGATATGTTAGCACAAAAACTCCTTTTCTCTCCAATGTCATTGAAATCATGGTGGCCTTGTTTCAAATCTCCTCCAAATCGAGTTCATCCTTGCTTCACAGCAAGATGGTGATAACACTGTGGAAGATGAAATCACCAAAGCTTACTTTCTGAATAACATTTGTTAGGCTCAAACCCTTCTTGATGAATAATTAAAGTCTCATAAGAATATAAATCTATTGGTCGTAATAGTTTCTTTTGTTCTATAACTGACGAATCCTGTGGTATATTTTCCTCCCACACATAATATATACTTATGGGACTTTAATTATTCATCAAGAAGTGCTTATGCAAGAAAAAATGTTTCCAAAACCAATATAGTATTTTTTTCAATATCATTGAAATAAATACTATTTATAGAACAGCAGTTTTACTGCAGATAAGTTATGCACAAGTGGAAAAGTGACGTCACACGCTCTACATATTTCAAGTTTACAAAAGCAAAAATCACAGTGAAATGAGTGTTTTTAGAAGAGAAAATGCTCGTTAAATTATCTATGCATAATTATTTTGGGATAATATCAGCTATTGTTTGTTTTTTTGCATGTATTTTTCTATAGGGACTTTAAGTGCTAAAACTCTGCAAAATGATGTGAATGATATCTGCCCTGTCTTGATCCACATTACAATTACAACCTCTAAGATAGAGGATATTATAAAATATGATCTGTTCACTCCTTTGTGTGACTTTTTTTACCAGTCTCTGTCCTCTTCAGTTTTTTCTAGCAACATGGAAAGTCGCTTTTGTCGCTCCTGAAAATATCAACCTGTATCTCTACTCTGTGCCATAGGGAAAGTACTTGAATGGGTAGTCTAAATTAAACCATATTAGTAAAAATGATCTTCTTGCCCAGCATCAAATCAGGCTTTGTACCTGGTGACTTAACAGTTAACCAACTGGCTTTTCTATACAACTTTTTCAATGAGGCTGATGATTCCAGAGCTGTATTTTGCGACATAAGCAAGACTTTTGACCATGTCTCTCATCATGGTCTCATCTTCAGTCTCAAACATTTTGGGATTTCTGGCAGTCTTATTAATTGGTTCACATCTTTTATAAGTGGCAGAAAGCAAAATGTTGTTCTGCCTGATGCTCAATCAAAATGGAATGATATCAAAGCTGGGATTCCACAGGAGTCAATGTTGGGCCCCCTCCTTTTCCTGATATTTATCAACGACATTGTTTATGACATCAGGCCTAACGTCCATCTGTTTGCAGATGACACTAGCCTTTGCATAACGGGTAGTTGTCAAGGTTCCATTAACTGCTTCACAAACACTGAATTCTGACCTACAAACAATACCTCTTCAATAAAAGTTGTTTCATTCTAATAGATTCATTTTTTAAGAGGTGAATTTGGATTTTTCTAAATTTTTATTTTTTATTTACAAACACCTCATAAGGATAGCGTTTAGTACGCTTATTTTAACTTTAAATTGAAGATTTTATAAAGCTAAGCAAAAATCAGCTGCCTAAATATTTCTACATCACTTTATTCTTATCCCAGTAGTTATTTCTATTAATTAAATGTCTTGACTTGACATTATTTGTATTTATATTTTTGTCATATTTTTGTAATTGTAGGGTTCTAGTTATGCCCCATTTCAAAGAAATGTGGGTATATATTGCTGGATTGCTCATGTCTGTCTTTTTTGCTCGTTCAGGTAATCAAACCTTGTCTGGCCAATTCGACTGTTTTGGCCTCTTAGGTCTTCACTTGGTTTGAAGGTTGGTCAAATATAGGTAGATGACCCCTGTTGATAAGGTCTATCAATAGGTCAAAGGTCAACTATCCATATGCCCTTCAGGGGCATTGGTGATTCGCAAACACCACATTAAGTGAGCGTTTTAGTTCCCTTATTTTAACTTAAGATTCAACAAACAACTTAAAGAACTTAGGTAGTTGATTTTTCTGAGCTTCATTTTCTACGAGTATTTTGACACAACTTTATTCTTATCTGAGCAGTTATTTCTACTAGGTAAAATGTCTTGAATTGACATGATTCATATTTATATTTTTGTCATATTTTTGTAATTGTAGGTTTCTTTTTTAAAGTTCTAGTTATACCCCCATTTCAAAGAAATAGAGGTATATATTGCTGGATTGCTCATGTCTGTCTTTTTTGCTCGTTCAGGTAATCAAACCTTGTCCGGCCAATTCGACTGTTTTGGCCTCTTAGGTCTTCACTTGGTTTGAAGGTTGGTCAAATATAGATAGATGACCCCTGTTGATAAGGTCTATCAATAGGTCAAAGGTCAACTATCCATATGCCCTCCAGGGGGCATTGGTGTTTCACTAACACCTCATTAAGTGAGCGTTTTAGTACCCTTATTTTAACTTAAGCTATATCAAATAACTTAATAAACTCAGGTATAGTTCATTTTTCTGAGCGTTATTGTTAACGAGTATTGTTACAAAACTTCATTCTTATCCGAGCAGTTATTTATATTATGTAGAATGTCTTGAATTGACATGATTTGTATAATTATGGTATTAGGATAAAATAGTACCATCTTCACATAGGGAAAGCAAGTCCTATTTCTTTGTTTGAGGTATTTCTAGCTTAGAGCACGATAATGATTAAGTCATTTTGAAGTGATGGACATTCCTTTCTTTACATGCCTGCTTGTCATGAAAATCGTTTTTTGTCAAACTCATACTTGAAGTAGATGTTTTGTGGATCTGTCTTTCTGTACTGTTGCCATTAAACTTGTGTCCACCCAATGTTTTACTTCTTTGTATCAAAACAATATTGTGACATCATTAACTTAGTCAAGTGTTTGAAATCCACAAAGTCAAAATGCTTCAATGGCATAACACTGTGTATGGCATTTTTCCTTCTGGTGGTCTCACTATGGTGTTGCACTGACTGGATGTATACAGTGTAACCTCCTTGAATAGTCACCTCCTTACTACTGCCACCTTCCTGTTACAGCTAGTATACTAGCAACCCAGATTGAAGTTTTACTCTATTTTCACCTCTCAGCAACAGTCACCTCCTTACAACAACCATTTTTGTCCTTCCCATTGATAGCTGTTGTAGGGAGGTTGCACAGTGCACAGATGAACATATTTGCTGTGACAATTGTAGCATAGATGGAATCACTGGTATAACCAGAGTCAATGCATTATAGTCAATAATGTCTGTGTTATTCACAGTGTTAATAGCATTGAACAATAACAATGCAATAAACAAATTCCTACTCTTACCAGTACAGCTATCTTCAGTAAAAAGTAATGGGAGTGACACTGATTGGTAATGATTTACTGTATGTGAGTCAGCATATTCCAATTTCACAGGAACCTCCCTGGTCCTCACGTTTGTGCCAATGCTAGCAGGTGACAGCACTTGTTATATACTTGACTCACTGTAGAGTCAGGTACAATTGTCATACATCCTGTACATCAAATGTTGCCACATGATATAGCTCTGTGTTTGTCAATAGATTTCTCTTCTCTGTTATTGTATATTATTACTATGAGTCTCATAATGTAATCCTGGTATATTCTTTGATCATATTTAATAAGTTAATTTATTTGAGTTATCTGATGGCTCTTTGTTACACCTGTCAAGCATTCATCCCATTTTGGGGCATGAAATAAAGACATTGTAATCATATTCCCTGCAAAATATATTCTTGCATTTTGATGGTGAAATGAACACCTCATTGAGATAGCATTTTAGCACCCTTATTTAAACTTAAATTGTAGATTTTATAAAGCTAAGGAAAAATCAACTGCCTAAATATTTCTACAAAACTTTATTCTTATCCCAGTAATTATCTCTATTAATTAAATGCCTTGACTTGACATTATTTGTATTCATATTTT
The DNA here is from genome assembly GCA_964023205.1 of Lutraria lutraria. Lineage (NCBI taxonomy): Eukaryota > Metazoa > Mollusca > Bivalvia > Venerida > Mactridae > Lutraria > Lutraria lutraria. The sequence continues at coordinate 12,403,764 of OZ026848.1, read as the reverse complement.
TGTCATATTTTTGTAATTGTAGGGTTCTAGTTATGCCCCATTTCAAAGAAATGTGGGTATATATTGCTGGATTGCTCATGTCTGTCTTTTTTGCTCGTTCAGGTAATCAAACCTTGTCTGGCCAATTCGACTGTTTTGGCCTCTTAGGTCTTCACTTGGTTTGAAGGTTGGTCAAATATAGGTAGATGACCCCTGTTGATAAGGTCTATCAATAGGTCAAAGGACAACTATCCATATGCCCTTCAGGGGCATTGGTGATTCGCAAACACCACATTAAGTGAGCGTTTTAGTTCCCTTATTTTAACTTAAGATTCAACAAACAACTTAAAGAACTTAGGTAGTTGATTTTTCTGAGCTTCATTTTCTACGAGTATTTTGACACAACTTTATTCTTATCTGAGCAGTTATTTCTACTAGGTAAAATGTCTTGAATTGACATGATTCATATTTATATTTTTGTCATATTTTTGTAATTGTAGGTTTCTTTTTTAAAGTTCTAGTTATACCCCCATTTCAAAGAAATAGAGGTATATATTGCTGGATTGCTCATGTCTGTCTTTTTTGCTCGTTCAGGTAATCAAACCTTGTCCGGCCAATTCGACTGTTTTGGCCTCTTAGGTCTTCACTTGGTTTGAAGGTTGGTCAAATATAGATAGATGACCCCTGTTGATAAGGTCTATCAATAGGTCAAAGGTCAACTATCCATATGCCCTCCAGGGGGCATTGGTGTTTCACTAACACCTCAATAAGTGAGGGTTTTAGTACCCTTATTTTAACTTAAGCTATATCAAATAACTTAATAAACTCAGGTATAGTTCATTTTTCTGAGCGTTATTGTTAACGAGTATTGTTACAAAACTTCATTCTTATCCGAGCAGTTATTTATATTATGTAGAATGTCTTGAATTGACATGATTTGTATAATTATGGTATTAGGATAAAATAGTACCATCTTCACATAGGGAAAGCAAGTCCTATTTCTTTGTTTGAGGTATTTCTAGCTTAGAGCACGATAATGATTAAGTCATTTTGAAGTGATGGACATTCCTTTCTTTACATGCCTGCTTGTCATGAAAATCGTTTTTTGTCAAACTCATACTTGAAGTAGATGTTTTGTGGATCTGTCTTTCTGTACTGTTGCCATTAAACTTGTGTCCACCCAATGTTTTACTTCTTTGTATCAAAACAATATTGTGACATCATTAACTTAGTCAAGTGTTTGAAATCCACAAAGTCAAAATGCTTCAATGGCATAACACTGTGTATGGCATTTTTCCTTCTGGTGGTCTCACTATGGTGTTGCACTGACTGGATGTATACAGTGTAACCTCCTTGAATAGTCACCTCCTTACTACTGCCACCTTCCTGTTACAGCTAGTATACTAGCAACCCAGATTGAAGTTTTACTCTATTTTCACCTCTCAGCAACAGTCACCTCCTTACAACAACCATTTTTGTCCTTCCCATTGATAGCTGTTGTAGGGAGGTTGCACAGTGCACAGATGAACATATTTGCTGTGACAATTGTAGCATAGATGGAATCACTGGTATAACCAGAGTCAATGCATTATAGTCAATAATGTCTGTGTTATTCACAGTGTTAATAGCATTGAACAATAACAATGCAATAAACAAATTCCTACTCTTACCAGTACAGCTATCTTCAGTAAAAAGTAATGGGAGTGACACTGATTGGTAATGATTTACTGTATGTGAGTCAGCATATTCCAATTTCACAGGAACCTCCCTGGTCCTCACGTTTGTGCCAATGCTAGCAGGTGACAGCACTTGTTATATACTTGACTCACTGTAGAGTCAGGTACAATTGTCATACATCCTGTACATCAAATGTTGCCACATGATATAGCTCTGTGTTTGTCAATAGATTTCTCTTCTCTGTTATTGTATATTATTACTATGAGTCTCATAATGTAATCCTGGTATATTCTTTGATCATATTTAATAAGTTAATTTATTTGAGTTATCTGATGGCTCTTTGTTACACCTGTCAAGCATTCATCCCATTTTGGGGCATGAAATAAAGACATTGTAATCATATTCCCTGCAAAATATATTCTTGCATTTTGATGGTGAAATGAACACCTCATTGAGATAGCATTTTAGCACCCTTATTTAAACTTAAATTGTAGATTTTATAAAGCTAAGGAAAAATCAACTGCCTAAATATTTCTACAAAACTTTATTCTTATCCCAGTAATTATCTCTATTAATTAAATGCCTTGACTTGACATTATTTGTATTCATATTTTTGTCATATTTTTGTAATTGTAGGGTTCTAGTTATGCCCCATTTCAAAGAAATGTGGGTATATATTGCTGGATTGCTCATGTCTGTCTTTTTTGCTCGTTCAGGTAATCAAACCTTGTCTGGCCAATTCGACTGTTTTGGCCTCTTAGGTCTTCACTTGGTTTGAAGGTTGGTCAAATATAGGTAGATGACCCCTGTTGATAAGGTCTATCAATAGGTCAAAGGACAACTATCCATATGCCCTTCAGGGGCATTGGTGATTCGCAAACACCACATTAAGTGAGCGTTTTAGTTCCCTTATTTTAACTTAAGATTCAACAAACAACTTAAAGAACTTAGGTAGTTGATTTTTCTGAGCTTCATTTTCTACGAGTATTTTGACACAACTTTATTCTTATCTGAGCAGTTATTTCTACTAGGTAAAATGTCTTGAATTGACATGATTCATATTTATATTTTTGTCATATTTTTGTAATTGTAGGTTTCTTTTTTAAAGTTCTAGTTATACCCCCATTTCAAAGAAATAGAGGTATATATTGCTGGATTGCTCATGTCTGTCTTTTTTGCTCGTTCAGGTAATCAAACCTTGTCCGGCCAATTCGACTGTTTTGGCCTCTTAGGTCTTCACTTGGTTTGAAGGTTGGTCAAATATAGATAGATGACCCCTGTTGATAAGGTCTATCAATAGGTCAAAGGTCAACTATCCATATGCCCTCCAGGGGGCATTGGTGTTTCACTAACACCTCATTAAGTGAGCGTTTTAGTACCCTTATTTTAACTTAAGCTATATCAAATAACTTAATAAACTCAGGTATAGTTCATTTTTCTGAGCGTTATTGTTAACGAGTATTGTTACAAAACTTCATTCTTATCCGAGCAGTTATTTATATTATGTAGAATGTCTTGAATTGACATGATTTGTATAATTATGGTATTAGGATAAAATAGTACCATCTTCACATAGGGAAAGCAAGTCCTATTTCTTTGTTTGAGGTATTTCTAGCTTAGAGCACGATAATGATTAAGTCATTTTGAAGTGATGGACATTCCTTTCTTTACATGCCTGCTTGTCATGAAAATCGTTTTTTGTCAAACTCATACTTGAAGTAGATGTTTTGTGGATCTGTCTTTCTGTACTGTTGCCATTAAACTTGTGTCCACCCAATGTTTTACTTCTTTGTATCAAAACAATATTGTGACATCATTAACTTAGTCAAGTGTTTGAAATCCACAAAGTCAAAATGCTTCAATGGCATAACACTGTGTATGGCATTTTTCCTTCTGGTGGTCTCACTATGGTGTTGCACTGACTGGATGTATACAGTGTAACCTCCTTGAATAGTCACCTCCTTACTACTGCCACCTTCCTGTTACAGCTAGTATACTAGCAACCCAGATTGAAGTTTTACTCTATTTTCACCTCTCAGCAACAGTCACCTCCTTACAACAACCATTTTTGTCCTTCCCATTGATAGCTGTTGTAGGGAGGTTGCACAGTGCACAGATGAACATATTTGCTGTGACAATTGTAGCATAGATGGAATCACTGGTATAACCAGAGTCAATGCATTATAGTCAATAATGTCTGTGTTATTCACAGTGTTAATAGCATTGAACAATAACAATGCAATAAACAAATTCCTACTCTTACCAGTACAGCTATCTTCAGTAAAAAGTAATGGGAGTGACACTGATTGGTAATGATTTACTGTATGTGAGTCAGCATATTCCAATTTCACAGGAACCTCCCTGGTCCTCACGTTTGTGCCAATGCTAGCAGGTGACAGCACTTGTTATATACTTGACTCACTGTAGAGTCAGGTACAATTGTCATACATCCTGTACATCAAATGTTGCCACATGATATAGCTCTGTGTTTGTCAATAGATTTCTCTTCTCTGTTATTGTATATTATTACTATGAGTCTCATAATGTAATCCTGGTATATTCTTTGATCATATTTAATAAGTTAATTTATTTGAGTTATCTGATGGCTCTTTGTTACACCTGTCAAGCATTCATCCCATTTTGGGGCATGACATAAAGACATTGTAATCATATTCCCTGCAAAATATATTCTTGCATTTTGATGGTGAAATAAACACCTCATTGAGATAGCATTTTAGCACCCTTATTTAAACTTAAATTGTAGATTTTATAAAGCTAAGGAAAAATCAACTGCCTAAATATTTCTACAAAACTTTATTCTTATCCCAGTAATTATCTCTATTAATTAAATGCCTTGACTTGACATTATTTGTATTCATATTTTTGTCATATTTTTGTAATTGTAGGGTTCTAGTTATGCCCCATTTCAAAGAAATGTGGGTATATATTGCTGGATTGCTCATGTCTGTCTTTTTTGCTCGTTCAGGTAATCAAACCTTGTCTGGCCAATTCGACTGTTTTGGCCTCTTAGGTCTTCACTTGGTTTGAAGGTTGGTCAAATATAGGTAGATGACCCCTGTTGATAAGGTCTATCAATAGGTCAAAGGTCAACTATCCATATGCCCTTCAGGGGCATTGGTGATTCGCAAACACCACATTAAGTGAGCGTTTTAGTTCCCTTATTTTAACTTAAGATTCAACAAACAACTTAAAGAACTTAGGTAGTTGATTTTTCTGAGCTTCATTTTCTACGAGTATTTTGACACAACTTTATTCTTATCTGAGCAGTTATTTCAACTAGGTAAAATGTCTTGAATTGACATGATTCATATTTATATTTTTGTCATATTTTTGTAATTGTAGGTTTCTTTTTTAAAGTTCTAGTTATACCCCCATTTCAAAGAAATAGAGGTATATATTGCTGGATTGCTCATGTCTGTCTTTTTTGCTCGTTCAGGTAATCAAACCTTGTCCGGCCAATTCGACTGTTTTGGCCTCTTAGGTCTTCACTTGGTTTGAAGGTTGGTCAAATATAGATAGATGACCCCTGTTGATAAGGTCTATCAATAGGTCAAAGGTCAACTATCCATATGCCCTCCAGGGGGCATTGGTGTTTCACTAACACCTCATTAAGTGAGCGTTTTAGTACCCTTATTTTAACTTAAGCTATATCAAATAACTTAATAAACTCAGGTATAGTTCATTTTTCTGAGCGTTATTGTTAACGAGTATTGTTACAAAACTTCATTCTTATCCGAGCAGTTATTTATATTATGTAGAATGTCTTGAATTGACATGATTTGTATAGTTATGGTATTAGGATAAAATAGTACCATCTTCACATAGGGAAAGCAAGTCCTATTTCTTTGTTTGAGGTATTTCTAGCTTAGAGCACGATAATGATTAAGTCATTTTGAAGTGATGGACATTCCTTTCTTTACATGCCTGCTTGTCATGAAAATCGTTTTTTGTCAAACTCATACTTGAAGTAGATGTTTTGTGGATCTGTCTTTCTGTACTGTTGCCATTAAACTTGTGTCCACCCAATGTTTTACTTCTTTGTATCAAAACAATATTGTGACATCATTAACTTAGTCAAGTGTTTGAAATCCACAAAGTCAAAATGCTTCAATGGCATAACACTGTGTATGGCATTTTTCCTTCTGGTGGTCTCACTATGGTGTTGCACTGACTGGATGTATACAGTGTAACCTCCTTGAATAGTCACCTCCTTACTACTGCCACCTTCCTGTTACAGCTAGTATACTAGCAACCCAGATTGAAGTTTTACTCTATTTTCACCTCTCAGCAACAGTCACCTCCTTACAACAACCATTTTTGTCCTTCCCATTGATAGCTGTTGTAGGGAGGTTGCACAGTGCACAGATGAACATATTTGCTGTGACAATTGTAGCATAGATGGAATCACTGGTATAACCAGAGTCAATGCATTATAGTCAATAATGTCTGTGTTATTCACAGTGTTAATAGCATTGAACAATAACAATGCAATAAACAAATTCCTACTCTTACCAGTACAGCTATCTTCAGTAAAAAGTAATGGGAGTGACACTGATTGGTAATGATTTACTGTATGTGAGTCAGCATATTCCAATTTCACAGGAACCTCCCTGGTCCTCACGTTTGTGCCAATGCTAGCAGGTGACAGCACTTGTTATATACTTGACTCACTGTAGAGTCAGGTACAATTGTCATACATCCTGTACATCAAATGTTGCCACATGATATAGCTCTGTGTTTGTCAATAGATTTCTCTTCTCTGTTATTGTATATTATTACTATGAGTCTCATAATGTAATCCTGGTATATTCTTTGATCATATTTAATAAGTTAATTTATTTGAGTTATCTGATGGCTCTTTGTTACACCTGTCAAGCATTCATCCCATTTTGGGGCATGAAATAAAGACATTGTAATCATATTCCCTGCAAAATATATTCTTGCATTTTGATGGTGAAATGAACACCTCATTGAGATAGCATTTTAGCACCCTTATTTAAACTTAAATTGTAGATTTTATAAAGCTAAGGAAAAATCAACTGCCTAAATATTTCTACAAAACTTTATTCTTATCCCAGTAATTATCTCTATTAATTAAATGCCTTGACTTGACATTATTTGTATTTATATTTTTGTCATATTTTTGTAATTGTAGGGTTCTAGTTATGCCCCATTTCAAAGAAATGTGGGTATATATTGCTGGATTGCTCATGACTGTCTTTTGTGCTCGTTCAGGTAATCAAACTTTGTCTGGCCAATTCGACTGTTTTGGCCTCTTAGGTCTTCACTTTGTTTGAAGGTTGGTCAAATATAGGTAGATGACCCCTGTTGATAAGGTCTATCAATAGGTCAAAGGTCAACTATCCATATGCCCTTCAGGGGGCATTGGTGATTCACAAACACCACATTAAGTGAGCATTTTAGTACCCTTATTTTAACTTAAGATTCAACAAATAACTTAAAAAACTTAAGTAGTTGATTTTTCTGAGCTTCATTCTCTACGAGTATTTTGACACAACTTTGTTCTTATCTGAGCAGTTATTTCTACTAGGTAAAATGTCTTGAATTGACATGATTCATATTTATATTTTTGTCATATTTTTGTAATTGTAGGTTTCTTTTTTAAAGTTCTAGTTATACCCCCATTTCAAAGAAATAGAGGTATATATTGCTGGATTGCTCATGTCTGTCTTTTTTGCTCGTTCAGGTAATCAAACCTTGTCCGGCCAATTCGACTGTTTGGCCTCTTAGGTCTTCACTTGGTTTGAAGGTTGGTCAAATATAGATAGATGACCCCTGTTGATAAGGTCTATCAATAGGTCAAAGGTCAACTATCCATATGCCCTCCAGGGGGCATTGGTGTTTCACTAACACCTCATTAAGTGAGCGTTTTAGTACCCTTATTTTAACTTAAGATATGTCAAATGACTAAAAAAACTTAGGTATAGTTAATTTGTCTGAGCTTCATTGTCTACAATTTTTTACAAAACTTTGTTCTTATTAAGCAGTTATTTCTATTATGTAGAAAGTCTTGAATTGTCATGATTCATATCATTATTGTATTAAGATAAAACAGTACCATTTTCACATTGGGAAAGCGATTCTCATTTCTTTGTTGGAGGTATTGGTTGCTAAGTAGATAATAATCAGGCAGTTTTGTAGTAACAGACATTCCTTTCTTTATATGGCTAAGTTTTACATGATGAAATCATTTTCATCAATCTCATTCTTGAAGAAGATATTTTGTGGATCTATCTTTCTGTACTGTTGCCATTTAACTTGTGTCCACCAAATGTCCACCATTGAATCCAAAGAACATTATGGCAATATTAACTTAGGCAAGGGTTTGATATCCACAAAGTCAAAATGCTTTAATGGCACAACAGTGTATGCATGCATTTTCCTTCTGGTGAGCCTCACTATAGTATCCCACTGACTGAGTATAATAATTATTATACGGTCACCTCCGAACTACAGCCACCTTCCTGTTACAGCCAGTATACTAGCAACACAGATTGACGTTTTACTTTATTTTCACTCTCTCAACAACAGTCACCTCTTTACATCAGCCATTTTTGTCCTTACCAACTGATGGCTGTTGTAGGGAGGTTGCATTGTACACAGATGAACATTTTTGCTGTTTCAATTGTAGCATGGATGGAATCACTGGTATGACCAGAGACAAGACATTATTGTCATTGATGTCTATGTTATTTACAGTGTTACTAGCATGCAACAATAACAATGAAGTAAACATAGTCTTAACTATCTATGTACAAATAACAAACACTTGGTTGCTCACATGACCATACTAGAAATTTGAAAATGACAGCGTCAAGATTATTCTATTTCTATTACTTGGTGATATGTTCATTGATAATCTGCATTTTTGACAAATGTTGCTTATTCTCTAAAAAAATATGTAATATTCCACTAATAGTACCCCTAACCTTTTGATGGGTGTATTTTGTGACAATTTTGCACTCTTGTTTGTCTTGTTTTAAGGCTATTATCAGCATTGTGTGTCATATTTCATTCAATTTTCGAAAAGTGAATGGTTCTTCACCAAAGATGCAATTATTGTCTTTAGCCGAATTTACCACCCCTGATATAAGTAATAATTTACAATCACTCATAAAATTTTAAATGTGTCATCATCTTCCACTACCTTAGGCCAATTTGGAGTTGAAGTCCATTGTGGTATAATCAGTGTACTTAGACTTTTATCATGTATCATTCCAGCAATGCATTTTGCTGCAAGTTTTGGCAGTGGAACCAACCAGTTAAACGCACCACACAAATTTTAATCAAAACAATTGATAGCTTCTGTCCCTTCAACCAACCATCTACAATTGAATCTCACACATTCAGCCTTATAATGTCTGGCAAATCTGTGACACTGTGTGGACTCCAAACATTTCAATATGAACATTTACTTCAAATGATCTGGTCTTATATTGATTTTTCATGGAACCCAATTAACAATCAAAATTTTGTTTTTCGTAAAATTCATATACAGTGCAACATTTCCAAAGCAACACTCTTTGGGAACATTATGTTGTTGAGATGTTGTTGCTCTAGAGAAGTTAAACTAGTACTTAAATCATGCTGTGGGCAAAATCATGCTGTTGTTGAAGGGAGGTTGTTACTCAAAAGAGGGCCACTCTGGAGAGGTTGTACTGTATTTTCAAACTGATTTCATGATATCTGTCGTTATTGCTACCTAATCTAACAATATTAGTAATGTTTATTATCTGTGGAGAATTTTCGAATACATTTTGACTAGACATCAATATACTGTACACAGCCCCTAAATCTTGCTAAGTTGAGCTTTTTCTTGCCTCATCATCCCTCCAAGTAGCTATTAATTCTGACATGTTTATCAATGATTTTTTTTCATTACACATACCTACTTCAACAACCCTTGTTGTTTCAGTAAATGCATCTGAACAAAATTTGTTTCTTACGTCTTGTATCTGACTCAGTGTTCCAACCCTTTCAGGCTTGGATGAATACTGATCTTTCCTCACCTGTTTCCAGAGACGTAATCCATGACCTTACTTCACCTACTTCCTGAGGTGTTGAACTATGAACTAATTTCCGACTAAACCTCACCAACTTCTGAGGGGGGGGGGGGGGCGTGTAAACTGACCTACCTTCAGAGATTATCATACCACATATTGTCATGTTTGCCTAATAACCCTTAAAATCATCTTTTGAATGTTTGTCTCTGTTGGAACTGAAACTGTGTGGAACAATTTGGTTTAACCTAGCCGCTGTAGCCAATGGCACTTGCATCTGAGTTATAATATTATAAAATCAACATTTCTGCCTTTTTAGCTTGACTATTAAGCTTTTGCCTGATAGCCATTGCATTGGCATTGGTGTCAGCATCAAGGTGCATATGATGGAAGTTATGCATGCAAGTTCTTATCATGCACATAACTCAGTAACCACTTAAAGCCCCATTAGCTTTGTGCTATAAAAATATATGCAAAAAACAAACAATAGCTGATATTATCTCAAGATAAATATTACCGACAAAAGAAGTCCTTTTCTTCTAAAAACACTCATTTCTCTGTGAATTTTGCTTTTGTAAACTTAGGAAAGCACACATGCAGATTCCTCTGTTATAGAGCAAACAGAAACTATTACGACCAATAAATTTATATGATTATGGGACTTTAAGGGATTGTCTAGAAACATTATTTAAGTGTCCAGGGGTATCAGACGGACAAGTTAGATAACTCTATCCATAAAATTATAAATACCACTTTCTTTTACATTAGTGCACAAATATGGAATGATATGATAATATTTCTTTGTCACACTGTTGTACAGACAGCTCTTTAAATAAGTTTGTTTATTATCAATCACTGAGAATAGTTGAGCATGCTGTCTATCCTCTTGAGCATGCTGTCTATCCTCTCGCTTATGATAAACAGTTTATTTGTTTGAAAATCTAATGCATGACCTATCCAATTCGCTTTGTGTTAACCGGCATCCAGTGACATTTATCTTCTTCAGTCAGAATACCCAAGTTTGATAGAACTATTCTTACATCGAGCTTGTATGAAGGCTCTTTTGATCTCTGAGCTAACCCCCCAATACTGTTGTCAAGGATTGTTACCACTTTATGAACTAATGAATGCCAAATTGAATGCTTTATCACTTATCTAACAATTTTGGTAAAAATATGACCTGCTGTCGCTAGTCCAAAAGGTAAAACATTGAATACAAAATGTTTGTGTCTGTTCTCTGTTGGCCATGAAAACCCTAGATATCGGAGGGCTCAGCACAACTCTGTTGTAACTTGTTCTTATTTCAATATGAGTTACGACACTGTTGCATTGAACCCTTGATATGTTCTATTATATTTGCTTATATCAATATGGTGATAAGCACTCTTTGATAAATGAAATACAAAAATGAAACTGAATTTGTCAAACATTTTGGCCATCCTTATAAAAATGTTTGTTTGCTGTATCCCGACTCAAAATAGAAAAATTCTGAGAAGCCAAAAAAGTTGGGTTCCGGCCTTTTTTTAATGAGTAAGTAGTGTTATGGCAAACAATATATTTTTTAAGGATTGCCTTGCTTGCAGTATTAATGTCCTCAGTTTTATTTGGAATAAGTGTAAGTGTGGATTGAAATGCCTACAATCCAAAACCATTCTTGGTTTCTCTACTCTTTTATAAGCTACTGTCAAAGGATTGACTACTGCTGTTCTTTCTGATACTTCAAACACAACACCTTTTGACAACAATTTATTTATCTCTTTCTTTACAAAATCTTCATTGTTTCTTGCAGTCACATATAAACTCTGCATATCCACGGAAATATACCATAAGTAACTTATAATCATTTTCTATTTCTTCTAAGCTATAGTTATCAATGTTAATTTGTTTCCATGCTTCAACATTGCATTTCAAAGGTCCCAAAGGCAACTAATCGGACATACAGCTTACCTTTGCCTTGTTGCAGCTTTCATTATTGCTGTCTTTCTGGCTCTCTTCAGAGCTTATACAATTTTCTTTTTATTTACTTGCCCATACTCGGCTATATTCAAGCTTGAATAAGTATAATCAGTACTTATCTATTGTTTGATTTCTTCAGTTGTGGACATTCCCGTTTCTAATTCCCTGGGTTTCCACACAATGAAACATAGACCACTGGACCTTGAAATCTTATCCATATCACACCTGTACAATAGGCCAAAAAACATAGTACGAGCCTCATTTATACACCGCTGTATATATATATTTTTTTACATTATATACCGGTCTATGAATGAGACTTGGATTGTGTTTTTTGGCTTATCAGTGTTATAAGGTCCTGTGCATAGACCCTGTCTACTTCTTGATACATTATTGTTGTGGTCATATTTCAACACAGTGATGTCTGATCTATTTGATGGTCTCTTGTATGGCCAACTCCTTGTTTAAGATTCTTTGCTTTCTCGGCTTCGACCTTCTTGTTACCTCTAGCTTCTGCTTTAATTAATCGCCTCTCATCTTCACTGTTGGATGCTATAGGATTATCTCTGTAGTCAGCAACAACCTTCCATCCACCTGCCTCTGTGGTCAAGTGCTTAAGGTCGCTGACTTCAAATTACAGTAACCTTTCACTGATTGATAGGGGCATAAAACTCGATATAAACAAACAAACAAACAAACCTTCCATCCAAGCTTTGCACTATCAGCCAATTATTCCCTGGTTATAATAAAAACAAATGTTTTGTAGTATATATATAAGGCTTAAATTAAAATTAAGTTTGTTTGCCCTTTACCGACCGACCCGAAAAAAAATATTGCAGACTCAAAACATTTTATTGCAAAATCTGGGAGAACTTTTTTTATATTTAGGAAAATATACATGTACTCAGTGCTTTCGATAAACATTTAAATTAATGAAGGAAAACAATCATGTGTGTCATGGCACTGAGTACATGTTATGATTGATTAAAGGCTAAAGCACATAATAAATGGTTGTATGGTAGCAGAATACATAAAATGACTGTAGAATGCTTCTAGATAAAATAGTAATTTCATGCTAGGTAAAGGTCAAATTCAGAAATAAAATATTTTTCCTACCTACCAACCCTCTTCTAAAATTCAGGGTCTTTCAGGTATGCTTTTTGTAAGCATTTACAAATAAACAAACAATAATGAAGATTAATGGTTCATCCAGTTTAATTCCCATTTCAATATTGAAACAAGTTAAATGTTTGTACGGCGCAAAATCACATCCGGCAATTCAATACTAAGAATGTGGCCTATGTAACATTTTTTATCAGGATGTGCGACGTTTCAGATCAAACAAATTTGTTATTTTGACTTAACTGATCCAGAAACTAAAGTGATCATCTACTCCATCAAAAATAAAAGCCGTTGATGTTTCATGAATCTCATGAATCTGGTCATATGGTTCTACAGTTCACGAGGTACTCTATATGTAGTCCCTGTTTCCACCCTAAAATTAAAATCAGGGGAAACTATCACCTCGATGTATCAGACGTTGCAATATCTGCTGGAATGCATTTAAAATATATAAATAAAGTCTCCAAAAATAATATACCCCGTTATCTGAGGGTACGTTGTCGTAAAAACCTGGTATAACGGTCCCAAACATAGATTTTCAACTGTAAAGTGACCATCTATATCGAACCATAAAGTGACCGTCTATGTCGAACCAATTAAGTCATCATTTCTCACCTGATCGGACATTTTTTGTATTGAGCTCCGAAATCGATATTTAATTAATGACAATTGCGTAAACAAGTCAGTGTCCACGCTCGCGATTATAAAATTAGTCTGTGTGAATATGTTTATAATAGTTTGTTTATTTGCGACATGTTGCTAAAATAAATACATCAAAACGTATAAATACCGTGTTCCGTATCTTATAACGCGATTAAATGATTATTACAACACACCGGCGATCGCTCCAAAATGTAATAAACACAGCGAATTTCTCTAATAATTCATACATCGAAGTTCATTTAGATTGAACAATTTTTCCTAAGTCCTTTGATATAAAAAGTTTCGGCTGCATTTTCAAGAGCACGACCATTCGGGCTACCAAATAGCAAGATGCACTAGACTGGACCAGTTAGCTATTGATTGTCATTCGGACCTGCCTTAATGTCGAACCCTGCAGTCACAGTGCCCATATAAATACTAAACCAGTTCTCATTGTAGCGCACCAGGCATAGCCAAATTCTCAGTCAACTGAAACCACTTTTATTGAAATATTGACACGTTTCTAGTAATTTATAGGTGATTGACATTGACAAGACGACAATGATATGAAACAGCAACTAGTATTCGGTGAATGTCACATGATCATTGAGACTATTAGCGAGTCCGATTAACAACTTGAATAATACACAGTCTGTATGTACACATGAACACCACTTAAAAAGTAGTTTTGCTTCATCCTCAGTAATATAACACAATGCTTGATAGTGTACTAAATTCAACGCCATGTTTGTTTACTATAGTAGGATTGGATTCGGTTCGTTTATTTACAGATGGGCAGATTCATTCCCGTCATTGTTTATCGAGCTCGCTCCATTCTTAGACTATAAGTAGCGACTGCGTCATCAAGCTAACACTAGTTGGTATAACACGTGACCTCACTCTATTTCTGTTTTCTTTATATCACGTGATGACCATTGCGGATATTTCGGGCACTGTCAGTAATCTGCTTCGGTGCAAGAAGTTGCGATTTTGCATTGCCACTTAAAAATAAGCATTCCATATTCCGTCGCCGTACAATAATCTGATAGAGGTCTGTTGACCTTTACACATGACTTCACATTTTTGTACATTGCATTTTAAAATATTAATCATCTTAGATGAGACACCTTGTTTAAACAATTTAAACCAAATATTGTTCCCGTATACACAATCAAAAGTAACAAACAAGAGGGCCAAGATGGCCCTATATCACTCACATGACAATCACTGTTCACTTATTAAAACATTGTTTTGAACCGGTGACCTAGTTTTTGACCCCAGATGACCCATGTTAGAACTTGTCCTACATATAAATAAGACAAACATTCTGACAAAAATTGGTGAAGATCCAATCAAAACCATGAAAACTACAGCATAGACAAGGTTTTCCTAAGATTTGACCTCGTGACTTAGTTTTTGACCCCAGACGACCTATGTTCGAATTTGTCTTACATATCATTAAGACAAACAATCTGACAAGGTTTGGCCAAGATCCAATTGAAACCATGACATTTAGAGCTTTTACAAGATTTTTACCCAAGATTTGACCTGGTGACCCAGTTTTTGACCCCGGCTGACCCATGTTCAACCTTGACCCACATATCATTGAGGCAAACATTCTGACAAGGTTTGGTGAAGATCCAGTTAAAACTGTGACATCTACAGTGTTAACAAAGTTTTCCTAAGATTTGACCTGGTGACCTAGTTATTGACCCCAGATGACCCATATTTATACTTGACCGTTATATCATTAAAACAAACGATTTGACAAAGTTTGGTAAAGATCCAATAATAACTGTGAAATCTACAGTGTTAACATGGTTTTTCATAAGATTTGACCTAGCGACCTAGTTTATGACCCAAGATAACCCATGTTCGAACTCGTCCAAGATATTATGAAGACAAACATTCTGATGAGGTTTCATGATCATCCAATCAAAACAGTGACTTCTAGAGTGTTCACAAGGTTTTCCAGCAATTTGCCCTAGTGACCTAGTTTTTCACCGGAAATGACCCATTTATCAAACTTGACCTACATATTATTAAAATAAACATTCTGACAAAGTTTCATGAAGATCCAGTCAAAACAGTGATTTCTAAAGTGTTCACAAGGTTTTCCCTTATTTGGCCCTGGTGACCTAGTTTTTTACCCAAAAGGGCCCAATATAGAACTCGTCCGAGATTTTGTTGAACGTTCTGACCCAGTTTTGCTTAAATTGAGCTAAAAATGTGGCCCCTAGTGTGGTCACAACATAAAGTTTGACGACGCACGACGCACACCCCACGACGCCGGAGGGAGAGTTATCCTAATAGCTCACTTGACATGTGAGCTAAAAAGAACAGTATAATTTTTTCTTCTTGTTATTCATCACCTAACCTGCGATCCAGGAGTGCCGTAAATCCATGCCGGAAATATCGTTCGGCACTGCCAAACCGTGCAATAAAGATTCAAATAAACCAAATCACTACATTTGCATTTTTTGTATTACTACACTACTAAGATATTTGTAAATAAATATATGAATAAAATTATGTTTGTGTAAATGAAATATAGAGGATATTAAATGTGTATGGATTCCGTATTGAATTTATTGAACGAGTTGTATAAAACAGTATGAAGTGAGCATTTGGCAAGCCTCATGCTGTTTTATTCAATGAGTTCAATGAATTAAAGACGGAATCTACACGAATTTAATATTCTTTTTATCACATACCTTGAAAATACGGCGAAAACCAACACACCTGTTTGACGATGCTACTATAATAACAAAAGATTGACACATGCGTAATAAGGCTTTTTAATCTGGAGCACAAAAAAGTTACATTATGAAACATCATAAATAATAAATGTGTGAACATATCTAATGATGTGAACAGTATCTTTGCTTACTCAAATTGTTAAAATCAACATTACTCCTGTGAAGTTATAATTTTGAAAAACATGTACCAATCCATTTTTATGCTTTATCAAGTTCATGACGTCACTTACGTATTATACGCACGGCCGTGCCATATCGTTTTTATGGCACGGCAAAAACGACACGGGTATATGATAAAATGATTTTATGCCTTATCTTGCATTTTATTGTCATACAATTAATAGAAACATGCACTACTTTTTTTGCGGTAGCGCACAGTAGTGAACAGTCTACACTAGATGTCTTGTACATATATATAGGTCATCCTATAGTCTGTTTCATTTTCTGTGATCGTTTATATGGTTATGTGATAAATAGAATCTTACATTCGTGCTCATTCCTTACCATTTTTATTAAACACATTGACAAAAACAATAATTATGACACAAGGCAGAGCCTCGTGTCATATTGTTTAGTCAACTTGTTCAATAAAAATGGTAAGGAATGAGCACTCATTCTATGTAACATTTTGTCAATAATTGAGGACAAAAAATATACAATCTACAGTGTTTCTACCTTTTATAAAACCAAGCTGATTCTTGGACAAAATATCATTATTGTTTGCCCATTTTCTCAATTGTATGTCAAGTATGATAAAAAAAAATTTAGAAAAAAATGCTAATCAAAATAATCCCCCAATAATTATTAAATAAGAATTATCTCCCTTTTTTGGTACAGGAATGATAACTCCCTTTATCCATGAATCAGGATAAATACAATTATATATATGATTTCATAATTTACACAACATGGAGGCAAACATATGTTTGCAAACAATAAACATTTCCAGTATCAACATATCAACCAAGCTGCTTTTTCCTGCTTTTAGATAAGAAATCACAAATCATATCAAATATCAACACTATTTACATATATACACAGTCATGACATGTCATTAGAGCCTGCCCAATTAGCTCATGGATTAGTGTTGATCTACTGATCAAGAGATTGTGAGTTAGAACCCCTGGCTAGGGCACACACTGTCCATGACAAATTTGACTGAAAATATTACATCCTATGTTAAATTGTCTACCACCTCTGAATAATGACATTATGTGGATAGCTTGGGGGTAGCTTGCAGATAGAATGTGGTTAGTACTGGTTAAGCCTAAACCAAAATTGCAAGCTTTTTTATATGCTTGTTGCAAGCTTGTAGCTAGCTTGCAAATGCAACCTCAGAATTGGAACCTCGCGGCAAGCTTGCAGCTGTAAGCTTCTACAAGCTTGGAACTGATTTCAGTCTGCAAGCTTGCGCAAGCTTACATCATACAAGCTTGCGCAAGCTTAGTATTGGAACCTTGTTGCAAGCTTGCAGTATGCTTAGTATTGGAACCTTGTTGCAAGCTTGCAGTAAGCTTAGTATTGGAACCTTGTTGCAAGCTTGCAGTAAGCTTAGTATTGGAACCTTGTTGCAAGCTTGCAGTAAGCTTAGTATTGGAACCCTGTTGCAAGCTTGCAGTAAGCTTAGTATTGGAACCTTGTTGCAAGATTGCGCAAGCTTAGTATTGGAACCTTGTTGCAAGCTTGCAGTAAGCTTAGTATTGGAACCTTGTTGCAAGATTGCGCAAGCTTAGTATTGGAACCTTGTTGCAAGCTTGCAGTAAGCTTAGTATTGGAACCTTGTTGCAAGCTTGCAGTAAGCTTGCAATTCATTTAAGTTTACAAGCTTACAAAAAACTGAAAGGTTAAAGAAGATAGGTAAAAAGAGAGAACATGTAAATACAGACAAAATGTAATTGATCACAGATCAGACACAGTTAACATAAGCATGACAAAAATATAAATCCTAGAATGTATTTTTTGTCAATGAAACATGAATAATAACAAATAGTTTGTTTTCAATTCGACTGGACTGAATTTATTAGACCATAATCATATAGATATAACAATGCACAAAACTGGATTATCATAGAAATAGTGAACATGATCAGCCATGGTATATAAAATTATGGGGGAAAAACCTATTTCCCTGGAGCATCTTGACATAAATATTAATGGAATATGAATATGTTTATGTCAAGTTCTTGTATGTTTAGGTATTATAGTTTTTGAGGAGACAAAATTGGTCTACAGGCTACATTTTGATAAAATAACTGTAGACTCAATACAGATAACAACTTTGAACATTTATGAAGATGAAAAATAGCCATTTCACTAATTGCAACATATATCACACTAATTACAAATACTCCACATGTGCAGGCCTTAATAAGTCCAGGGAAGCTGGTTAGGATAACTGTTTGCCATGATTCAACTAAAATAATGTTGAAAATGGTGTTAATCTGATTGTTTTGCAAAAATAGTCAGCTGCATATGATTTTCAGGCTCTATTGACACCCCTGTTAAAAGAGTGGAATGACAAATAATTAACACAATACTGAAATGAGCACACAAACAAGCCCTTAATAAATGATTCCTAAGGAAGAGGAGATATGAGGCTGTAAAACAATATCAGTGATTCTAAATCATAAGATTTAATCGATTTTTTCGTCTAATAAAAACAAATGCTTAATTGAACTAAAACCATTACTTTCAGCCATCTCTTTTGGTGTGACACCAGCTTTCGGCTGACCATTCATTTGTGTCATCCATTCACCTGTTTTAAACAAATACAAAATATCTAATGTTATTTACAAGAAGTAATCAGAATTGGGTTTGGTTACTGTAAAATATTCTTACTTATTGCCATATTTTGCTGAAGCTCAATTTGAACCAACTATTTCACATTATTATCAGACAAATGGCTCAATTTCTGTTGTGTTTGTTATTTGAAAAAAACTGGAGCTTTGTCACAAAAGTGACTAATACCCTACCATCTCTTTTTTACATGGCTAAGTTCAAGGGCACTTAACTCTGGAATGAGTGGAATCACTGATCATGGAAATTGTGGCTTGTGCATCCACATTTCATATTGATGAGAGTGCTATTGTACACTAAATGGCTATGTTAAAGGTCACATTACTCTGGAATGTGTCATTCACTGGGCCTGAAAATGGTCTCCCATATCTTCCCTGCTGTGCATAATGATGATATATTTCAAATTTCATTACTATTGCTTAAGGAATGTGGAAGAAGTTTTCTCCATAGACGGACAAACAGATTGACAGCCTGACCGACAGAGTGACTCCAATATACCCAATGACAAACTTTGTTTGTGGGGCTATACAATGTAAAAACTAAAACAAAAGAATCTTACTTAACTCCTGCACAACCCTAGATTTCTTAGCTTCCTTTAAGGCCATGTGCAATTCTAACAACTGATTTGTTACCAACTCAAGCTCTCTCCTTTTCCAATAGTCTGGCCATACATTCCTCCAGTTGTGAAGCTCTAGCCTTAATTAATCAAAGTACTGAAAGTACTGTCGGACTTGATTTTTACCATACGAGACAAAAGAGAGAAATGTGTACCCACATCGTTCGAGCCCATACAAATATTTTAACATTTAAAATTACGGACCGATTTTTCATTCATATTGTAATGCAGGTCATATGCATATAGGTAAATGACATAAGCTAGGGCTTTACTATAGTCCCTTTGCTAAAATTTTAAAATGAAAAAGCCTGATATTGGAAAGTTTAATGATTAGCACAATAATTGAGGACAATTTAATTGCATTAAAAACTCTTTATTGTACAAAACTAGTAAACAACACTTCACTAACAGTTAATACAAACATTGATTCTTCTGGTTTTAACACAACAGAACATCGTCGCATTGAACACATTTAGGGTCACTCAAATCAAAAAGGTCCTGACACAGTAGAGTAAGACCTATATGACCTATAGTTAACCCGATGTTGCATGAAATTCAGATGTGATTATGTAATTCTAAATAATCTGGCGTAAAAGGAACTCTTTAACAGTAAATTTTAAAAGCACGTATCCAGTAATTTACGTTCGTATTTAGCGACTCGAATTATTATTCTTAAGCCGCAGTTTTAACATTCAACCTTCGATAAATCAAACTCCCCACATCGGTTACGCTTTGCTACTAGCCACTGCGGGGAGTGAGTCTATAAATAGCGATTCCGTCATCAAAATAACACTATTTGGTGTGAATACCACGAAATACGATTAAATGAGAATTCGCTTTGTAATATTAAGAAATGTTAGAAAGGCACAAAACACACACATCGATGGTAGATTGTTGCAAATGCATGAATACATCCGTGGAGATTTTTCTGAACTATCGAACGAAGACCGAAAGTAGAACTACTTTTACGGCAAGATATTTTATTGGACAGTGAATACGCGGTTTTAATTCTACGCATTTGAAAATCTCATGTATCTACCGACAAGCACTTATTTAGATACATGACTCTTTCCATGTAGTTACAATAGAATGATTTGAAATGTATTTAGATCTGACACACTTGATTGGGGAAAGATTCCAGATACTTCTATATAAACATACCATTTAGTTGCGCACTATTTCCTTTATATGGCATTCTTTTAACCAAGCTGTTATGGAGTCCAGTGTCAAACATAAGTCAATGATTACAAAGGACTTGATTTTGATAAAAATCAAGTCCAAAAATCGTAACAAGTTGTTAGAACATGACAGCAACAACATGATATCATAACTAGATACTGTAAACCAGGAAATTATTTTGCGCATTTTAAATAGTTGAGTTTCGCGGTAGGGTTGTTTCCTCGAAAGTAAATCAACACAAACCACCTACTTTGTCATAAAACCTCGAAAATTACTCACTATAAGAAGATTGTCTTGAAAGCTGCAATCGTTTGCCTTTTCAATGTGGTAATGGTGTACGTAATTTCATCATGTTTACAATCCAAGGTGTGAATAACATAGTTTTTTACTTTACTCAAACAACATTAGGCCAGTCATTATAATTTTGGGGGGAATGAATTAGTACATAAGCCATTTTTGATATATTGGTTCTGTTTGTGGTGAATAACAGCAACAAAGATGTCCCCAAGAATCCCATGGTGCAAAAGCGATATTTTGGGGCTATAAGTTGAAAAAATCAAAGCACTGAGAGTACTGTCAGGAACAAAGTTTAAATGTGTTAGATAAAACAATCCTTAAAAGATTAAAGGCCTGTCCCTGTTTACAATTTGATGAACAGTTCACAAAATGCTTATTCATCAATAGTTCATGTTATTTATTTATGAACTACAAATTGTGCATTTGGTTCATGAACTTTGTATAATTCAGGAACCTTAGGCAGTCCTTATCTAAAGATGTTTTTCATAAGGTTCATGATCTATTCATGGATTTTTAGCTCACCAGAGCACAAAGTGCTCATGATGAGCTATTGTGATCCCGTGATGTCCTTCATGCGTGTGTGCGCGCATGTGTCAACAATTTCTTAAACAACATCTCCTTCTTAACCAGTTGGCCAATTTCAACAAAACTTAACATGGATGTTCCTCGCATGAAGCTCTACCAAAGTTGTAAAAAAAATTAATTTCATTAAAAACTCTGGTTACCATGGCAACCAATAGGAAAAACTTTAAAAAACTTCTTGTCCAAAACCACAGAGCCTAAAGCTTACATATTTTATGTGTAGCATTGTCTGGTGGACCTCTACCAAGTTTGTTCAAATTATTGTTCTAGGGTCAAAATTGGACCCGCCCCTGGGTCACTTGATTTTATATAGACTTATATAGGAAGATTTAAAAATCTTCTTGTCAGAAATTACAATGCCTATAGAGCTTAGTTATTTGGTGTGCAGCATCGTCTAGTGGACCTCTACCTAGTTTGTTCAAATTATTGTCCTAGGGTCAAAATTGGCCCCACCCCAGGGTTCACTTGATGTATATAGGCTTATATAGGAAAACAAAAACAAATCTTCTTGTCAAAAACTTCAAGGCCTAGAGCTTACATATTTTGTATGTAGCATTGACTGGTGGACATCTACCATGTTTGTAATTTGACAAAGGCTCATGATAAGAGTCTTTTTATCTGGTGAGCGATATAGGGCCATCATGGCCCTCTTGATTAATGAACCTTTTATGAACAATTCATGAATAAGCTCATGAACATTTTGTGAACTTATGAAGTTGACAAAAAGTTTGTGAAATTCCATTAGTTGTTCACAGACTTCAGCTGATCAACAGTTTGTGAAATTTAGGTTCATGACCTATTGATGACTTAGATTGATGAACATTAAATGAACTTTGATGAACAATTCATGAACAAATACTCAACAAGGGTATTATCATCATTATGATTAGAATTTGAAGGTCAAGTATAATAAGTCTTGAAAAATGTACATCTTTAAGCCAATTAACCACAATTATCAAGGAAAAGCTACACTCCAAAAGGCATGACATACAGTGAGAAATTACTTGCTGAAAACCCAAACAAATTTAGTACCTTCAGCGCTTTGATTTGTATGCACACAATGAACTTTATATAAACTGTCTGCACTCAACTTCTGACCCTGTGTCATTATGAAACTATTTCCAGTATGTAGTAAATCTTATTACCTGGACAGATTATGAATTAACTTCGGTGTGTATCAGTATTAATTATCTTACTTGTTAGTTTTACAGTTTAAATCGCCAAACTATTTCACATGCTTTCAAAATAAACAGAATTCTGCAAATTATCTCCAACTTTTATCAAAACTGTAAAGTCTGCAATGTATAGTTATACATCAAGTGGTACTTATTATATAATTTTTCAAGGCGAATGAGAGGCGTCACTGTTTTGTTAAAACTTAGAACTTTTTTCCTGAAAAATAAAACTAGGTATTACTGGAATCAATGTATAATTCAAAAACTGTTTGACCAAATGAGTTTTAGTTATCCACGATGATGTATATTGATAAAAGACCTGATTTAAAAAAAAAATTATTCTCAAGTTCAATCCAAAATGACCACCATAATCCAAAATGGCCGCGAAAATGTTGTTTTTACTGTTTAAATCTTAATTTGACTGACTCCTTATATATCTATCATTCTAATTACAAATGTAAGAATAATAAAGAATACTTTTATCTTACTTACGATGAATTTCTTTTTAAAAGTCAATATTGAGACGTATAAAGCACACAATGTAATTTTGGGCATAAACTGTGTAAAAACTTGAAATTGCTATAATTATTCAACTTCAGAATTATGCCCTAGTAGACACTTATAACCTTTGATATTGATGAATATTGACAACTATTGAATTTCAATGTTGATTATGCATGATGTAAATCCGATATGGCTGCTAATTTTGTGTTGATATGCAGACAATAATTAATGAATGATCTCCATCCAGCAACAAGTTCCTTCTCTTCAATTTAATCTTTTCTGAATGATTCCCAGAGGGAGACTAATGAAATGCAGTCATTGTTGCTTTTAAGTGCCTCTACTTGAGGTTAGTCTGTATTATTGTTGTCAACAGACAAATGATTAATTAGGGATGAGCCTTTCCCATCTATTTATGGATCTTATCCCACGTCTATTTAATCCTGGTTCGATTATTTAGTTCTGAGACAAACTATATATCTACCTAGTTTTTCATGTTTTTAAAAATGTTTGTTTAGAGCTTTTGCTCTTGAAATATGAAAGGAGTTAAGATTTTCATCAGTTGGTCTCAGATTAAATTTCGTAAGGGCTTCTTTGAGGGTTTAGTTAGCTGTCTAAAAGTCATCATTAGACCATACATTTGCAGTTTGTCATGGCTTTTAGAGTTTGTGGAGGTCGGAGGGATTGAACTTTCTGCTGTCTCTGTAGGCAGCGAAGTAACAATGTCAAAAACATCCTCACTATTGTCTAATTTTTCACAAGTAATAATCAGCTCCCAAATGAGTTCTTTTTTCAAATTCGCCTCTGCTGTTTGGATTGGTCATAGTCAGACGGATATGCTGATGAAATAAAGATGGGAAAGTGGGTCACTTCCACAAGTATCATCTCCAACTTTCCATGTAAAAATCCCTTAGCAATGTTAGGCTACATAGATTTAGATCATAAGTACCAGGCACACAAGACCAGGGAAGATAGAAGAAGAAGTTAATTTCTCTTCCAAAACCAAGAGAAGTACAATTAACTCTTCTGGTCCAGACAAGTTCATTACGAATTTCTGAAACACACACCCAGTCATGCTCTTTCTTATTTTAAACCCCCAGCATCTTTGATGTCGGGGCATATAGTGATTGCCCTGTCCGTCCGTCCGTTCGTCCTTCCGTCGGTACAAGGTTAAGTAGATTTTACCATTTCTTCTAGCACCAATACCGCTTGCTAGAACGCTTTGATACTTACACAGTTTTTGTGTATGATCATTCTCAATCTGCCCGTATCAAGAAATCCCACTTTGACCTTGACCTTGACTTAATTTGGACTTAGAATGATTCTGTACCAGGTTAAGTAGATTTTACCGTTTTGTCTAGCATCAATACCACTTGTTAGAACACTTTCATACTTCTACAGCTGTTGCGTATGATCATTCTCAACACACCCATATCAAGAAATCCCACTTTGACCTCGACTTAATTTGGACTTAGAATGATTCTGTACCAGGTTAAGTAGTTTTTACCATTTCGTCTAGCATCAATACCACTTGTTAGAACACTTTCATACTTCTACAGACAGTTGTTGCGTATGATCATTCTCAACACACCCGTATCAAGAAATCCCACTTTGACCTTAACTTAATTTGGACTTAGAATGATTCTGTACGAGGTTAAGTAGATTTTACTGTTTCGTCTAGTATCAATACCACTTGCTAGAACACTTTCATACTTCTACAGTTGTTGCATATGATCATTCTCAATACACCCGTATCAAGAAATCCCACTTTGACCTTGACTTAATATGGACTTAGAATGATTCTGTACCAGGTTAAGTAGATTTTACAGTTTCGTCTAGCACCAATACCACCTGCTAGAATGCTTTGATACTTCAACAGTTGTTGCTTATGACCATTCTCAATCCACCCATAATTATCAAACACTGACTTTGACCTTGACATTGTTCAAATGGGCTGTTGCTGCACAAGCATGCCATCGGGGGCATACGCGTTTATTGAACGCAGCGTTCTTGTTTACATAATACGTTTAATAATGTATGGAATTCTGATGGACTCTTTTCTTCCTAGCATTGCTATTACCTATTTCTAAGCTGGGCTTCATTATGATCATCACTCAATAGCTTTACCAGAAATAGTTTATCTGAAAAGCACTGGAAAGAAGGGTAAACAATGGACCTGTTTGGTTCTTTGAATCTAACAACCTGTCAATGTACACAGTGGTTTCCATCACCAATGTGGTACAGCTGACAACCTTGTGCACTTTGAAACTTTTCTGAGAGAGGTTTTTATAAACTAAGATTATTCAGAGGCTGTATTCTTCATCTTTAAAAGTGCCCGTGACACCTGGAAATATGGCATATTAAATGATATTCATGGTTTTGGTCTCAGAGGCCGCCTTCCACTTTTATTACGGCTTTTTTAAATGAACTTTTTCTTCCGTGTCCGAATGGGAAACGTTCTTTCAGATCCACACACACAATAAATAGGTGTGCTGCAGGGTTGTATCCTGTGGGTTACCCCATTTAGCTTCAAAATTAATAGTGTATATAGTTAAAGTTTTAAATCCAGGAGTAGACTGTTCCCTGTATGAAGATGGTTTTCCTTGAATCTTTTGATGTTTTGAATCTCGAAACATGAACTTTGTCAATAGATGGCTCCAACAAACTATGTCGGATCAAAATGGTTTCACAGTTTCAATTCATTTCTACAAGCAACATGGTATGCACCCAGAACTATGTCTTAATCTGGACAGCACACCAATTTAGGTTGTACCAGACTTAAGTTATCTAGGAGTTTTACTAAAATTAAATTTCTTTAACCCTACATCTCAAGTAGTTAATTACACTTTATCTAAAATCTCTTTGAATTGAGAACGAATGCATCTACATTCATCAAACTTCATATGTATGTTCCTCATGACAATCTCTACAGGACCTGAGCATTTTCAGGTCAGTAGGTCAAAGGTCAAGGTCACAGGGTCATGGTTTTTAAAAACATTTGTACATTTCTTTTAGGATATTACTCCTACATTTTTCATGGGATTTTGACGAAACTTTCACAGACTTGTTGTTACCAAGAACCCCCACACATATCCAGGTTTTGTGATTCGATCATTTTGACAGAATTATGGTCCTTTGTTTATTTTGTGCATTTTCAAGTTAAAGGGCACCTGGAGGGGGGATTGTGTTTTTGAAACACATCTTGTTTGCCATCTTGAATTACTTCTTGATTACTAAAGTACCAAATCTATGTTTATGGAAGGTGATACTTTCCTATATCATCATATTCAAAATAGTTACCCTCGACCCAATAACAGGACAGAAAATAGTACCACTTGCTGTATATGTATAATTTGCAGACTTTGATAAAAGTCGGAGATATATTGCAGGGTTCTGGAAAATATTAAATTGTTTTGACAATCTAAACTGTAAAAGTTATTAGTATTCATACACATTGAAGTTTCATTCATAAACTGTTGACGTAACAAGATTTACTTATATTGAAAGCAGTTTCATTCTAAAATAGTGCTGAAACATATGGTGGCTGATTTACACCATGTCATACTTTCGCTTTTTCGCCAAGACAAAGCCAAAATGCGAAAAAGCAAAAATACAACAAAGTTAACTTTCCATCAGTACTTTCAGTACTTTGATAGAGCTTTGTAATGTCTATAACTACAAAATATAAATTGATTAAAAACCTTTCAATGCTAAAATACTAGAAAAAGCTACTACTACTTGACAGTTTTTATTGCATAGAATGTTTTTATACGACAATTCAAAAATTAATCTTAAGCCTAATGAAGATTGGGATTATGGTGGTCATCTTTAAAGATTCTAAGCTGATGTAAAAATCATCAACAAAAGATACCGTTGATAAATGTTTATCATCATGGAAGATTTGAAGTGTCAGGAACAAACAGTTTTTAAGTTATACATGGATTCCAGAAATTCGCAGCTTTATTCATTTTTTCCATCTTCTAACACCAAAATCTTGCTTTTGCACCTTAGGTTTCTTGGGGACTTTTCTGGTCATTCTGCAATCTTCTAAAAAAAATTGCTTATTCAGGCTTCCATGATCAGAATATACAAATACTTATTGTCTAAAACACATAGTACAAACTTTTCATTCCTTGGTTTTTGAATATGAGTGTGCACATACATGTATGCATACGTCAAGGTTTTTTCCCCGCTTGAAATCTCTTCTGACATTACAGGGATCTGCAAGACAAAATTCTAAATCACCATTTTTCAGAAATTATTTACGACTAAAATTAATTTCTTAAAAACACTGCTTTGACTGTAGTGCAGTGCTCTAGACAAACTCCGACCCTCTTGGTTCTTAAATCCCAGATGTGGTAGGTCATACCCTTCTTTGAAAATTCAACAAAAAGGTCAATTTTACTCCTTATTTAGAGACGTTGTCTACTTCTTGTAAAAGGGCAAGATAGTACTGGTCTAAGAATACAGTTCATTTGAATCAGCTGCAGGGTATATAACTTAAATATGCTTAAATCAGAAATAATTCCACTGAAACAAATGAAATCAAACGAAACAATAATGAATTGATAATCTGGTTATTCATCACTTTTCTATGTGTTAAGCAAAGACTGGAATATGTCTATTTCTTTTGGCTGTTGTTGACAGACTTGATCATTGGAAATCTGGTGAAATGATTTACCAAGTGGATTATAGCTGGTAATTTTAATGCTGTTGGTTTCTTGGTTAGACAATATTGTTGACTTGACTTAGGATGAATTGTTGAAGCATTCAGTTTTCATGGAATGTTTAGATCAGGTAGAGCTTGTGACCAAAGGTCACCCAAAGGAATGACAAAATGTGACCTTTATTGACAGGTGGCCTTTATTTGAAGGTCATTTTGTTTTAAATAACAGTTTTTAAAAAACTGGCCTTTATTCATAGGGTGGACATTATTCAGAGGTGGCTGCTAGCACAGGTATGATTGTATTATTTAATTCACAAGTCACTAAGATTGAAATACTTATAAGTCTAATAATTTTTATGATAATCAAAGGCTACATTCATACTACAACTGATGAAAATCATAATGGTACAATTACAGTGTTTCTATTTTTAATTAATACTGTAAACAAATAATGAAGATATGTTTTTTTTAACGAAATTTGAGATATTGCAATGAAACTTGAAATATGTTATCACCATGAAGTGTAGGTGTGCAAGACACAATTTTCATTCCCAGTGATTTGTTCATTCCAGAGTTCTGTGCTCTTGAACTTAGCCATATAGTGTACAATGGCAGTCTTAGTTTGAGGAGCGAACTACTTCCACATTTTTCATGGGATGGAATTGAAAATTGAAATATGTTATCAATATCAAGTGTAGGTGTGCAAGACACAATTTTCATTCCCAACGAATCACTCATTCCAGAGTTATGTGCCCTTGAACTTAGCCATATAGTGTACAATGGTAGTCTTAGTTTGTGGAGCGAACTACTTCGACATTTTTCAAAGGATTGAATTGAAACTTGAAATTTATTTTGAAAAACTTATTATAACTGAACTACCATTACACAAAACAATTTATTACAACAATTAGTACAATCATAATACAAGAGAAGTATCAGGTTTATTAGAATTAGATGGGGAATTTAGTCTGTGATATCTTAAGACACCAGTGGGTATATCCAAAGAGTGTCTGCTTTCCTGGGGAACAGACATGCATGTTTTTGTTAATAAATAATTTGATCAGGGAAGTCTTTTACAGACAACACCATTATTGACCAGCCATGGTCATACAAACATTTATCAGCTAGGGTCAGCTATTGGCCAACCCTGGCCAAAAGACATATACCGCCCAGCCCTGGACAGACAAACCCTGAGCAGCCATGCTCGTACTGACATTGACCAGCCATGGTCAAACTGACCAGCCATACTCATGTTTCAATATTATTTGAATAGCCCTGTCTAGCTTTGACTTCCTGATCTGACCTATGTGCAACTCCCAGATTGTAATTACAATAATATACAATATTCCATGTATATGAATAGATGAATAAATGTTATATCAACTGTGTTGAAAGACTGTTGCTTTCAATTGAAAAACTGCAAACGTGGTCAACTCGTTTTCTGGAAACCTGTGCCCATTTGTCATCGCATAAGGCGACTGTCGCACCACTGAATGTTGGGCCTCATTCTTGCAGAATTGAACATTATGTTGATATTTCTACGTACAAAAAATTGCACCTAATGCAGTATCCTAAATGTTGACTTTTTGAGACCTCTTAAAGCTCCAATAAAGCATTGAATTTGAACTTGATGTCGTCAGTAAATAGAATTGCTAAAACAGTGATTTTTCAAATGTTTATAATCAGCTCAACACACAGCGTTTGTTACACACTGTTCTAACTAGGTGTCTAAGACTATTGAATAATTAGCACATCTTTCCTTTTCACTCACCATGTTTTGTGAATTTACACTGTCTTAATTGTTTGGTTCTACTATGCTAGGGTCGCACTAGTGTTCACCGAGCTAAGAATCTAATGTAACACAATATTTTCCATATTGTCAATATTGTGTTATGAATATGTTATTACTGAAGATGTCCTTCCTATAATGGTAGAAATTGCTGCTGATCACTTCTTTGTCACCTTTCTTGTTTTTTGTATCCACAATTCTTCCTTTGGGCACTGAAATCATAAATCATACTTGGCAGCAATTTGGGTCAACGTAGTATACCGTACAACCTCTGGTTGAATTTACAGTAAATATCAACTTAGGGAAATTTTGAAGGTGTTGTTAAAGAGAGGTTGTTGCTCTACAGAGGGCCGCTCTGGAGAGGTTTTACTGTATATTATTTACAGTTAATATCAGCTTAGGGAAATTTTGAAGGTGTTGTTACAGAGAGGTTGTTGCTCTACAGAGGTTCGCTCTGGAGAGGTTTTACTGTATATTATTTAGCTTATATGGATCTGATACTACTACTACTAATCTGTTGTAAAAAATTGTTTTCAAGTAATTTAAGGTTTCAAAGTATTTATTCCATTATTAACTTACGGCAATAACTTGTTCATAAGTGAAAGATTTGCCTACTTATACTTATTTACATGTGTATGATCATTATACATAATATTCTGAATCAAATGGTTTATACAAATAAAGTACACAAGTGTTTCCCTGGATGGACCTTTTCCATGTAAACAAACAACAACCAGACAACTCTATAACACATTAGGGTGCGGAGGATGGGATTAGGTGTTTACAGTACAAGTACAAAAAAACCGCATCACTCTCTGTCTCGCTTTATATAGCACGGACAATAGTCACTCAACTGTGACTTTGGTGAATCAAAACAAAGTTTCAAAATAACTTCAATGTATTTCTGATTAAATAATTGGTAATATTATCAATATTAAATGTAGATGTGCAAGACACAATTTTCATGCCCAGTGATCCACTCATTGCAGAGTTATGTGCCCTTGAATTGAGTTGTATAGTGTACTATCACATTCTTAGTGTCAAAGCGGCGGCGAGGGTATTAGTCACCTTTGTGACAGCTTTAGTTTACTTTGAGAGAATATAAATTTCTTTAGATGATTTTCTGATAAAGGCTTATGTGACATTACAAATAATGAGTTTTAAGTTTGATAAGAATATAAGGCAATTAAATAATCAAAACAAATATTTAAATAAACACATAGCACCATTTATTTATAATATCCTTATGCCACTTATTAGGAAGACCTGGCTCTGTGGCCAAGTTGTTAAGGTCGCTTAAACTTCAAGTCATTGTAACCTCTCACTGATAGAGGTTCATAGGTTCAAGCCCTAACTATAGGGCTATCCCGATACAGATCTCAACCGATACGATACATATTGCGATATGGTACTAGCGATATGCGATATCTACGATACGATATAAAAGTATTTCAAAGTAATGAAAAAATTTGTAATATTAGTGTTTTAATATAACTCTGCACACTTATTTGGTACTAGAAAGTTCTAGGTAGTCGTTGAAATTTATTTATTGCTATTGTTAAGCACCAAAACTCACATTAGAACTTGAATTAAATCTTGGTGAAAATATATATCAGTTTTTAAATTTTCCCCCATAACTCACAATGCCATAAAAACACAGTCAGTACTAGATAATTGGACTGATACAAAATTCCTTTACCCAGAATCATGAGAAATTAAGCATAATAATTGTTAAATTTACTTGACTTACAGCCAGATAAAGTTGTTTAATGAATCAGTGTAGATAAGTGTAACGAGGTATAAATGTACGAAATTGTTAATTAATTTAATGTTGTAAATAATAAAATACAGAAAGGTGAAGAAGAGACATATGTGTGTTCTAATGTTGCTAACCCAACCACTATACTTGATATTGTGGGGACACATCTTACAGATAGCTACGTGCTTCTTTGTTTCATCAATCGGCAATCCAAAATGCTGCCATAGTTTTTATGTAAAATTACTTTGTGGCATTTTAAAGTTACCGTACTTGGTGCTTTTTCAATTTTTGTATAGATTGTTAATGAAGACGATGACAATGTTTACACACTTTAAATGTGAAAATGGTTGAATATTCATACATGTGTTTGGAAATTTAAATGTCGGGTCTAATTTTCGGAAAATTATAAAAAAATATATTCTGCATTTGTTAAATAAAAAAATTAAAACATCGTTTAATAAATTTATGAAAATTATAAGTCTATATCTACTTGGCAGAAATGATAACACTATTTGGTGATGTGTCATATGAAAGACCTCCAAGGTCAAGGTCACATTTAGAGGTGAAAGGTAAAAAATCAGGCAGAATTGTTCACCAATATGTGGGGCAGTGTCATGTGTATGACCCCTGGAGGGTAAAAGTGCTTCTCTTTCAGTTTGCATTCCTAAGTAATAGCCAGTGACGTAACTGAAATATCTTGACAAAGCAGCGTTAGGGATATTCATCACTTCTGTGACA
This sequence comes from Lutraria lutraria, assembly GCA_964023205.1. Classification (NCBI taxonomy): domain Eukaryota; kingdom Metazoa; phylum Mollusca; class Bivalvia; order Venerida; family Mactridae; genus Lutraria; species Lutraria lutraria. The sequence continues at coordinate 12,371,489 of OZ026848.1, read as the reverse complement.
TAGCTATCAGAATTAGCGAGGTTGGATCACTGTTGATTCCCTTTGATTTGATACAATTTTCCCATTTCATTAAATAAGAATAATACTTCTCCACACTACTGTCACTTTTAGAATTTATGAGATAATCTGCCATCTTCTGTCCATTATCCGAAAAAGAACTGTCTGAATAGCCTGTTTTCTTTACCTCGTCTTCTTGAATACACCCAAAACCTCTCACTTACATAGGGTTGCAGGTTCGAGTCCAGCTACCAACCATGTCAACTTATGTGAGAGAGTAGGCTGTTGCTTACGGAGGATGGGAGTCTAGTACAGGTTATTCCCAGTGGTTAGATAAACTGTTCACCTCATATGACTCTGATAGTTGAAAAGGGGCATCAAAATTAAAATAAACAAACAAACAAACAAAACTTCTTCTCTGTCAAATTTAAACCTGACTGAAAAAATATAGCACAACGCTTCTCATAATCTTATAGCTATCAATCTAAAACTCAATAGCCATCTGTCAAAAAAATTCCACATCTGCCAAAACCCCGATTTGTAAGAACGATCAACAGGCTGAATCAGATGTGGCCAAAATGGTGCCACTAAATTACCAATGCATTTGTTGGTCTTCATTTTATTGATGCATCTGACTATAAATCTTGGTGGTGGAACAAACCAATTGTTCTCGCTAGCCCAAAGTTGCTCAAAAGTATCTATTCCTGCAACTGTACCAGGACACCAGTATCTCAAGATGAAATATTTACATTTAGTATTCTACAAATGTGACAAGCAAAATAGTCAAAAGTATGCTTTCCCCATTTGTCATCTAGAATGTTGAAAATCCACACAACAATTGACCAATCATCACAGTCAGTACACCTGCTGAAAAAATCATCTGCAGCATTATTTTTTCTTCCATGCACAATTTATGGACATTTAAAGCAATCTCAAGTCGGTGTGGAGAACACATGTCAATGTGGCTTGTTACTACTGTTTTTAATACACTACAAAACATTTATTTACTGTGTTTATCTGAAAACACTTCTTGCCCTTGAAGATTGAGTACCGGGAGCGTACTCCCTTTACAGTCAAAACAGTGTTAGTGGTCACTTCTGAATAAAGGTCACCCTGTAAATAAAGGCCATTTTAAAGCCACTAATCATTCATGACAAAATAAAATAAAGGTCACCTGTCAATAAAGGACTAAGAAATTTGGCATGTAGCATTGGTTAGTAGACCTTTACCTAATTGATTCATGTCATGACCCCCAGGATGAAATTGACCCTGCCACAGGGTTCACTTGATTGTACATATTAAATCCTGGAGAAAACTCTTGGGGTATCCCGCCCACGGGTCACTCAATTTTATATTGATTTCTGTATGAAAATCTTCAAGAATCTTCTGTAAAAGAAGAAGATTGTTAGAGCTTGGGTATTAAGTATGTAGCATTGCATACCAAGATTAGTCAAATCATAATCCCCTGGTGAAATTGATCCTACCCCGGGGATTATTGTTTTACATAGATAAGTCTTAGAGATTTTACTAAAAATCAACTAATTAGCC